>CM029610.1:13723227-14120533 GCA_017311315.1 Dendrocalamus latiflorus | reverse complement strand
TGACAACAGCAGAATCTGTTCTTTTCAAGTCAGGAGCCAGGTTGCACATGTCTGGGTGCCCATTATACCACCATACAAACTCTCGAGCTGAATGTATTCCCCTCAGATCCTAGATACAAAGATCATATTAGAACTAAAACAACCTACTTACACGATGAAGAAAGCAAAATATAAATCATACAATAAATTGATAACACTACATAAGTTTGTACATAGCTGATCTAAATGACAAAATACTATGTCAATGGCATGTAACAGCCTGTTTCAGCATATGTGCACAACTTGCATTTATCTTTTTTCGTGATACTTTTTGTTGGGGGAGTGACTCACACCTTGGCCCAATCGGCCCACTAGGGTGAAGCCCAATTATGTGTGTAACTACAAAGTAGGCCCACTAAGGCTATGCCAAGGAAATGACATATTTACCCTTACTAGGAGACCCCAAATGGGCCATTTGTGTAAACACCCTCTCCCATAACTATAAATATGACCACTAGAGTACCATGGAGGGGAGAGAACATTTGGTGTAAGAAAAAGGCTTGAGCTGAGAATCAGCATTGGGCATACACTCTACACCTCTCCTCTCTCTTGAGTTTTAGACTCTGGGTACCCTCTCGGGCTTTCCAAAGCTCCGGTATCCGCTGTTTAGACTATAGCCACAACACTTTTTCATGTGTAATTGTTGGGGATTACACAAACTTGTCTCTTTCACTTGGTGTTAATATCATCATAAACACCACATGCACTCTACTGTTTATGTGATAACCAACATATTTGAGGGCTACATTCTCAATTTGTCAAAAATAAATAACAGAAAGACTACAGCTAACATGGCGGTTGTGCCCATCAAATATCAGTAACAGTAAGATTCACTACAAAGTCAAAATAAATTATACCTCCCCAGGAATTCCAAATGATCTATCACTTTCTGCACCATAAGCAAGAACAACCTGTTCATCAGTAAAAAAATAATATGTCAACATTCTATTAATATAATATCTTTGTAGAGTTATAGTGTGAAGAAAAATAACTGTTTGGCGAAAAAGATAGCTCCTTGGTTATCTGCTTGTAGCCTAAAACTTACAACATCGTATGTCTTCCGAAGCTCTGATAGGAATACATCACTTCCAAGTGTTACATTCCCAAAGAATGAACAGCGTCCATTTGCAGCTACACGAGAAAATTGGTTTACCACAATCTGTTGGAAAGTTTAAGGAAGACTTAATCTTCTAAGGAATTTATTTAGTATTACAAATATTCATATTGAGAAGGCGAGTAAGTAAAATCACGAGGTGACAAGGCAACATGTAGCAGGTAATAGTTATTTGAGCAAAAAGAGCGCTGCATGTACAAATATTGGTCAAATCCAGAAACAAGTAAGGAATTAGGAAGTAGCTCACCACATCTAAACCAAATGCGTTTCTTACTTTCTTGCTGTTACTGGTAGCAGTTGCTGATAGATTAAAAATCGACTGAATTTCAGTTTCTCAATAAGACAATTAAAAGAAATGCTCACCTTTGTTTCCGGATGATCTGGAGCCACTCCAGAACGGACTAAACCAAACGGTGTCGGCAGCCTATCAATAATGTCCACTTGCGCTCCCTCATGACCCTTCAGCATCTGCTTAATCCACCAAAGGAACACTCGATAAACAGAACACCATGGAAATGCAATGCGGAAAGAAACAAATAAGGAAAAGAGTTGCAACAAATTTGCTTGTTAATGTTCTTTTCTTCTTGTTGTTTCAACAAATAACACGGGAAGCTCCAAATGCATTGCTTATCAAACATGATTTAGCACTTGATCTTTATTGTACAGCAATTAGTTCCGGATCCCAGCACATTTCACAGATACACTATTAAAACTAAACAATTTCCGCGATTATGTCTGCAGCTTAGCAATCAGATTTTAATAGACAGAACAGAGCTGGATTCAAGAACATTTCACAAACTGCAGCACGCTAAGGATTGAAGAAAGCACCCTATCCCTATGGGGGCAAAGAACACAGCACAAGAACCGAAGACACCCGCCACCAAAGTCGTCACATCTTGCGAAGCAAGAAAGAAGAGAGAGAGAGAGAGAGAGGCAAGAGCGAGGAGCCAAGGGTATCGCACGCCCGCACCTTGTCTGCCGTGTAGAATCCAGCGGGGCCGCTGCCGACGACGCAGACGTGGAGCAGCTCGCGCTCGGACGCCACGGCGGCGGCGGAGAAGCCCCTCGGCCGCGGGAACAGCAGCAGCCTCCTCGCATGGGATAGAAGAAGCCCGCGGCCCATCTCGGAAGCGCCCCGCGTGGGTGGCCGCGCTGGGGAGGGGGGGGGGGGGGGGGCGTCCTTCCCGGTGGCGACGGCGACGAGGTGCCCCCGGATTCTTCGATTCCTCTTTCGCTGTTTCAGGCAGCAAAATGCTCGGGCCAGTCGAGGGCATGTGCACGCATATCAATTCGCTGGTCGAGCTCGCGATTGGGCCGGCCCGGAACAGGAATCGCACGCCCCCGTGGCTGTTCAGCCGACGCTTACTGGTGCCGATTTCTGGATGGGCCTAAGCACCGTCGATTCTGTGCGTATCTTTTGGCATGTGCAGATTAATATGGCCGAGATGCACTTTACGAGAAATAGTTCAATTCCCATGAAAATCGAGAAAAAAGTCCGTATTTTAAAAGGAGCCTAAAACTGTGGAACTAGTGTTTTCTGAAGCAACGTGTTGGAAAGGTAAGTCATATTTTAACATCAAATTTTACTAGAAGATAAACATGATAAAAGACTAACGATACAATAATCAAAACTACAAGCGGGTAACTCATTGTGCTTCAGGATATACACAAGAAAAGAATTATAACAAAGTCAATCGATCATATGAATGACTTACAGAGGGCTTTTATGAAAAACATGAAGCAACACAGACTTGATACAATGCAGGACGTAGAGGTAGCAGTGCAAGAGCGGTTGCACGAATGTGCTGCCTAGAAACCTTATTGCCGCCTCACACATATGTTCTCTGCAGCAATGTCTTGCATGTATCACTCACCCTCCTTCCTAGTGTATGTTGAGGAGGATGGCCGGCGTGGCTGAGCAGCTCGACACTACAACATAGCTATCTAGAGCAGAGGAGGAATTCTCTGTTTTATCCTAGACGGCTCTAAACCCTTTAAAGGACAGCATAATCACTCACCAATAACTGCCACGATTAAACCAAATTAAGACACTGATAACCACCTCATCCAACCACACGATGGTAGACTAGTTCAAAAAAGAAAGAGAAATACACGTTTGCAAAAGAAAGGTGGAGTCACCATAGCACGATCACGATCTCAAGTCACAAGTTAAGCGATTTTCATATGAATATGCATGCACGTCTATGTGTTTAGCCAATGTATTCCACATGCCACCCCTTGCCATATGTCATACATTTCAAGGTGTAGCAAATACCCCACCTTATAAATTGCACTCACACTACTTGGCTAGATAATGTGGGACTAAACCATGCATGCTTTAGAATTTCTCGAGAAATGGGCCTTACCACAATGGGACAATTTCTAGCAATCCCCCCTAATTCTAAAGCCAACAGAATAAAACATGATGAGAGTCACTGTGCTGAAGTATTGTTAATATAATACTCATTTGGTGTAAGTCCCATATAAAATAAACTTGCACCTAGAATAACAAGATTTATCTTGTCATAGGACTTCATAGCTTTACATGATCAAATTACACTTGAAATCTCAACTAATATTAGGTTACCAAATAACCACGTCTAAACGGAGTGTTAAAAGGTCATGCTCCCATATCTACTCATGAACTTTCTAAAAAATACCCTGATCTCACAAACTACAACCACACTGTTAAACTCAGGTAGATGTATTCTTTCTAGATATTCTGCAAACTAATATATTTTTCTTATGAGGACAACAGAATACATTAAACTTTTATGCCAACCTTCTATACAGTCTAGAGCATTCTGTCTATTAGGACACAGATACAATATATATGCTCTTGTTACAACATCAACTTATTTTTTCTATTGCCTTAGTCATGGGATCTCCAATCAAATAGGCATGGGTTATCATTGTGACGTAACTTAAAAAGCCCCATTCCCATATCCAAAGACGCAACAAAAATCGCCTTCGTGCTAACCTCTTTGTAAAAAAAGATCTGTTAGATTTGTCTTAGTACTAATGTACTTCACTGCAACCACTCCAGAGTTTCTTAATTTTATGATAGATTTAAGCTTACACTTCAAATATCTAGGAGAACTTCATGTTATCCTTGTACTCATAACCTTGGTCAACACCGTTTGGTTATCACGATACATTAGAATTAATCATCTTAGTTTCTCAACCAATAGTAATTCCAACAGAATCTCACTTAGCCATTCCAGCTCAACAGTGGCATTGTCTAATGCCACAAGTTTTTCTTTCATAGTTGATCTCGTTAATATGATCTGTTTGCAAGACTTCTGACACTATAGCATCGGCTAAAGTAAAGACATAATCACATGTAGCTTTGATCTCATCTGCATCAGAGATCCAATTGAAGTCACTAAAATATCCTTCTAACACATATGGATATGCAGTATAACAAATTCCAAAATATGTTGTACCTCTCAAGTAGCGCAACACTCTCTCAAGTACCTCTTAATGATCATCTCCTAGGATAGATGTAAACCGACCTAATTTGCTTACATCAAATAAAATGTTAGGTCTTGTGGCACTAGTTGAATACATAAGCGAATCAACAATTTGCAAATACCTCAATTAATCTTTTCCTAGTCCCTCATTCTTCCGTGGTTTAATGCTCGCATCATAGGGTGTTGGAGAAATTTTATAATTCTTATAGCCAAAATAGCTGAAGATTTCCTTAGCATCATGGGGTTGGTTCAAAGTAATTCCATCCTCATTTTTTATCTATTTAGTATTCGGAATGATATTTGTCTCTCCCAAGTCTTTCATACCAAAACAATGTGATAAGAAAATTTTGCCATCATAAATTATGGCAGTATTAGTCCCAAATATAAGTATGTCATCAACATACAAATACAAGATCACTCCTTGATACCCACCATAACAGTAATATAAACATTTATCAGAGTTGTTCGCAGCAAAGCCAACGGATGTCAAAGTTTTGTCAAACTTCTCGTGCTATTGTTTAGGTGCTTACTTTAGGCCATACAAGAATTTCAATAATTTGCACACCTTTTTTCCTATCCAAAAATCACAAAATCATTTGGTTGATCCACATAGATTTCTTCCTCTAACTCTCCATTAAGTAAAGCTATCTTCACATCCATTTGATGAATATGTAGACCATAGGAAGATGCTAACACAAAGAACACTTTGATGGTGGTTAGTCTAACAACAGAAGAATATGTATTAAAGAAATCATCTCCTTTTTTAGTATAACCCTTGACCACAAGTCCTACATTGTACTTTTTAATTGGTACCATCAGGCCCAGTAGAGCGCATTTGCATGTATTGCAGTTTGCGGGCTTGGCTCACCATTGGGCCAGTCAAGGACATGAATCACACACACCTGTGATTGTTTGGCCAACGTTGACTACTGTTGACTTCTCAATGGGCCTAAGCACCATCGACCAATTGTGTATCTTTTTGCACGTGTGGATTAATATGGTGTAGAATCAAAGATAACCGACTAGAATAGGTGAAAAGGAGGATTTTAAAGTCTCTTGGTTAAAACCCGGATTTTGAGCAAGGATGAGCTATGAGTCTTTCCTCAATCCATTGGAGGTAATTTATTTTCACTCTGAGTAGGTGAGCTCCAACTTTCACAATACAACCGGGCCTCTTCATAATCTTCTTGAAGAGATGACCGGATCACACACCTTCAAGCAGTCTAGGAGTCAGCAATCTTTAAGAGTAACAAGTTGATGACGCTTGCTTGAAGGTCCTCAAGTGCCACAAATCTCAAACAATGGATGCAATGTATTTGAATGCTCTCAACAATCTCAAATGATGAGATAAATTCTAAAGAGTTTAAGAAAGGGATGCAAAGGCCCAAGAGTGTTCAATAAAGGTCCAAAGAGTGCCCTTGTTGTAGGTGAGGAGATATTTATAGCCTCCACCAACCATTGTGATCGTTGGGGACAAAATCACTAAAAATTAGGGCAATCGGTAGTACCGTCATGTAGTGACTAGTAGTACCAGACCCCTGTTCAACGGTTATTTATTGATCATTAAATGCTCTAAAACTAGCTGTTAACACAAAATCTGGTCAGACCGCACTCACATGCACCGGTCATAGTACCACATTTATGCTGTGGTAATACCGTTTTCTAGAGGAGAGAAAAAAATCCTAAAAAATATATCTCTAGAAAATAGGTACAACCAACATAAACGCAGTCATGTTGTGGGTGCGATAGTACTGTCCTCGCACCACGATCAAACCGTTGTGGTAATACCGGAGAAGAAGTGTGGTAGTACCACGCCTGAAGAACCTCAAAATAGCACACCTCTGGAAAAAAAAGGTAATGGCATGTAAATCCTGGTAGTACCGATGCAGCGGTACTACCATGGTCACAATGGTAGTCATATCGATTTCAGAAAGAAACAATAGAGCGGAGAGGACTACAATACAATTCCAAATGCAAGCATGCACAAAGATTGAGCTATGTGACATAAAAGCACTGTCAAGCTACTAGTCAAGAACCTCTTTTAATAGTACATCATCAAGCTTAACAATCCAGTTTTAATTCAACAAACTCCACGATTGGTAACAACTAGAAAGAGCTCCGTAGCTTATTTTATATATTTGCCTTGAGCCAAGTCAAACTATAGCCATTTTTGCATGCTTCTCCATGTTCTTCTCCATGATATCTTGCAAATCCTAGACTAAACCTTTCAATTATCTCAACAAACATATTAGTCTCTTAAACATGGTTGTCATTAATTACCAATATAATTTTTAGGGGCCTAGATGCTTCATATGGCTAAGATCCATTGTAGGAAAAGGGAATTTCATAGGGCTTTTACAAGAAATAGTTCAATTCCCATAGGAGTTGTGAAAAAAAATTCCATATTTCAAATGGGGCCTAAAACTGTGGAGTTAGTGTTTTCTAGAGCTACATATTGGAAATGTGAGCAATATTTTAATTCCAAATTTCAATAGATGACAAATACAATAAAAGAATAATGATGCAATAACCGAAAGTAACAATAGGCTACTCACTATACTTCATAACATACATAAGAAAAGAATTATAACATAGTCGATCAATCACACGAACGACTCATAATAGGGCTTGATGAAAAACAGAAAGCAATGCAGATTCGATACAGTGCAGGATATAGAGGTAGTAACGCAGGAGCAGTCGCACGAATGCGCTGCCCATAAACCTAGCTTATTGCCGTCCTATGCAGGTGTTCTCTGCGACAATGGCTCAGAGATACCACTCCCTCCTTTTTTGTACACGCCGAGGAGGAAGGCCAGCACTGTTGAGCAACTCAACACTACATCACAGCTATCCAAAGAGGAGAAGGAAGAATGGAGGAGGAATTCTCTGTTTTCTCCTGGATGCATGTCTCCTGACCCTTTTAAGGACACCGCAATGACTAACTGGTAATTGTGGCGATTAAACCGAATTAAACCACTAGTAACTATCTCATCAAACCATATAATGTTATTTAACCATACAATGGTATTTATGCAGTGTTTACCATGTTCAAAAGAGAGGAGAGAGAGAAATGGATGATTCACATGTCACGTGATTTCACACGAAAATACGTGAAGATATGTGTATGTGTGTGTTTAGCCAAAGTCCTCCTAATACGATCCCTTGTTATATGTTATATGTTTCAAAGGGTGGTAAGAACTCCACCTTATAAATTACATTTCTGTCACTTGGTTAGACAATGTGAAACTAAATCATACATGTTTTGGAATTTCTCAAGAAATAGGCCTCACCACACTGGGCCAATTTCTAGCACTAAAGGAACCCTATGGGTAGGGGCGGACCCACCCTTCGGGCAAGCCCAGGCGGCCGCCCGAGCTCCGTCGCCGGCCGGACCCCCACCTCCCCAGCGGCCCCTCCTTGGCTCGTGTCCTCCTCAGTCCGCCCGACGGTGCCAGAAAAACCAACCAGATTGCCAGTAATCCTACCCAGGTGCCTATTATCAAGAATCAAGTGCTCGCACCAAAGACAGAACCGAGTTCCGACGTTAGGACCCGTTTGAAACGCGAAAATTTCGCATGAAACAGTTTCAATTTACACATTCCAGATGGAGCCTTAGGTTCAGTTGGAAGGTCGAGGTTTGGCGGCGATGGCGTCCGCTCCCTCGGCGAAAGTCTGAGGATGCATTTTCTTTCTGTGACAGAATAGATCATGTGCATTTAGTTTTGTTTGATTTTGCGTAAGAGCATTTAGTCTCAGGTAGTTGCTGCGTTAGCTAAATTCACGCTGCATTCTGTTGCACGTAGCATGACTCTGAATAATGGGCGCAGGAGTGGAGGTAGTGCCGAGAATAGCTCAGGCTGCCCGCATTTTTGGATTGTTTGTTAAGTCTTGTAATCTTTGCATATGCTCTATATATTCAGTCATATAATGCATGAAACGCTGCCACTTCTGCAGCACCAAAACCTGTGCAAACTTCCATTGCTTCGCGTGAGTTCAGAGTGTCTGTTGCAGTGCTGAAGACTGAAGCGAGTCTGGCACGCTGAAGTCTGACGAGAATCCGACAACGGCTGTTTTCTCTGAAGATAGCCCAGCGCGTTGCAGTTTCCTCCAGCCGGCTGTATTTTCTGTCATTCTGCTGGTCGTTTTTATCATGTCTGGAAATTTTGGTCGTCCGCGGTCTGCTTTGGCTCAGACTGTAACATTGGACGAGGCCCAAATCACTGACGAAGATGACGAACATTGCACTTCTATAGTTCTATTTTATAAGACGTTCGATGATTGGCTTAATGACTTGATGATGTACTATATCGAGCGAGAGATATTCAAAGGACTTGATCATAAAAAAAATCAAGAAACGATTTCAAGACATGAAAACTCGAAGAATGAAAATGCCTCATTTTCCTAGACGTACTTAGTTATTTACTAGTATTTTTTGTCTTCTTTTTTATTGCATCTTTTATATTCTATTATCGAATTGTGACACTACTGATTTATCTATCTTTCACAATTGACAGGTTGTTTCTTTTACAGCTCATCTACAATTGTGGATTAAGTTTCATTAGTGAGGTATTTTTCATTGTCCTTCCGTTATCTACATATGTTAACATGCGAATTGTAGTTGTTGTTTCTATTTCGTATCACATACTTTTATTAGTGTGATTGCAACATAGTTTGATCATGGATTATTTTGCTTTTGGGTACTACTGTTTATTTCACGTTTCCGACATCAGCCTACCTAGTTTTTTTCCTGGATCCGCCACTGAATTTCGCCCTACCTAGATTTTTTTTCCTGGGTCCGCCACTGCCTATGGGCAAACCATTGTATTTTTAGACACCGGCATGTACGTACAGAAGCAACCTTCTGGAGCCCAGAAACAAGAGCCGGAGCTCAACCCAGCAAGGATTAAAATCAATCAATTAATATATTGTCAAATCTTGAAGCATCATGCATGCAGCGAGCTAGCTAGATCGGGACAAGCATGAGCTAGCTAGCCAAAGGTTATGATTTTGATGATGCACGTTCCCCTGGATTCAACCGTGTGGTACGTACTATCTACTGATGTAACTCATCGCACGCAAAACGCCACAGGAAACATGCTACAAGTTAGAAGCCAGTGGTGCATGACACGCTCGATCTTTTCCCCCCGACAACAACACCTACCTCTGTAACTAGTTAGCTCTGTGTGTTTATATATTATGGAGATGGGATCAACTTACTTAGTTAGCTCTTGTGTGTTTATATATGATGGAGATGGGATCAACTTACTTGCAGTCGAAGTGTCATAGATATGAGCTCGATCGGTCAGTCAATCAATCAATCAATCGCGTTTTCTCGGACACGGCGGCGGAGTCCACTTGCCGGCCGGCGGTCGCATCCACCGCGTGCCGGAATCTGCACCTGGCCGTGCTCAAGACAAAGCTGCATCATCAAGCCTTCTATTTTTACATATATGCAGGTATGGCCGCTGCCCTGCAGGCTGCAGAGACGAGGACGACAGCGACGTATCAATAGCACGGAATCCTAGGCCGACGAGTCCATCCATCGACGCATGCACATCGCGGCCGTACGTCGTGGACCACGCTCGCGGATGGGGTCCTCGTCATGATTCGTGCCGCGTCTTGATCGCGGCCGCAGCGCTGCCTGTACTATGTCAAGTATGTGCATGAGGAGGTGAGAGCGCACGACGTGGCGGGTGGACATGAGGCGCCGGTGCATGGCGCCATGCACGTAAGGCTGGCGGCTACCAGCCACGGGATGTAGCTGCGCGCGTTGGCCCAATGCCAGTGCGCTGGGCAGTCAATGCCAGTTTGTTGGATAGATGGATGTGGATATTACCCATATGATCTCTTTAACAAAATCATCTAAATTTCTGACCTTTGAGATCCACATCTGGATTTGTGTTCAATGTTGGCGCCTTGCCGCCTTCTTCTTGTCCAGCAAGGTTAGAGCTTGATTTCATCGAAGTGAGGGTTATGTTTACGGTATTAGGTGACAATGGCACCACCGACTGCGGGGAACGGAGGCATACAATGGGTGGAATAGAGTGGCGGTCGTGGCAACATGTGATCAATGAGCTAGCTAGGGTTGGCGGTGGTTGATGGTAGTAGCCTTGGTAGTGATGGCGTTGCTGAAGGCACGGGGAGATGAGAGGGGGTGGACCAAGGTGCAATGGGGAGGGGATGGTGATTGGGGACTGAGGGTTCATGTTAGGTGGTGAAGAAGAGTTTATACTTGAATGGGTAAGGGAGAGGATATCCATCAGATCTAGATCTAAGGGATTTTGGATGATCTTTTATACAAAATCTCCTACGAGATGCCTAGACACAACCATTGGATTGCATTCTATACAACGTGTGACTAATTTTCTCCCATAAATCAATCAAATTTTTTGAGGCACTATAAATTTAGATTCAAGAATCTACCTCATCTCCCTCCCCTTGCTACATACTCCCTCTCTCGCCTCACCCTCTAGCTCAAACCTCATAGCCGCAGCCGCCCAAACCCACTGCATACTGGTGTTGGCAAGTAAAGGCTTGCATGCCCCAGACGCTACTACCTCTTCCTCACATCCTCTTGTGCGCCTGCTCTCTCCTTCCTTGCCTCTATAGTTTTTCAACATAATTTCTAGGGTATTGCTAGCTTAAGGGCATGTGTGAGTCATGAAACTCATGGATGTCCCGTCTTCCCCACTGCCAGCCAAATTGTCTCCCCCACCATTGGCAAAAATCGCCTTCCCCCATCACCGACCAAAAAAACAACTCAACACAAAAAAAACAATCAACTCAGTAAAAAAACTAATAAAAAAATCATAGATACCAAAAAATAAAAAAAAACTACATTGAGAAAAAAATCAATGAGAAACAAAACAGATGAGAAGAAAAAACATTCAAAAAAGATGAGAAAAATACTAGAGAAAAACATTTGAAAATGAGAAAAATTGATTAAAAAAATCACCGCCATGGTGGTGCACACGGCTAGTAGGGAAAGCCCACATAGGCGATGCCTCTATGGGCTCCCCTTCCCGGTAGCGGCAACTCCTCAGGTCCCGGCTACATGCGTTGAATTGGGAAAGGAAAGGTCAGTTGCAGACTAGATTTGGCGGGAGCAGGCGTGGTGGCGTGGGCTGGCATGGGTGGTGGGGGTCAGGACAATGGCGGAGACGGGCAGCGTAAAGTCGTCTCAACGTCTCATGCTGGAGAGGCAATGTATAAAAGCGAAGGGGAGCGGTGCGTGGAAGAGGAGTGCCTTGCCTCAAGTTGTGGATGCTCTTTCCCAACCAAATGGCTCGATTACTGGTCGAGATCCCTTGGAGGGCTAAATGCAGTGGTGTAGCTAAGATTTAAAGTTTGTTGGGTCAAATATAGAGTTTGTCAAAATTTATGAGGTCAATTCTCTAAAATGATATGGACTTCTATGTAAATTCTTATAAGTATAAGGTTGCTTTATAAAAAGCTATGGGGTCAATTGACCCTACAGCTCATATGTGGCTCTGCCACTGACCAGATAGATGGTGGATGCAGGCAACCGTGAGATGGGCATCTCACGGTGTAAGACCATGTAGAGGTCTCTTCATGCTTGTGATGAATATATGACACTACTGAGGATGATTGTGTTGAGTTTGAGTTATCGAAAATATGAACAAATTTGGGAGAAGTCACACGGCAGTGTGGTCTAACCAATTTATGGGGGTGGTTTGACCGGCTGACATTGGCGGTCAGACCGGCATCAACATGACAGTTGGACCACATGTATGAACCGAGTCCAAATGGCATTAGCCAGTATAAACGCTATGTACTGGCAGTCAAACCAGTCAACTGAAAGGATACTAAACACTTGCATTGACATGTCTTGGGATGAATTTGCACTAAATGACAATGTTAATTGAAGCTGGAATTGAAAATAAATAGAAAATTAAAAATTCCAAAGATATTGTTTTTAGGATGAGTTAACCGGTCTGACCAACCTTGCAATGGTGATTAGATCACCAGTGATTTGACTAGCAAGGTGGCAATGGTCAAACTGGTCATGGAATTTTTAGAGGGAAAATGCTTCAAACTGAAAATTGGGAATCGAGTATGGAAATGGTTCTTGAGCTATGGCATGATGTTATATGTAGAGTATAATGCATTTGTGGAGTAACTTGGGTCAAGTTGGTACGAACTTGTGCCGGAAAATGGTTTGCTTGATTTATTGTTGTGCAGGTGGTTTGGGAGTAAAACAATGTCAACGGTGATGCAACTAGGACTTGGTTGGGAGAAACAAGGTCCAATGCAGTTATGGAGACAGGGTGAAATGGATGGACTCAAACAAGGCGCAAGATGGACAAGGACCTTGGAAGGTATAAGCGGTCAAGGTAATTGAAACACATGGTGCGTCAAGTGACTTGAACCCGTTTGCATGCGATGATCGTTCAGTGGAATCCAGATGGGCGAAAGGCTCAATGACGAGTCATTGAAGCCACGTGAAAGATAGTAGATGGCTCAATCAGCGGCTGAGATCCTTTGGAGGGCCAATGGAAGATGGATGCGGGTGCCCACATGATGGGCGTCTCACAGGTGCCCGAAAATTAGCAAATCCGTAATTTCTAATAATAGACCAGTGAGCACTGAAAACACTTAGCATATGTGGTCTCTAGTTGTGTAGTTCGCTTCCTACAAACAGCAAAACCATTATTACTGTTGGGAAACCTAGGCCTGGGCCTGTTGGCCTAGCCCATGGTGGGCACCTCTTCACCTAGTCTATAAATAGGGGTCCCAATGATTAGATCTTGTATTTGAAGAAGTAAAAAAAGCAATAAAGAAAATGAGTTCCCCTATCTTTCTGTGTTTAAACTTTTATTATCTTGCACTACTCTGTGCTTGATCCATCTCTTTGTATAGGAGGAATCGATCGGAGTGGACTCGCCAGCGATGGTTCCTCAACATGTTATTAGTACGAATCACTTCGATGGATCACAAGGTAATCATTCATAGATTAATTTACCTATCTAGATTGCTTTAATTCCACAAATTTCGCTTTTTAAACTATTTACTATGATGCAAATCTGCTCTAATCTACCGCGAGAAGACTTGAAGTCACCAACACAATATCGATCGGAAGATTACATAAAAAGAGTAGATATTGATTGCACTGTCGATTGAAAAAATCAAGAACCATACTGCCTGCCACCCGCACACGGCTGTGCCGCACCGCGCGCTGCATGAGCCTTGGCAGCCGCTGCGCCGCGACGAGTGCACATAGCCACACCGCCGACCACCCGCATGTGGCCGCGTTGCCGCTCGTCGTGCGCGCCCCGACCGCCAGCTTCCTAAGCGCCCACATGCGCCACTGCCGGTTGCTCGCTGTGCGCCCCGACCGCTGGCTCCCAGAGCGCTCGTATGCGCACCGAGCGGTTGCTCGCCACGCGCCACGGCTGATGGCCATACATAGCCACCACCACCTACAGTGCTCCAACCATCGCCACTCACTGTGCGTGTCAATACCGCCCTCGCACGGCCACTGAGCCGTCGCGCCTTGCGCCACCCGCATGCGCCACCGAAGTCGCCATGCGCCGTGTGCCCGCATGCATTGCCGAAGTCACCATGCAACGCGAGCCCGCATGCACCGCCTCAAGAGCCACCGCTCAGCCCCACACGACCGCCGCCACCTCGAAAGCCATCGTTCGGCGCTGCGCCGCCAACCACCACCGAAATGGTGTGCCGCCGCTCGACGCCTACACTGCCACCGCGTGAGCCACTGCAGCTCGGTCCAGCGAGCCGTCGCCCACCGCTGCATGGGGCGTCGCTTGCCTCCACACAAGCCGTTGCCGCTTGTAGCGCCCAGCCCTGCACGACCGCCGGCTGTGCCGTTGGCCCCTAGCTGCCCTGCACCTCCGTTGCTGGTCCTCGGTTGCCTCACGCCGCCATCACTAGCCCCGACTACAAGCCAAGCCGCCATGGCTCAACCGGCAGCCCGTGCCTGCATGCGCCGCCCTACGCATGAACAGGGGTAGGCAAACCCTACCCCTTCTCCCATTTGAGCTGGCCGGTTGTGGGCCAAAAAGCCATGGGCCAGAATGGGCCGAAAGAAAAGAAAGAAGGGAAAAGGGGGCTGGCATCTGAATTTTGCAAATAAGCCCCTAGAAATTTGGCAAAATACATGAAAAATTTTCTCGGAACTAAAAATATGCAGATAAGCTATTGGAAATTGTATAATTCACTAAAAATTCATATTCCAGCATAAAAGGCCTAGAAAATTCAAATTCTGGATTTTTTTAAACATTTTAAGCATGTTTAGCATTGTTATTATTACTTTCTATGCTTTCCTGTGTTTACTTAATGTTTTGAGTAATCATAATTATTTAAGTTACCTTTAATCACAGAAATTAACAGTAAATTTGTAGAAAATGCATAGAAATTTCGAAACATTATGAGAATCCTTTTGTACCATTGTCCAATTTATTTCATGCATATTTACCTGTAGTAAATTTATATATTTCTCTCATGCACATGTAGATGACCGACATCACGAACCGGGAGTTCGAGGAGCTGGCCCAGCATAGCTAAAACTAATTGACTTGGGTTTTTGATGTCGAGATTGTACTTGAAGCCAAGAAGCTCCGCGCTACCATCGGGATTGGTGCACCACAGATACCAAACCCACACTTGAGGAAAATGATTAGGCACTTCACCTCTGCCTCACTCTCAAGAATGAGTACATGGCAAAGAAGAGCGCGCTAGCATTATGGACTTCACCAAAGAAGAGATTCAAAAAGCTAAAGTACACCACTCTTAATCAGGCAGAACAAGAATGAATCTAATTGAGGTTCGCTGACTTCAAGATGGTTGGAGAGTACAACTCTGAACTGCACAGAATTTGTACCAATCTTCAACTTTGTGGCAGGCAGATCACAGATGAGTAGAAGATTGAGAAGACCCTTTCTACCAATGGAGAGTTCTCAGCAGTTGCCTACACCAATGGAGATTGACTCCACTCCTAGAGCAGCACCCCCTCTTGACATTGCAATTGTCGCTGCCATGATTTTCCAAGAAGAGTATCTCACCCCTGAGAAGATAACAGCCGAAATCTCTGGCTTTTTAGTAGATTCAGTCTAATGCACAGAATCCATTTAGACTTTAATTGTCATTTATTTCATGTGTGGAAGAAATAAGCTAGATTTTGTATTGATGGTACTCTAATAATTTATTTTCTCGTGATGGTTGGATAATATTGAATAATTCATTCATTTATTCAGTTAATAGTGGCTTGATATGTTCTAATATTTAAAGTATTTTATTTATGTGTTGATTGTCTTCTACTACATATTAATAAAGTACTTTATATTAGAATATGTGTGTGATGCCCTGTGGAGGAAGTGTGCTTAGCTGACAGCGGCACGGCGAATACCATCTTGAGAGAGACAAAATTCTTTCAGTCGATTAGCAAGAATGCTAGCAGCCTTACAACAATCACTGGTAGTGATGCTTGTATAATAGGCTCAGGAAGAGCCACAATTATACTCCTAATGGGTACAACTTTGGTCATTCAAGAAGCCTTATTGTACCCAAAATCGACTAGAACTCTCCTAAATTTCAAGGATATTCGCGCTAACGGTTTCCATATTGAGACTAAAGAAAAGTATGATAAGGAATACCTACTTATTACAAAGCATGAAGCAAATAAAAAAAGGGTATTAGAAAGACTTCCTTCATTTGAGACTGGGCTATAGTACACTAATATTACAGCACCCGCAGCCTACACTGCCCTAAAAACCATATTTAGATCTCTGAACTCTTCTGTCTCTAGCATGATGATTAGGCCACCCAGGTCTTAGGATGATGAGAAATATAATTAACAATCATAGGTATATAATATCAATGTAAATAATTTTTCGAAGCAAGAAGATTTTGTGTGCCCCGCATGTGCCACCAGAAAAATAATTACTAGATATTCTGCTCTAAAAGTGAAGGATGAAGTCCCTGCATTCTTAGAACACATCCAAGGAGACATTATGGTCATATACAGCCACTATTAGGGCCATTTAAATATTTTATAGTGCTCATCGATGCTTTCTCGAAATGATCATACGCATGTTTATTATCTACGAGAAAACATGCTTTCACAAAGCTAATCTCGCAAATAATTCAAATTAAAAAGAATTTCCTTGATCATCATATAAAGTCCATCAGAATAGACAACGCTGGAAAATTTACTTCAAAGACATTTGATGATTATTGCATGGTAATGGAAATTAAAGTTGAGCATGTCGACATCCAGAATGGACAAGCAGAAGCATTAATTAAGAGAATTAAATTTATTGCCCGACACCACATTTGCATAATTGTAATTTACCAACTACATATTGGGGACACGAAATCCTGTACGTAGCAACTCTCATCAACTTTAGACCATCGGCATATAGCATCTATTTACCAATGCAACTAGCGCAAGGGTTACCATTGAAAATTTCTCATCTCTGGAGGCTTGGGTGCAAAGTTTATGTACCTATACCGCCTCCACAGCGTACAACAATGGGTCCTCTCTGAAAGTCTGGAATATACATTGGTTATGAGACAGCATCAATAATCAGGTATTTGGACCCCCCATGACAGAAGATTTGCATACTGCCCGTTTCATTGATAATATATTTGATAAGGATAGTTTTTCGATATTAGGAGAGAAAATTAACCTATTGATGAAAAATGTCGGAAAATTATGTGGCAAGCCACCGAGAATCCATGCACATGACCCCGCGCATTAATGAAGCAAATAGAGAAGTCCAGAAGATCATTAACTTGCAAGCATTAGCAAACCAACTACCAAACCACTTTAGTGATTTAAAAAATGTGACCAAGTCACATGTACCTGCACACAATGCACCGGAGAGTGTTGAAGTACCAAAGAAAGTTGAAGGTATCCCTAATCCCGTCCAGAGGCGTCAGAATAAAAGGATGAGAACTCCGCCCCTCGAGTCTCATGTAATCAGGACGCCTGGTGAAAAAGGATAAGGACTTAAACACAACCAATCATTGAAGTTCTCTAGAACTAGAAGGAGAGCCTGTTGATACCTAGCACTAGTAATGGCACCTTTAGAAAAGGCATACTAGATCTAAACATTCGCATGAAGGGAGAAATCAGCATGGATGTGTGCGCACAATGTCAGAGCTGAAAAACTAAAGGGACTTGCCCCACAACTAGAAGGAGTGGTGAGCAAGTAGAAGCACTAGAAGAATCAACCCACGATGAAATAGCTAGAAACTATGTGCACACGGGAGAATTTATAAATAGGACAACAGCCAATGTTGATATTTATTTTGCAAAAAAATTGTCACAATCATCAATCTTGATCTAGAGCCTGCATCGCTTGCTGAATGTAAGAAAAGATCAGATTGGAAGGATTGGAAAAATGCAATAGAAATTGATTTATTATCTCTGAACAAAATAGAGGTGTTTGGGCCTGTAAGCTGCACGCCTCCCCATGTGCACCCCGTATGGCATAAGTGGGTATTTGCTCTAAAGAGAAATAAAAGAAATAAAGTTGTAAGATATAAAGCAAGGCTTGTTATACAAGGTTTCACTCAATGTCTAGGAGTTGATTATAAAGAAACATATTCTCCGGTCATAGGTGGTATTATCTTTAGATATTTAATCTCAATGGCAGTAAACCTGAACTTAAAAATAAAATTGATGGATGTGGTAATGGCATACCTGTATGGAAACTTGGATTCGAACATTTATATGAAGGTGCCTAAAGGCATTCTTGTCTTGAACCAAGACATAGCAAATATAAGCCTGTACAGTGTGAAACTCAGAAAATCACTATATGGACTTAAGCAATCAGGCAGGATGTAGTATAATCACTTATGCGACTTTCTATACAAGAAAGGCTACACGAATAATGAGGATTGTCCTTGTGTATTTATACCATGATTCCAGAATGGATTTTGTATAATCTCAGTGTATGTAGATGATCGGAATATCATCGAAGCCCTGGAAGATATAAGGAAGCAGGCTCTTAACTAGAGTCAGAGTTCGAAATGAAAGATTTGGGTAAAACCAAATATTGCTTAGCCTTGCAGCTTGAGTATGTCTTGGAAGGTATATTAGTACATCAATCCGCATACACTCAGAAGGTGTTAGAAAGGTTTGGCTTTGAAAAGTCATATCCTTCGAAAGTACCAATGGTTGGGCGATCTTTACAGCAAGACAAGGATTCGTACCGACCTAGAGAGGGAGGAAATCGTAGGACTGGAATTTCCATACTTAAGTGCAGTAGGAGTACTTATATATTTAGCAAACTGCACTAGGCCGAACATCTCATTGGTCATAAATCTATTAGTAAGGTATAGTGCAGAACCTACCAAAAAGAATTGGTAAGGAATAAGGACATTTTCGATACCTCCAAGGAAGCAATGATCTTGGGCTATTCTATAAAAAGAACCAAGAGCTGAATATGATTGGCTATGCAGATACTGGGTACCTGTCAGACCCGCATATAGATAGATCACAAACATACTATGTATTCCTATGTGGTGGAACCACAATTTAATGGAAATCGGTTAATCAAAGTCTTGTATCGACTTCGACGAACCGCTCGGAAATCATAACACTGTACGAGGCCACACGAGAATGTGCTTGATTTCGACGAATGATTCACCACATCCAGCAGTCATGTAGGTTGAAATCGTGCAAGCTCCCACAATTATCTATGAAAATAATACAGCTTGTGTTGTACAAGTGCAAACGGGCTACGTAAAGAGTCATATCACAAAGCATATCAATCACAAGTTCTTCTATGCTCATTAATTGCAAAGATGGACGAAATTAAGATACTGCATACTAAATTATGTAAAAATCTTGCAGATTTATTCACTAAGTCACTTCTAGCGTCTAATTTTGAAAGATGTGTATGTGGAATTGGAATGATGAGACTTAGAGAAGTGCAAAATTTAGAGAGAGATTCTTCTCAAGCTCATTATTAAAACTTGATCACAAAGATCGAGTACCTAAAGATAAATCATGTATATTAAATGAAATTACGTGAATTGTACTCTTTTTCCCTTGACGAGTTTTCATGAAGTTTCTCGTCCAAAGTTTTTAATGAGGCAATTCGTGCAACACAATATAACATGTATCATATATTCTTTTTTCAAAAATTTTCTACTGGGTTTTATGGAGTTTTGATGAGACATAAAAGTATCGGATGAGAGCTTAAGAGGGAGTGTTAGAAAACCTAGATCTATGCATGCAGGTCTACCTTATGATGGACACCTGTCCATCTACTTTATAAATAGGGTTTTCAATAATTCATCTTTTCGTATAGAAAAAACCAATCCGACTAGACAGACTTAGCCCTGATCAATATGGCTTCAGCTTCTGGCTTCAGCTTATTTTTGCACTATTCATAAATTTCGTCTTTTTCTGAAATTTTGGCTTTTTTTGAGTTTTTTTACCGGTTCTTTTTTTCCTCGTATTTGTTTACATTATACGTGATGGGCTAATATGTTTTTTCTATTTTTAAATTTTTTTAAATTTAATTATGGTAAATAAGCTTCTGTCAGCTACAGTGCTTTTTTCAGCCAGCTACAGTGTTTTCAGCCATAAGCCATGAGGCTTTCAGCCGAACCGATCACCACCTTACAGGACGGTTCCTCAACGACTATCACACCGCGCCATCGACAGTTCCCACACGCACTTGTCACTGAAAGCCCCTGACAATTTCAAGAAACCAATCTCTTATATATACACGTGGCACTACTCATGTCAATTCGTATTGTCAAGTCTAAAGCGTACGTCTGTCTCTCTCTCTTGGGTGGCGATGCCGACTAGTTCCTTCGCTGCATCCATCATGGTGGTGAGCACGCGCTGTCGGCCGTCTCCTCCTCCCCCTTTGACGATCCTTCAAGTCTGAGCCAACAAATTCAGATGATTATTTCAGACGACCCTAGAAGAAAGCACATTTCTGCATGTGTGCCGCCATGAGCCGTTGCAATATCTCGGCACTGACGAGGAGAGATCGTTTTAGACCGGCCCCACCACGATCGACCGACCAACCCCTGCGCATCCAATCCATCCATCCATCCCCGCACGCGCCACCAACCGCTGCTTGCCCTTGGTCGCACGCCTTCTCCTCCTCCGATCGATCGGCGGTCGCGATAGTGCTGCTACTGCCGCACGCATCTCCCTGCGTGCCTGCCTAGCTACCTGCATGTACCAGATGATCAGATACCCGCAACTTGAGGCCATCAAGCTGGGCCCTACGTACGTGAGCGCGTACCGTGACGATGGACCACCCTTGCCGGGACTCTGAATCTGAGAGACGGACAGGCTTTTACATACATTTTCCTTTCTTTCCTTGCTTCTCTCTTTCATTTGCTTTTGACATTTGCTGCCTAGCTGCCGTACTGTCAGTGTGTAGTCTCTGGTAGCCAGTTGCTGCTTTGGTCTGTCAACTCACCAATGATTTGCCTTGATTGCATATGTGTGGCAGCAGTCCATCGGATGCCCATAGTGGACCCAAAGTCGGCGAACTCGCCAAACAAGCGCACTGACGTCACGATGGTCGGACGTCCGATAGGGAAGCGCTCCCAGCTCCACAGCTGCAGGAGTACGTAGCAGATAGCTAGATTAGGGGTACCAGTAATGACGCGCTGGCAAGCGTCACATAACCTCGATATGTGGCACACAAAACCGCTGATCTCCAACTATACGGAGGCATCGCCCCAAACTCTGCGTCTACCAAAGACTCAGCGAGGCCGATGAATTCGGCGTTGCAAATATCGCCATGTGCAGCTGGAAATATGTTCCAACCAAAGAGTTGGATAAGGAACGCGGCGGGGTGCATCCTGACGACCTCCGGCGGTGCAACCTGTGGGCACACATTGAAATTGTTTAGCCAAGTGCGGGGGACGCCATGAGCGCTCTCCGGGATAGGCCGAACGAACCAGTCCGTCAGCCTCTCCTTCCAGTCGGCTGGTGCAGAGGCTGGAACAAGTGCGTCACCCCCGAGAGGGAGACCGGTTAAGAACGCGATGTCCTTTAAAGTGATCGTCATTTCACCCCATCGAAAGTGGAATGTGTGCATCTCAGGTCTCCACCTGTCCACCAGTGCCACGAGCAGGCAGTCGTTGATGGTGAAGTCGTGCCTGGTGGAGACCAGCCTCGCAAAGGGCAATAAGCCCATGGCCCGCAAGGTTGTGACGTAGTGCTCATCCAATGCCCACGGATCCCCCCCGGCAGCTTGAACTGCAAAGGGCCAGTCGCGTCACCCGTCGGCTATGAGTGGCAACAGTGTTTCTTATCGTATGAGTGTTCCAGAAGCTCCGGTAAAGCCATACCTACCAACACATAGGACAGACCAAATATTCGTGCAAAGATTAATAATGACAACAAAACTTACTTTATAATACAAACTATATTAATTATGACTAAATAAATAACAGTAATTATGACTACGACTACGGGAATAATGTCGAAAGTATGCTATAAAAAATTACTTGCCTTTCAGGAGAAGTAATCAGCACTGCCGCGTTCGTAATGACTTATGCATTGTCTTCTCCAAATAATTAGCTACGCACAATTAATTTTGAGAGTACTTTGCAAGAAATGGAACAAACGAAATATTACTGCGAAGATTGATAATGACAACAACATACTACAAGTCAGTGATTACACGCGTGTAACTACATACGAATACTTCACTACTTACCGATAATTTGATAACTCATCTGGGAAAAAAAGACGAACCATTTATTACCGTCGTCCTTACCACTAACTCATTACTTACCCCGAACTAACAAATTATGGGTACCGTATGTACACAAAAATAGTACAGACTACAACATACTTACTACGTAATACAAACTACATTAATCATGACTAACTAAATAACACTAATTGACTATGATTATGGGAACAACGTCCAAAGCATACAATAAAAAATTATCTGTCTTTCCAGAAAAGAAATCAGCACTGCCAATTTTGAGCTACACACTAGTTTCTCGAACTAATAAGCTACGCACTCCCAATTTTCAACGATGACCACAACAATCATCTTCTGCGATGAGCGACTGGGATAGCAACGATGAACTGCCAGAGGTTCGTATTTATGGCTGAGAGAAAGGTGAACCCGGTGCACACACCCCATACATTGAGGACCCATTATCACGAGCAGTGTTTCGAATGAGGGGGACGGCATCGTAACACTGACAAATGTGCAAACAATGGAGCGGACAAGGGGGGACGACACGGAAATTATGACATTAATGTGAACGAGAGAGCGCGCGAGGGGGCACATACACAGAGAGTGATAATTGTGTGAATCAGATAGCAACAAATAATATATAGCACGATTGGCTGACACATGCCACTTCAAAAGATGCGTGATGATCGTTAAATTCATGATTAAGTTAACCTGAATAAATATGGTAAATTTGGACTACATAAAATTTCCAAAAAATTACATAATAATTATGATTATGTCGGGAGGCTTCAAATAAAATTTTGTAATTTTTAGAGTTCATTTGCTATATGTAAAAACTCATAAATATATCAAAATTCTATGAATTTTTGAGTAACATTTGTAATAGATAAAATTACCCAAAAATTACATTACAACGTATGTTATGTCGGCAGGCCCTACATAAATCTTTCTAATTTTTTGAGCTTATTTCATATATTTAAAAATTCAAACAATTACTAAATAATAAAACATAGGGAGGTAATTAAGCCAGTTTAATCACCTGCCGCCCTCTCACTGGATGACAGGCTACCTATTATCTAGTGAGGGGGCAACAGGCACCTGCCACTGACAGCCCCACCACGTGTCACCTCGTGGACCCTACCGCCCGCCCACCGGGTGGCAGAAGTGATATTTTTGTAAATATGGGGCGCATATGACTATTTTGTAAATATGATGCAAAATAGTGCCAATGTGGCTTTAACTCTTCAGAAGTGTTTGTCGCTGCTAGCTTAGGAATACATTGTACTTCGTTCTATTTTATTGGATGTTCTTAATGATTACTGTCTCTGAGATATAATTTTGATGGCTACTTTTTATAACTTTATAATAAGATATATTAATAAAATTATAATATTATAAAAGTGTTTTTAACGACTCTAATGATATAACTTTTGTATAATCAATCTAGAAGTTTTGGATCTATTGACGATCAAACTTTAATAAGTTTGATGGCACGGACTCTAGGAAGTCAAGCAAAAAACAGAGGGAGTGCAAAATAAGAAGCTTTCTGATGGTGATAAATACTGAAGGAGTCGTGCGGGTACTCTATGTTCTTTTTTACTTGACGATTTTGATTTTTTATGGTCTTTGATATCCAACTTTGGTGGTTACTTTTAATAGCTTTACTTTAAGATATACTAATAAAATTATAATATTTTGAAAGTATTTTTAACGATAAATATAAAATTTTTATATAGCCAATCTAGTTAGTTTTAAATCTGTTGATGGTCGAACTTTAGAAAGTTTGACAACATAGATTCTAAGATATCAAGCAAAAAAGAATAAAAAAGAGTATATATCATCACGTTTGAGAATGGAAAACCGTGGCGATGAAGTGTTTAGGGTTATATATATGCCTTCTGGTTTTCTCCTGTGTTGACCGGCAACCGAAAGCTTCGTCTAGTCCACTGCTACTGCGTGTCCTAGCTAGTTATACAGTGTTGTATGTGTGCCGCAATTCATGTCACTACGATATGTTGAATTTGTTAGGAAACCTGGGCCTAGACTTGAAGCCTTGGCCCATGATGGGCACCTCACTACTAAGCTATAACTAGGGAGTACTGTTGGTTGTTTTGTATACGAAATCAGAAAGAAAGCAATAAAGAAAGACCATGAGTTCTATCTATCTCTCTGTGTTTTCGATCTACTATTTTATGTCTTCTGTGATTGATCTGGTTTTGCATTAGTAGAGGAATCGATTGGACTGGTCGCTAGCAACAGTTCCTCAACACGTTATCATAACGAATCGCTCAGTGAATCGAAGGTAATCATCGAAGCATTAGTAGATTGAATTGTCTGTATCTAGATTGCTCTAAATTCACAGATCACTTTCTAGATTATTTTTCTATGGTGCCAATCTGCTCTAATCTACCGCGAGCAGACTTGAAGTCGCCGGCACAATGTCGATTGGTAGATTACATGACAGAATAGATTTTGATTGCACTGTAGATTGAAAAGAGAAAAAAATCTATGCACGGCTGGCCCGTATGGCCGCCGTGCCTGAAGCGGCCGCCGGTTTTATTGAAAATTTTATGTAGCTCAAAATTGGTAGTCTCGATATATCAAAGACGATTTTATTGAAAAACTGTCTGTGTTATTTCAGATATCATAGATGGTTCTTAACCAGAACCGTCCGTGATATCTCACATATCATAGACAACAAGTACTAAAAAACCATCTGTGATATGACAAATATCAAAGACGGTTCTTAAACATAGCCGCCTGTAATATCTAATATATCACAGACGGCTAAAATAAAAACCGTCTGTGATATATGATATATCACAGACGGTTTGTTGTTACAAACAGTCTGTGATAGCTATTTTAATAGCTAAATTAGTTTCTATTTTTCGGCTAACCTCAGGAAATGCTAGCCATGCCCTCTGAAAGCAAGCAAACAGATCACATATGTAACACACGACAATCATTACACATATATCACAAATGAATTAAACAGCTGAAGAAAGTACAGTTGAATGAATTATTTGATTAAGCATAATTGAGTGATTACAATTGTATCAAATGTTTTAACATTTAATCATCATCACTGGCGTGGAACTCTCCATTTTTGTGTATGACATCCGCTATCAAGAATTCGGAGAGCTGTCTTTGAACTTCGGTGAGTTTGTCAAGATAGAATGTACTTTCATCGAATTCCATGTGTTGTCCCTAGTAGTGCTAAAGTTATTAGCATATATATATATATATATATATATATATATATATATATATATATATATATATATATATATATATATATATATATATATATATATATATATATATATATATATATATATATATATATCTGTGTGTGTATGACATTTATTGGTAGGTTGATAAACCTCTGAATCATTCATCTTAGCGTCCATGATTTCCTGCATATGGCGACAAACGTACAATCCACATACGTTGCCCTGTTGCTGCTGGTGGCACTGAAAAATAGAATTACATACATAGGTATTTTTAGTTCTAGAGGCATTATTACGAAGTGTGATATAGTAGGATTGTTGTGTTGTAGCGGGTACCAGAAATCACGTCATGTGTCGCGGTGTGGCGCTGGATTCCTTATGTCTCTCTCCCCTGGCAATGAAAGTGCTGAATGACCTACGTGATTCCAAAACACTAGCCTTGGCCATTGCAAATGAAGGGAAGAATACAATAGAGTTATTAATGGAGGAAATGAGTTTACCTGTCAATTGTTTGTTGCACATGGGTGAGGTCATGGTTGCTCCTAAGTAGGGAATCAAGATATATTACCTTGTTCCACTTAGAAATAATCACAATCAGAACCTAATGAGACCTAGTTATGTGTGTCACCTTAGTGATTAATCCTAAGTTTATGTTGTGTATAAACTATAAATGAAACTTGTGTGGCAACTAGTGAAGCACTTACCCCTAGTTGAAGGGAACCAAGATGTACTCCTTGTCAGTGTGAGCAAGCAATCCCTTCGTTATGTATTCTTCAATGAAGGATACGTTTGAGTTGAGGGATTGCTCAAAGACCAAGTGTGGATCGAGAAAACCCACTGGTTATCACTGTCGATGGACTCGTTGTATCACGGATTTATACATAAGCAATGAGTTATGACATTTATCGGTATTACGTGAATATAGAACTTTATTGTATAGTACACTTACAGTGTCCAGCATCATAGAAGTGAGGCATTGAGTTTGTCGAGGTTGAATAGTAAAAACAAGTCTTTGATGGTCATGACGATGTAGCCCAAGTTGTGGAGGAAATGCTCCTCCGTGTATCTCATGGTGAACTCACTTTGCTGGTTTGGCTTCTTATTGGACCTCTACATGTACCAGGTATGCAAAAACCTACAAACTAGTTCAAGGCTGGGTAATTATGACTTGGGGACCAACGATAGTCCGAGTTGGTACTTCTAGGATTCGAGAGGCGATGTAGTTTTCTTTGGTTGGGCCTTAGCACCTCGTTTTCAATAAATCTTCAGTGTCATCTCGACGAGAGCCAATGCGACAGACTTCTGAAGTGGAGCTTGAGGTGGAGTCATAGAGGATTCTGTTTGAAAGTCATGGTCATATGGAGATTACGGTACGAAAGGGTCTATGGTGATATCCTTCTTGGGCCATTGGACGAATGTGTGGACGGCACCCTATGTCATGATTTCTCTGTTTGGGGGCCTCTCCAGTGGGACAACCTTGAAAACATCGTTAATCATATCCACTTGGATCTTCACGAAATTGGTCTCTAATTGGGCACTATGCACCAACGTCCCTGGCAGGCATGGATACGCCAGCCCCATCCAGCGTCAATGGGAATGGAGCCAAGAACCCTGATTTTGAGGATGCACGGCGTGGCCTCCTATATAATAATACACGATGAGCTAAGGCGTCCACCAGGTCTATCTATGTAGCATTCTAGAGATGTACATTACCTACATATCGTCGATAGATAAGTGAGTGTCGCTATGTTCAGAAAGTGGCGCAAACGTGCAGCTACTCTAATGTTGAGAGGGACTGGGTACCACAATAACGGGGGCGGCTTGCGACTGGTTGCGGACTTCTCTTAGTTCTTCTTTCAATGCATCTATCTCTCCTCAAAGTGAGGCAGTTATGTCCTCAAGTTTTGAATCAAAGTCCTGTTTCATACATTTCTCGCGTTCGGCCTTGAATCTCTTCCTACTCCTATATGCCTAGGAGTTATTTGGGAATCCGTGCCTCCAAGATACGTAAACCCCTAGGCCTCACGTGCTACCTGGGTGCTCCTTATTTCCCAGGGCTGTGGATTGTATATCCCTCTCCCTAACTGCTTGGAAGGAGCCTTTAGAAGATTTGGTAGTCAATGTTTGCTGCAAGAGGCAAATATGTTATTTTAGACCTAATGAAGTTATGGATCTATTACCATTTAGGTAGTTGAACATATCTTACCAGGCATTTGGACACTTCATCGTTTGTGGGGTTTTTGAAAGTGGCGATGCCTGAAGATGTGGTTGATGACTTTGCTCTTAACAAATTTCGGACGCACTCATTTGTGATCCCGACAAATGGTGGGGAGGTCTCTGATTGAATTGCAACCTCATCCTCCATCCTCCATTGCAGGATTTTATCATGCACTAGCGGTGTCGAGTCTGTGGGGGTGAGTGTTTTGTGCATAGAGAGCCTTGTGCGCCACACTTTCCTGTGGAAATTCGGTCATCGTCTTCATCCGCACAAAAGCCTCTCATATTTTCGGTGACACCAAAGGATACCTCATGAAGGGCATGCGATCCTTGGTCACGTACTTCATGACAAACATGCTCTTAAAGGTCTTCCACACTTTTCCCATTGTGAGGAGAGCTTGTCATTGCACAAGTCCCTTGACTTCTCTGCCACTTTCTGTCCAAAGCACACTTTTCTCATATCTTGTCAAATCTTTCCACTTTGTTATGGTGATAAGGACCCGTTTCCTTCCAATTATCCTGTAGGTAGTTCGAAATATTGCTACTACTTTCTTCGGTTGCACAGGGACCCCATCTGGAGAGACCTCCGTGATGGTCATTCGGGCCGCTGGCTTTTTCGATACTCCTCTGCCATGCTTAGTTCCCTCAGTCTTCAGAGAGTGAAACACATTTGGTGACATTGATGACGATGATGATGTCATCTCTCTTACAAGAAAAAACTAATTACAGTGAGTTGTGAGTGTAAATATTGACACATGGTTGATCTTACAAAAAATAAAAATATTCGGCGATGTATATTATTACTACAAGATCTCTTTGCAATACTAACATCCCAGTGTCTCAACTGTGAGGGGACATGTATTTCTCAATAACTACAAGACGAACACCAATGCACCTTGTGCTTCAAAAGGTATAAAGAAAATTAAATTGCTTTAGGCCCTTTTAAGCATAGGTATTTAGTGTTGTGATGTTCCTCTTGTACAACTATTACTCTAACTCCCGGTGTTTCATGCCCTTTTTTCCTTGAACCAGCAGCTCACCCATAGAAGTAGGGAGAGGAGAGTTGGAAGAGAAGACATGTATTTCTCAACAACTACAAGACGAACATTAAAGCACCATACACTTATGCTTGGAATGACATGAAGTAATTAATTTGCTTCATGCCCTTCGAAGTACAAGTGTATAGTGTTGTAATGATCCTCTTGTACAACTACTAATCCAACTCACAATGTTTCATACCCTTTTTTACTTGAACCTGCAGCCCACCCATAGAAGTAAGAAGAGAAGAGTCGGAAGAGGGGAGATAAGGACGTAGTGGAAGCCGAAGGAGAGCGTGGACCGCCAGACACCAAAAGGCTGATCATGCAAATGGCATGAAGGTGACATTTTCAGCAACGACAAAGGACCAGCATCCACGTCTTCATCCATGTGAGGACCACACCGAGACCGCCCCCAACAACCTTGCCATTTCTAACCTGACACAAGTAGGCCAGCCCACCGCCCCTCCTAATCCATTTCTCCATTCTTTTTTGGGTTCCACATAAAAATGGCACTAATAGATATGGACAGATGTAACTGTTGGAAATATGCCCTAGAGGCAATCATAGAGATGATGATATTTCGTTGTATCCATGATTTAATAAATGTTCCTTGAATATTGCCTTTGTGTTGATTAACAAGTATGTGACTTGTTTGTGAAACTCTTTACTTATATGGTTATTCTAAAGTTGTCCCTAGTCGGAGTTCATGTGAGGACACACGTGAATAATGGATTAGCACATGTATCGGTTGATGACCATGTTTCACAGGTCATAGACATGGAGATGTCAAACCAATAATGTGGACACATGTTTAGAACATGGGGTTGGACCGACCCAACATGAGACATAACATTTATACTTATGGTTCTCTCTCTACACAATGTGTACGCCTTGTCCTTAGACCTGAGATTGTCGCATGTACTTGAGATGTGAATCGACCTACTTAGGGGCTATCAAACGCTACTCCGTAACTGGGTAGTTATAAAGGTAGTTTTCGGGTTTGTCATGAAGCATGCTGCGAGGCATGGTCAGTCGAGATGGGATTTGCCCCTCTCTATCTGAGAGAGATATCTCTGGGCCCCTCGAGTGATCGGATCCAGAAATGCATGGCCATGCTACTTAAGGTTAAGAGTTAACCTAGTAAGGGATTCCGGATCACAGGATCGAGAAAGAGTGGTCAGCTTGGAGCTCGACCAAATATCGTGAGGCAAAGGGATTGGCATGTACATAAAGTTGTGATGGTTCGTTCGATATGATCTTTGTGTATGTTTAGGAGTTGGCACGTCTTGCTAGAGGCCGCTACCAACTATTGACCGAGTAGGTAAACTCGTGTCATGTCTAAACATACGTGAACCCATAGGGTCACACACTTAAGGGCTGAAGCCTAATTCGGATTGGATCCGGGTTGGACTGGGTATTGAGTCCTAATGGGCCTCCTTTCGCTGAAGCCCATTATAAGGACGTCTATAAAAGGAGGGCAAGGGCGCATAGGGTTGGGGGAGAGAATTTCGTGCCCTCCTCAAACCCTGGCCGCCACCCCTCCCACGCCCTGGGCGCTCGCGCGGATCTAGTAATCCGGCGTGCGTCGCTTCCTCCCGTACGTGTGGATACCTTTTGGTGGCGCTGCATCTGTAGCGTTTGGACGAACCGCAAGAGAGGAGTTGGACGTTGGACGCCGCGACGAGGACGAGGAAGTAGTACGACTACTCTGCCCCGACGTGCTGCATCGACGTAGTACGACTACTCTGCCCCGACGTGCTGCATCAATTCCGCACCTGCGCGTCTAGTGGTAATTCCGTGATCTATAACTGCAGTGATCTTGGTTTACGGGTAGAATTTTTTTTTAATTTGCGCTAGCGTAGCCAACCCGTAATCCTTCAGTAACACACATGAACTCAAAAATAGGATTTGAGATCCATACCTTCAGGAGGAGAGACGATAGGGAGGAGAGAACTCATGAACACACATTAATAGATATAGACAGATCTATGACACATGAGGTAAAAAAGTGAGATTTAGGAACCATACCTTCGACAAGAGAGGCAACGTCGGGACGAGAGGCGACAGAAAGGAGAGGCGGTGTCGGGAGGAGAGGCGGCGTCGGGACGAGAGGCGACAGGAAGGAGAGGTGGTGTCGAGAGGAGAGACGTCGGGTTCTCCGGCGGAGTCGGTGGCGGTTGGGGGACGAGGAGACGGAGGAGTGCGCGAGTGAGGAGTAAGAGCACAAAACCTAGCAGGGCCTTACTTATAGAAAAACTATCACTGACGGTTCTTTTAAATATCCATCTGTGTTATTAATATCACATATGGTTCTAAAATGTAATCATCTGTGATGTGTAGCATATCACAAATAGCTCTATTATAGAACCGTCTGTGATGTTATACATTCTCATAGATAGTCTATTGTAGAATTATCTGTGATGTCTTATTCATGACAGACGGTTCTATTATGGAACCGTCTATGATACATATGTCATAGATGTTTTGTGCCACTAAACCACCTGTGATAGTTCCTTAATTACATATCAAGTTATTTGGCTAGCCTCAGGAAATGCTAGCCATGCCCTTTGAAAACAAGCAAGCATATACAATTGTAGATGTAATTATTTCTACATTACTTAATTAACTACAATTGAATAATTACTTAATTACGTTCAAAGTTTGTTAATTACATTGGAATAATTTTCAAATAGGTATTCACCGTGTGAGATCATTCCACTTGGCTATTTTTCTTTTAAATAAAGCCCTTCATAATGATCGATACGTATATAGCTTGATTTATCCCTTAGTTCTTCCTCAAGCCTAATGCCATCTCCAAATGGAGGCAACTCGTCAAATTGATTGTACTTTTCCTCATCCACGACATTTTCAATTTTGACAATTCTTCTTTTTCCATGAAGAACTATGTGGCGCTTCTTATTTGTCGGGTCGGTTACATCAAAAAAACTTGAACAACTTGTCTCATGAGTACGAATGGTTCATCTTTGTATCTTACACGTTTGTAGTCCACACTAGTGATGCCGTACTTATCGACCTTTACACCTTGTGGGAGTTGGATCCAATGGCGCCGAAAGAGAGAGATCTTGAAAATTACGTAGTCGTGCTTCCAAAACTCCTCTACAAGCCCGTAGTAGGAGCTTGGGGCAGTGGTACTAAACTGCTCACGAAATGCATCTATGCAGACACCTGAGTTTTGGACTGTGATCTTTTTATCCTGATCTGTTGTATTAAATATGTCTATTAATGTTGTATCCTTGCCATATTACAATTATAAATTTTAGTCGTTTTGCCAACCATTGCAGTGTTTCACTTGATGACCTCCCAGTGAATCGCACGCTCAACCATTCTTTGAACCGACGGTTGTGCTATATCATGATCCAAACCTCCGACCGGCTTGGATTCTCTTGGTGCAGCATGTCCTTGTACTCTTCAATATACGAGGACACTTTAGTCATATGTTGCAAGACTATAAAATGGTTTTAGGCATACGTATCTAGATCAAAAGTTATTGCTTTCCTTTCGGTGGTCCCGATACCCTCTAGCCTCCCCTCGTGATGTGATAGAGGAACACCTATGAGTTCGTCCTGAACCATGTAATTGATACAGAACTTAATGACCCCTTTGGTTGCATAACCTTCGATGATGCTGCTCCTCGGCGAGATCGATTACATACATATGACTTAAGAATTTCCATGTACCTCTCAGATGGATACATATGATGTAGAAACATAGGACTGCATATCTTTATCTCTTTCACAACGTGGACAATGAGATGGACCATGATATCAAAAAATGATGGGGGAAATAAATCTCAAGATGATATAGAGTTGTCCCCACCTCGGTTTACAGAGCATCTAGTCCATCAGGATCGATGACCTTCTGAGTAATTGTGTTAAAGAAATAACACAACCTCATGATTGTCACTTGAATCTTGATCAACAAATACTTCTAATTGCAACAGGAAGCAGTTGTGTCATTAGCACATGACAGTCATGAGACTTCATGCAAATTAATTTCAAATCTTCCATGGGAACAAGTTTCTTCATGCTAGCAGAGTGACCGGACAGAACTTTCACACCATGCAAAACACTTACACAGTCCAGTTCCCTTAAACTTAGATAGAGAGTAGCAAGTTGGGGGAAGGTATGTGCAGCCTTTATTGGTCTCTATCAGTGCTAACTCGACCCTGATGTTCATAGCGACCAAGTCACACCATGCATTGACACTATCCTTTGTTTTGCCATGAATGTTTAGTAAGAGACCAATTAAACTATCACATACATTCTTCTCTATGTGCATGACATCGATGCAACTACGAACTTCTAAGTGCTCCCATAAGGTAAATCCCAAAATACTGACCTCTTCTTCCACATGTTCTTCTGACGGGTCTTCAACTTACGTCCCTTTTCAAGCACAATATCGATATGCTTGACCATATCGTAGACCTCTTCCCTACTAAAAAGCCTTGGTGCTGAGTCATTCTCTTTATTTCCATCAAATTATTTCTTTATCTTGTGGTATGGGTGATACTTCGGAAGGAACCTACAGTGATGCACGTACACAGTTTTGCACAAGTTGTTCAACCACACACTCTCGGTATAATCTAAGCAGTACAGACAGGCTTTGGTTCATTTCATACTTAAACCCAACAGTTACTAAGAGTAGAAAAATCATTGATGGTGCAGAACAATATGGCGCGCATAATGAAGTTCTCTCGTTTGTCCGTATCCCATACCTGTATGCCTTCGTTCCACAGTGTCACAAGATCTTCCACCAATAGTGCTAAGTACACATCAATATCATTCCCATGTTGCTTTGGCCCTTGGATAAGTAGTGACATCAAACTGTACTTCCACTTCATACACAGCCAAGGAGAAATGTTGTATATGCATACATTCACGGGCTAGGTGCTATATCGGCTGCTCATGTTATCAAAAGGATTCATTCCATCTGTACTCAACCCAAACCTTATATTCCTCGGTTTTGCACCAAAGTTTACAAACATCATATCGATGTTCCTCCACTAGGCAGAACCAGCAACATGTCTTAGCATTCCATATTTCTTACGCTCCTCTGAGTGCCAATGTAGCAATCTTGCATCCTTTCAGTTCACAAATAAACACTTCAAATGGGGAATTACAGGCATATACGACATCTTAGCAGGAGATCCTTGCTTCACCTCGATACCCTCACCGTCATCGGAGCGATTCTAATGTCTGTATCGGGATGCTTTGCACACCAGACAAATATGTAATTTTGCATACTTTTTATGGTAGAGGATACAATCATTCGGACATGCATATATTATTTTTTACTTCTATTCCCAATGGACAAAGAAACTTCTTGGCTTGGTAGATGGTTCTTGGCAACACATTTTCCTCCGGAAGGATGTTCGCTCGAAGACCTAACAAAGCCGTGAAACTCTTATCGGACCAACCATTGCTTGCATTCAATTTCAGTAGTTCAAGAACAGATGACAACCTTCTGTATTGCAGCTTACAGCCTAGGAACAAAGGTTTCTCTGAGTCCTCCATCAAGCCCTCGAATTTATCAAACTCTCTCTCACTATAGTTCCCTTCTGTATTGCGTAGCATCTTATCTAGATTATCATCCTGCGACCTATCCTCATCGAAAGCACATTCCACAATTAGTATATCGTTGTCCCCCTCAACGATGTTATAACTAGCTTCCTGTATAATCTTCTCTTCATCGTGACTGATCCAATATGTATACCCTATTTTGAAACCCCTTTGAATCAAGTGAGCTTCAATCTACGATGAGTTGGTAAACATCTTCAGATTATCACAATCAATGCATGGACAGTACATATATTTCATTCTCTTCTTCGACATATCCAATTCGGCTGCTCTTCTAAAAGCAGACATGCTATTAATGTACTCTTCACTCACATAGTTCTCAACGTACATATAGCTTTGGTCCATCTACGCTACGCATGTAACAAATTAGTGTCAAATTGGATTATTAATGCTACCTACATACATAATTGACATCTACCTTATAATAAATTGTCCATATCTAAATTGAGTAGCTAGGTACGAACTATTCATGAAGCAATGCATATATCAAGCAAGAATATATTGAAGTAACTAGGAGTATGACCAATTCTTAAATTGAAGCAAACTACCAATTAAGCTAGATCTAAAGCTAGCTATCACCACTTTTTATTACAAGGCATATAATTAGAAACAAGTACTAACCTCTACTCACCAAGAACAAATAGATCTACAAGCTAGATCTACAAGCAGTATGCTTTCACCAAACTCCCCAAAGTCGGCCGCCTCCTTTAATGCAACACAATGAAGCAGATCTGTTGGGACCCCACTGGCTAGGTATTTAATAACATTGCGTATTCCAAACACGTCCAACCATGAACCGTCTATGATCTACAACTATAATAGATGGTTTTTATTAATAACCATCTGTGATAATTCACAGATGGTTCTTAAGTAGAACTGTCTGTGATAATAGGAGATATCACAAACATTTATTATTACGAACCATCTGTGATAATTATTTATTATAGACGGTTCGTATTAATAACCGTGTATGCATATATGTCACAGACAGTTCTAAAGTAGAACTATTTGTGATAAATACTGTTCTAAATTTAACATAAATGCAAATTTAGTAATAACTTAGGAGTATATATATATATATATATATGGTGCCCAAACAGTGTGATCAGTCGCTTCTTACAAAAGATAACATAAAAAAAGAAACCTAACTGCTTCGAAGTTTTTCTTGTGGTGGGGGTAGCATACAATCTTCGTCTTCAAAACTTCGTAGGCGACATGGTCAGCATCAAATGGTTCGGGATCATTAGTGAACGAAGCCCAAAATGCATCCAGCTACTGACGCGTTCGTTCGAGTGTCTCCCAAACACCCTCTAACTGAACAATCAAGTTGAATTGAGCCCATAGCCTCTCTTTCCTTTCTTGAGGGGTCTCGACAAGGTTGACTCGGTCGCCTGCCACCTCGACTAAGCACTCTAAGTGACGACAAGCCTCCTGGAGACATGCAACGTCGTTACAGAGGACCACGTCGATGGCGAGGTTAGCTTGCCAGAAGCGGGAGACCAACTAGAAGACATGACGGAGGAGATTGTCAAGACGACAGAAGATGGCCTTCTGTAGGATCAGAAATGGCAACAGAGGGGGGGGGGGTGAATGGTGCCTTATTAAAATTTGCCCCCAAAGTATTCACACGACATATCTTCTCCAATAGCTATAGAAGCTATGAAGTAGATGATTCATGCTCTCTGGAAATACATGCTGACCAGACACGAGAAAGAAGCGAAGAAAGACAAGGCACTGAAGAGAAACAACAAATAATAGTGCTGACTGCCAGGGGCCGGTCAGACCGCAGGCTTGAGACCGGTCAGACCGCACCCTGGCCGCCGGTCAGACCGCTGCCTAGCCGCCGGTCAGACCGCTCGGGCCACATCGATCAGACCGCTGGTTAGGGGCCGGTCAGACCGCCACGAGCTGGGCGGTCGGACCGCCCGGGGGCCTCCGGTTGGACCGCCATGGGGTGGCCGGTCTGACCGCAATGCACAGACCGGTCAGACCGGTCCAAACCCTAGAAATCAGATTTCTCGGCTGAAAACAGGGCTGATTTTTGCACAACTTTAGAAAACAGAGAAATTGATGGATTTGTTTCTATTGTTCTCAGGTCATTTGATCATGCCTACATTCCAAATAACAATTTGACTTCAAGAGAAGAAAAATTGCAGACAAAGAACAAGAGAAATAGAAATCTGGCAAAATTCAGATTTTGAACTGAAGAAGAGACAGATGTCTAAATTGCTAGTCATTCTCCCATCATTTGCTCATGAAAATTTGAAATATATCAGGGAGTGACCTCAAGAGTAAGAACCACACCTCAAATCCAGTTCTGCATCTAGGAAATCAAGGGAGCAAGAGTCCTCTGCCATCAAACCCTAGATTTTCACAAAATAGAGGAACAAAAATGCTTGAAAGTAAAGAGTGATTCTTGATTCAATCATTTGGCTCTTGGGAGCTAACTGACCAAATGGTCTTGAGACATATTCCCCATCACAGAGCAATCCATTTGACAAGAATCAAACAAGAACTCTTCTCTAAAACTCAAGAACAAAAGAGGCAGCAGAAAAACAAACTGAACAGAAATCCAACAGAGAGACAAGCACTTGGATCATTTCCATCTCAACACTTCACAAATGGATTTGTTACCATGAAAGCTTACAAGAGATGAATGATTACAACATCCCCATACGCAATTGGGAACAAGAAACACACAACATGCTTCACATGAGGAGAGAACACACGCAGAGCTCACAGAGCACTCCCTATCCTACTGCTCAAGCATACACACTCATTTCTTGCTTTGCTCTGCCTCCACCTCTCCACATATGAAGGCAGGTCCTCACCCACAAGTGGCAAAACAAGAAATGTCATACATACCTCACTTTCCACCTCTCACACACATGAGGCAAGAAAGTCAAGGCACAAAAGAGAGGGAACCAGGATGGAGGGAAAAACACCCATTTCACTCCAAAACCCTAACCTCTCTACTCTCATCCACTAACGGGTCTCCAACCCGTTATCCTCAACCAAATCCGCTTCCGTTTTGCAGCCTTGCGTATTTTACCGAAATGCCCCTGTTGCACCTTCCCGGAAGCTTCCTGTCGTCGCACGACCGCACCTGGCATCCTGACCGTCTGGACCGCAGCTCCTCCCTGAGCCTAGTCCCGGTCCACCTCGCCGCTGCCCGTCATGTCCACCTGACTCCGACCGACTGGTCCTCCGACTCCACCTGAGTCTAGTCCTGGTATGTTCCGTCGCACACAACCGCAACCGACATCCAACCGTCTAGACCTCCGACTCCTCCCTGAGCCTAGTCCCGGTCCGCTCGTCGTTGTCCATCGTGTCCACCACTGGTAGCTCCCGTTCCGGTTCCTCGTCTCCCGGCTCGCAACCACCTCACTAGCCTCGATCATCTTCGGTATCTCTGACCGTCTGGACCTCAACACCTCCTGTGCCTAGTCCCGGTCCTCCTCGCCTCACCATGACTTAGCTCCGAAGTCCTGCAGTCACACAATCAAGCAAACCGTCATATAGCACCGCACGAAACAACATAATCATCATTAGCATAAATAAAAGGTACTCATCCCTGAAATACCCACAACAAACTCAAACTCTCTAACACAACCGTCAATTACTCATCACAAACATGGGGATACCTCCACATGGTCTCTCAATCTCCCCCTTGATGAGTATATTGACAAACACAGAAAAAGCATAAGATTGAGTTTGTTTGAAAGTCATACATGGTCTAAAAGAGAAACAACAAGAGATGCAAGACCATGTAGACAGAAAGGAACAAAAGAAAGAGCAAGTTTTCCTCACAAAAGCTCCCAAAGCTCCCAAAAAGTGGCCTTTTCTCCAATGTTCTCCCCCTTTTGGCAATAAAATCATCAAGAGGCAAAAGAGAGAATATAGCATGGTGTGGCTGAATTTTATTTAATGCTAAGCAATTAGAGCCATGAAGATTATCCAAAATGACCATTGAGTATTACACCAAGCTAGGACGCATATGAATGCTATCAAGATCATGACAAGATATGCATAATCAAGCCAAGATACATAAGTAACAATCTGAATATTAGATGAATTTCTTAGCATGTCAAGCCAGTCAAAGGTATAGTCTAGCTAAAGGTATCCAAAGATGATGCAAGCCATGCCAATAATCTAAGTGGAACCATGAAGCTAGAATTGAGTCAATTTAGAGTGCTACATGTTCAAGAATGAATCATTTGTTCAAGTACTTGATTCTTTTTGAAGTTAAGCAAATTTAGCACAATGGACATATTTTTCTTTGAAACTCATGGTCATTTCTAACCAAAATTTTAGTCATGTGCTAGATCTCAAGCCTTATGCGACCACTCCAAGCAAGAAGCTTAAGGAGATGATCTTGGTCATCCAAAACTTTCCCTGAGTTCATGCCTAGTGCAATGGTAAGCAATCTCATGAGAAGGAATTGGTGAGATCAGTTTTTTTGCACAAAAGAGATCTTTTTGTTTTTACTGAATTTAGTGCAAGAGCAATAAATTATTAAGAACTAGCATAGCTCAATCTAAAACTCAATAGAGATTCTAGACTTAACTCAACCTATTTGACATGGCATGAATCATAAAAGGATAACTAAAGATAGACTAGTCTCAAGAGCTAACATGACATGTCTTAATTCAAGTTGTGCAATGTTAATTAACTTATCAATGGCAAAAGCTTGACGACACATATGAAGTTATGATAAATCTAGCAAATAAGCACGGATCCTGGCATGATGTAAAGCATTGTAAACATGTCATAAATGGATAATAGTCAAGGCTCCATGTAATTATATTACAATGCTGAATGCAAGAAAATCCAGCTCCCCCTCAATATGTGATGCACTTTTAGTTCAAGTTGAGTTAAGTCAATATTAAGCTCCAGAAGCTCCCAAATGAACTCCCCCTGAACCAAAGCTATAAAACGAGAAGCTGGGAAGAGAAACAGAAAGGGCAGTCCTTAAAGCATAGATAAGATATAGAGGATACTAAGGCTCAGACTGACTCTCATCTACCTAATATGACACTAGGACTATCAACTGCTCGTCTAACACACTAAGGAGCAAACACGTTCCCTGTCTACCCAAGGGTGGCCCAACCCTTGCTAGAACCTATAAGAAGTGAGTGAGCTCAACCTAGTGAGAAGAGAGAGAACTAATAAGCAGCATCCTAGATCACAAGATGAGAGGAAAAAATCTAAGCAACTAGACGAGAGATACACTCTAATCTATGCTAGGAGGACTAACCCAACGCACCCATATGCAATGCAACAAAATGAGAACATGAGCATAATATACAGGATAAAACAACAAAGCACAAAGCTCCCCCTCACTACAGTCCATAAGGACAAACCACCTCAAGCTCTCCCCTCAAGGCTGAAAACCTAGAGCTATCCAAAGGCTTGGTAAAGATATCAGCCAACTAGTGGTCACTCTCCACAAACTGGACCTCTACTCCTCCCTGAGCCTAGTCCCGGTCCACCTCACCGCTGCCCGTCGTGTCCACCCGACTCCACTTGAGTCTAGTCCTGGTTTGTTCCGTCGCACACAACCGCAACCGACATCCAACCGTCTGGACCTCCGACTCCTTCCTGAGCCTAGTCCCGGTCCGCTTGTCGTTGCCCGTCGTGTCCACCACCGGTAGCTCCCGCTCTGGTTCCTCGTCTCCCGGCTCACAACCACCTCACCAGCCTCGATCATCTTCGGCATCTCTGACCGTCTGGACCTCAACACCTCCTGTGTCTAGTCCTGGTCCTCCTCGCCTCACCATGACCTAGCTCCGAAGCCCTGCAGTCACACAGACAAGTAAACCGTCACATAGTCGCACGAGACAACATAATCATCATTAGCATAAGTAAAAGGTACTCATCCCTGAAATACCCACAACAAACTCAAACTCTCTAACACAACCATCAATTACTCATCATAAACATGGAGATACCTCCACATGGTCTCTCACCTTCAACTATTTTGTCAAGTCCTCGACCATAGGAGGGAGGATACTTCTGGCATAGTTTCCTTTTGTAGCATCCGCCAATGTACGACCGACAAAGGTACTCATCCAGGATAGCTAGGTTGGCCATCAATGCCGGCGACAAGGAAGAATAGGAAGCCATTTATTTGTGCTTGAGAGACAACAAAGACAATGAAGATACCTGGCCGGCGAGGTGCTTGTACAGGATATATCAGCGATGTGGGGATTAATCTCCGGTAACAGTATCATTTTTATATAACAAGAAATACATCTGGTGCGTGAGACGAAGAGACACGTATCAGGGAGCCGAAATGATCGAAGGCATGCATCGATTATATCACTGACGGTTCCAACCATAAGCTGTCTGTGACACTCAACTATCACAGACAGTTCATATTAATTATCGTCTGTGAATTATCACATACGATTCTAATTAAAAACCATTTGTGATGTTGCAATTATCACAAACGGTTTGTATTAATAAGTTTGTGAAATATCATAGATGGTTTTTAATAAGAATCGTTTGTAATAATAGCGTATCACCGACGGTACTAGGGTCATGATTGTAAAACCGTCTGTAATAATTACAGCGTAGACGGTTTGAGGAAACTATCTATGATGAAGCATTTAGTATTACCGTTTTTGTAGTATTGAAGATCAAATTAATCGCACTAATAACAACAAAACTATTTAAAATATATGAAATTACAGTACAATTTTACCAAAACTTGAGGGGCTAGTCTTTGCTAGCACCCCTCTCCCTCCGTCCCTGTGAGTTAGATGTTACTAGGGGTGGGAAACAGTAACGGATAATCCATTTTATCCGATATTCGTATCTAAAAAATATGAATGTGGTAAGCAAAACTTGTATTCGAAAATGTTCATATTCATATTCAAGAATATTTGTATCGATATTTAAGAATATTCATATTCGCATTCGTATTCGAACCGTTTCCTATGCCTATCATCTGATTGGCCTAGCCCAGCGGCCCAAGCCCAGCAGTCGGTAACGGTAACTGGCCGGTTACTGGAAATCCCGAGAAAAACCAGGACGAATTTTGTGATTCGAAATTTGAATTTGGGTGGTTTGAAACCGGTAACCATTCCGGTAACTGGTGAAAAATCGGCAAAACCACTAGAAATTTATTCTACCAAGATTTAGTACAGAAGTTATATGAGGATATTTGTATTCGACCGAATTAAGTACATATTCGATTCGAATTCGTATTCATATTTATTTTAAAAATACAAATTCATTTTTATATTTGATACTATTCAATCTTATCCAATCTATTTCTATCCTTTAGATGTTACCCTCTTCTGTCTTCCCCGGCCAGTGGTCTCTTGGTCCCAGTACCCATGGTCTGCTGGCTTCTGTGTATATGCATGCGTGGACCATTATTGGTGCTGCCAATTCGATCTCCACCGTGCTTCCGGTGCAGAAGATCACACACTCTCATGGCTTCAGATTGACGACTGCATGACGTACGTGGCAAGCTTTATATAACCGCTAAGTATTAATTAATTAAGGTTTTAAGTTAGTGTAGACCAGTGACAATAAGCGCCGACAAGTGATTAGCGTTGGCGAACAAAAAGATGGACAAAAATGATAGGCTCACAGCTAGCTAGCTAGCTACATCCTTACGTACATGTATACCACTAGCTTGACTAATCAGCTGAATATTATATATGTGACTAGTTTCACAGACATAACACAGCTATCTAGCTCGAGGGGATCCAGAGTAAATTAAGATTGGTGTGACTTAGTTTAATTTTATAAAATGTGGCCTAACGTTGGCCTATTCTGTTTTTGCTTTTATAATCTATTTTTCTATAGTAAAAATATTTTTCTATAGTAACTAGTTTTTAAATAAAATATCTTTTTAAAGCGAGATTTACAAGTCGATTATAGTATATACTACAACAACTTCATTTATATCGGCCAAAATAGCACACGAATCTCTATATCTCCATATTCTCTCTCTCACGAATAGCCAAAAGTTGTAAACCACAACAAAAAAATATACCGATCCCTCGAGTTTCCACGAGAGTCCAACTCCCAGCGACAAACTTGGTGGGGGAAAAATTAATGTGATAACCGGCTGATTATCGCCGGGGGCTAGAAATCCCAATGACATGGAAAACTTTAAATAAGAGAAAATCTTAATTTGTATTGCCGAACAATTTCAGGTAGTAAGTAGTAACTAGTCAAATTCAAATTTTACATTTAAATTTGACAAACTAAAAAAAGACTGCCCGGACGAAAACCAATTCATGCAAGTAATCGATACTGCCGAGAGTATTATTTTAGACCAAGAGATTAACTTATATTAATCAGTAGGAATAGAATCAAGCTATAAACACAACAGTAGGAAGTTCGGTACTTGAATTATCCGGGTACACGCTAACGAGGGGATGCTTGCTTGGCACTTGTTTGCATTCCTTCTTACATGCAAAATATAAAATGAACAGAAACCCCTGCTTAGCTCTTATATTTCCTCCAGAATTGGCATGCTGCCTGAGAGTTAGAGCTGGAACTTGAAACCCTGGTTAGTACCAATCAATCTCATAAAAAAAAACTCAAGCTACAATATATAATGCCACACTTGAAAATTTCCTGGTGTGTTAGGTGTTGTCAACCTAAGGAAGTTAACTCGCTCATTACTAAAATTAGTGATGTAGCCAGCAGTGACCATAAACAAAAGAAAGGCTGATTAAGAATGTGTTGGTGTTTGCATGCCCACATGAATCACAAGGTGTACTTACAATAATTTTACCTCAACATACCTTTAAAATTTTCTAGGTCGGCATCCAATAAGTCTTTCCTAATGCGATGAAGTAGAACATACAACAGGGAATATATTAATTAATTTGTGATCACAAATTCATCAGGCAATTATGAATGCATGTCCACCTATCGGCTAGACTCCTGACAGGAAAAACCCTATGAGAAGGTAGTGCATCCAGGGAACATAAGGGCGTCCGCAATGGTAATAGCTAGTACTAGCTATATAGTCAGCTGACGTGGAGGTGAGAGATAAAAGCAAAGACTATTTTATACTGTTGGACCCACATGCTCCTCTCTCATGTTCTTGGACTACGTGAAATAGATCAGCTATTTGCTCGTCGTTAGTGACTACTCTCTCTCTTACTTTTTCCTTGCCACATCAGATCTAGCTAACTAAATAGCCAGCTGTTGGAGACGCCCTAATAGAATAGTGGAGACCCTGTCTTCTGTTTGTAGCCGCCTATATTAATCTGATGCGAGAGCCACCTACGTACGTACATATGTTTTTTGATGATTCATACGCTCTTTTGTACGCATATGACTCCTTCCATGCTAGGAGTGCTACCGCTCCTCTCCGACAGAGTTAGCAATACCAAGGACAAGGCAGGCCGGACAAAGATTCAGTACGCTCTCGATATCAGCAACAAAAAAAGTATAAATCCGTCCCTAAAATCCGCAACGAAATGGCTCGGTCTTTAAGGTCTTTAGTTTAAGCATCCCCAAGCAGAAAAGAGGAATTTTAGGAAAGCGCAATGCCAACAAACGCAGTTGCAGAAAGGATAAGTTTTTGCCGCCTGGGAGAGCTAGCTAGGAATTGAAAAGACATATGTCAACCAGGTTAAACTTAGCGTCGAAGCAACTTAGGAGCTGTAACCACTTGAGACAAAAGCTTAAAAGTTGGGCGTGTTGGTATCAAACGAATGTCAAGTTAATTTTTGTCAGGACATAATACATTGACTGGCTGAATGCGATGCCTACAAAACTATAAATCAAGTCAGTCCTCAAATAATCCAATTGGTTGTGAGAAAGTTTTGTTTCCCGTGATCTTGTTAACGACAGTAATTTTGACCTAACATGATGCTTTCGTTTCCCGCTATATGATGTTAATCGGATCTATCTATATAACATTCAGCTAAATATCACGGTCAAAATTTGAGCCCTCGGATCTAGCTCTAACCACCCACTCTAGCATCAATGCTAGCGAGGCTTGCCGGTCCTACCCCCGTGCCAGTACTCCTCCTCCGGTGCCTCCCCCGCACCGCCGGCCGCCACCATCACCTCCGGGCTCCGGCGTTAGTGACGAAGGCGTCCACTGCCTCTGGGGATGATGGCAGGACTAAAAAATGTCGAATATATGGAGAAGAAGGGGGTATGTGGCCACGGCGGCATTCGGTGGCAGCAGCAGAGCCGGCTTCGTAGGAGGCACGGCACGAGGTGCCAGCGAGTCAGTCGACTGGCTCACCAATGGCGGTAGTACGAGCCAGATCCAGAGGAGGAGGTGTGGCACGTGAATCTTGGAGCACGCCGGTGGTGAGAAATTTGACTGAAATCCAGAAAAGAAATCCGTCGACAGTTGTATTGCGAATCCGATTAATTCGGTACAACAAAAATGCATGGTTGCTACATGTATGATTCCAACAGTAAATTGCAGAAGCAAACTTTTCATTCTAGGGAAATAATTAAGGCACATAAAAAAATTCTCAGCCAACAATGAAACTTTCGGCCCTTGGTGTAAAGACCGGATAAACTTGCCTTGATCTGGCATGCATGCATGCATGTGCCTTTGCAAAGTCCCTTGTTGTGTAAGTAACACATGTGTTTTAGTGCAGTTCGCGCAACTAGACCTGACACTCCCAGATCTCTTCATCTCAAGCAGCATATGGCTTCTCCCTTTGTGTTGTAGGCCCACTCCTTGTAAGGCCTCACGAGCCCTTTTCATAACAAAATAAAAAAACTCCTAAAAAAACTTCCTTTAATATGGCCAGTCTTTAAAGCTTGGATGCGACGCTACACCTTTCCCAGACCCATTTCTTCACCAAAGCAAAAGTCGGCAAGAAAAAAAAAGTAAGTAAGAAGGGGAGCAAAAAAAAAGGCAGCCAAGAAAAAGGAAAACAAGTAAAGGTGGAGGGAGCGGAGGCAAAATAAAACATATGACTTCTTTCAGGCTTCCTCCACTCCACTAAGTTGTAGTGCCACAAGAGATTCCCTTCTCCAAAGGCTCATATGCTTTCCCCTCTCCTCTCTCTAAAGGTTGCTCTCAAGGAGTAAAAGGGCTAAGCTAGCTAAGAGATCGTGGAGAGTGAGCAAAAGCTAGAGGAGAGAGAGAGAGAGAGAGAGATCAGGTAGAGGAGAGTGAGTGCTTGCTTGCTTGCCTGTGTGGAAGAGCATATCAAAGAATATGGATAGGGGACTCCTCCACAAATCATCACCGCTAGTGGGGGAGATGGGGGAAGGCCATGGATGGTGGAGTGTGAATAATTTGAGGCCCCCCTTTGAGCAGCATAATCCTTCTCTTTTCTTGCCCTCCACCACCACGCCCTCCTCATCCCCTCTCCATTCCTTCTCCTCCCTGCTGCTCTCGAATCACTATCCACTGCCTACAACCAGCACTGCTACACCTTGGCATGACAGCAGCAGCAGCAGCCAAGTCCATCTCCAGGAGTCATGGAGCCATCTCTTCATGTACATCTCTCTCTCTCCCGCTGTGTGTGTTCTTGTAAGACATGTCCATGATCACACACATTTCTTGATATTGGAAACTTAATACACCATATGGTCTGTTCTTGATATGTGAAATAATTGTTTTAAAGAACTGCATGCAATATTACAATTTACAATGACATGTACTTATACTGCTACACATACTTAAACTTCATGTCCATGACTTCCTTTTTATATATTTGCATATTGCGATCATCCAGTGGTGGATTGGCCAATGGTGAAGAGAGGTTCAAGAACTGGGAAGGCCAGGTGCTGTTCCCAGCTACAACCGGTGCAGAAGCTGATGGGAGCGGCAGCTACATCTACAGCACCACAACTAGCCATGGGAGCAGTACAAGTGATGAGATCCAGTTTCCAAGGTCCTCTCCATGGGGAGGTGTCCATAACCACCACAACACCCTGCAGCAGGCTTCCTCTCCTAGGTCTTCTTGCATCACCTCGACCACCTCCCTCGGAAGCAACATGTTGGAGTTCTCAAACAACAGCTCGCCACGTGAGGTAGAGATGCAAGCATTTGATTTGTCCATGTGCATATGCACGGTAGCTTTTAGATGTGCCCATGTTTATCGTTTACTGAAGAGTGAAATGTCTTCTTTAAGCACTCCTTTTAGATAGATAGTTAGACATTAAAAACTTTGTGGATAAATATGGAAGTTTCACTTGGAAGTAAGGTAGAAAACAATGTCGATGATTAGTTAAATCTGTGGAATTGAAATTTTAGTAACTTAATTTGATCCATCGTTTTGCGTTTCCCCTAGTGCATCAGCACAGCATCTGGAGCAGCTTTCAAGAGGGCTAGGACCCAAGAACCCTCCCCGGCCCAGTCTACTGTTAAGGTCCTCTCTCTCTCTCTCTCTCTCTCTCTCTCTCTCTAGCTCTCAATGAGCATGGGCCAGCCATTCAGAGCAGTCTAGCATTGAAGCGTGCATGCTGAAATGGACAGGCATGGAATCATTGTGGGGTGAGAGAGAAGATGAGATAGGTAGGGGTTGGAATGATGGCATTTTTAGTATGTTTTGCTTGTTCTTTTGCTTCAGGTGAGGAAGGAGAAGCTAGGGGATAGAATAACTGCCCTTCACCAGCTTGTCTCCCCATTTGGGAAGGTATATATTACTACATAACCTCTTCAAGACTAATTTAGTAGAGCCTAGTCTCTATCTATAACTCTCATCAATGAAAGAGTTATAATTAGCATTAAACTTATCATATTTGATTTGAAGAATATAAACAATGTGTTAGTCTGGTGAAATTACTTATGATATAATAACAACCTGATTCTTCAAACAGCTACTAGTTGATTTCTAGTCAATAATAGATGATCAATCCAAGAGACGCAACCAGTCGGAAAGACAAAGGATAGGACAATATAATAAGACATGATATGATCCCATAATGTAGAATCAACTAATGCCTCTTTAGCCTCCTCAGATCAATTGTTAATTATCCTGAGAATGATTAGACCTTCTACCTAATATCGACGTGACATTGTAGACATTATGAACTAATCACATAGGTAATCTCATATTTTACACTAGCTAGCTGTCAACCTAATATATGACTGTAAATTCATTTTTCTACTCCTAAGTAGAAAAGCTTGTTCTTACATAGATAGAACCGTAGAAGTGCTTATTTGTGCATAAATTTTAAAGGACACTTCCTTTGAAATAAAACTGAACATATTTTGGAGCAAACAAGGAGTCAAATTAAGTCTACAAACTAATATACACGTACTTGAAGTATCAGTATAACCATATATACGCCGATACGTGGTTGTTGATATTCATTGGAAGGGAGTAGATATACATGCATGCTGCATGGACAACTCCTCGATATTTTGTGCTACCATCTTCTTTTCAACTCTGATGATCATGTAAAAGAAGATCCATTTTCCAGAGAAAAATACAAAAAAGAGATCCTGACATGGGCTAACCTCTCTTTTCTGCCAGACTGACACTGCGTCTGTACTCCTTGAAGCCATTGGGTACATCAGATTCCTACACGGTCAAATTGAGGTCCCTCCCTCTCTCTCCCCCTCCTCGATGCAGGCATGCGTGTCCATACCATTATACCATGGCTAGCTAGCTCAAATAGCACATCCATCACACCTAAAGTATTCTCATACGTGTAACTGTTCCTTGTTCGTTTTCATACTTTTTGGAGACAGCTCCATTGCTGTCGATCGAGGAGCTACTTTACATTTGCTAGTTGCTAGTTGCTACAGCATACAGTAAATTGTTGTAGCCCCAAAGCCCTTATTAGATCAGCCATGCATTTTTTCTACATCTTAATTCAACCTAATACACTGTCACCTTAGACATTCTACGCACTTCATAGCTAGGTGCTGCTCCATGAAATGATACGCAAACACAACGCTTGCATCAATCTGATGTGTAATTTAAATGGCATTGTTAGATACATAGTATAGTGATGATGCACAAGGTGCTAGGCAAGTGAAACAAAAAGAGCCAGGTGTGCGTGCTCTTGCCCCGCTGCTAAAGCTGCCTCCTCCTTGCATGTGTTAGTCTGATCAATGCAGCATGCAATCTTTTTAGCCTGCTTATGCAACAGTGCATGCCTTTTTGGAAAGGAGCCCATGTCCTGTGCACACTGCCTCAGCTCCCCCCCCCCCCCTCTCTCTCTCTCCAGGGTTCTTAGCTTATTAGGTTACAGTGTGAATGAGTTTATCGTTTCTCACTTTTGTTATGAGTCTGCTGTTTGATCTCCAGGCTCTGAGCTCACCGTACCTTGGCGGCAATGGAGGTGGAGGCGGTTGCAGCAGCTCCAGCTCGAAGCAGCAGCAGCAGCACGGAGCCAGTGTGAGTAGTGTTACTGTAGCTTATGGCTACTGTTCTTTGGACCTATTCTTTTAACTCCATAGATGCAGAGAGATCGATATAAGCGTGTACGTACGTAGGTATGTGCCTGTACGTGTCCCCACGCCCCTCGCGTGCACAATTCCCAACGTTAGCTGCCCGCTAGCTGCAGGTTCTCATCATCGCTCATCGTATCTGCACGCCTTCATGCGCACATCACATCGCATCTTTGCATCTCTGTGTGTCTCTCTCATGGCTGACTGGGTCAACAGGGTGAAAAGCTATCTGTAAATACGGGCATTTGCTAGCTGAGGTTGTTCCTCGGGAGAAAAATTTATTCTTGGGTGTGCACCTTTCCAGTGAGACCCATGGCAACCGGCCCTTTGATGGCGGAGGGGACTCCTCTGGGGACTGACCCCATCGAGAGGAAATGGGGTCAGTCTCGGATGCCCGACACGTGTCAAGGGAGCACGGATCTCGGCGCCGCGCCGTCTCCTCCTTTTCTCCGCACGAACGCTTCTCCCGTCTCCCGTCGCGAGCTCCGCCACTCTCTTCCCCTCCTCCGCCGCCGTCGCCGAGGCCCCCGCTCCTCACCTGGATCGACCCCTCGCCCGCCCCCACTGGCTGGACCGCCGTCTTCACCGCCGCTCGGAGGGCCACCGCCGCCAAAGCCGATGCGCGGCAGCTCAGGGCCGCATCTGGGAGCGCGGCGTCGCCTCCGACAGGGACGCCGTCGATGCGGCCGTGCGCCACCTCTACGCGGGTCGGGGACGGCGTGCGACGCGGAGGTGCCGGCGGCGGCGAAGGGAATCGTTGCGAGTCGACCGGGGAGGTGCCGACGGCGGGCGATGCGAAGGTGCCGGCGGAGGGAAAGAGGAAGGAAGGAACGGGGAAGAGCCGATCGTGGGGCGGGCAGCGGGCTCGATTTCTCCGGCGTGGTCGAGGCGGAAGACGAGGGAGGTGGCGTCGGGCTGCTTCCAGGCGACGCTGCGCTCCCAGATGCGGCCCTGAGCTGCCGCGCATCGGCCTTGGCGGCGGCGGCCCTCCGAGCGGCGGTGAAGACGGCGGTCCAGCCGGTGGGGGCGGGCGAGGGGTCGGTCCAGGTGAGGAGCGGGGGCCTCGGCGACGGCGGTGGAGGAGGGGAAGGGAGTGGCGGAGCTCGCGACGGGAGACGGGAGAGGCGTTCGCGCGGAGAAAAGGAGGAGACGGCGCGGCGCCGAGATCCGTGCTCCCTTGACACGTGTCGGGCATCCGGGACTGACCCCATTTCCTCTCAATGGGGTCAGTCCCCAGAGGAGTCCCCTTTGATGGCAGCTGATCCAATGGTCATCGGGTCTGGCGGTCCAGACGATCCACACCAGAAACGATTTTCCTTAGTGTGTTTTTGCCACGTTATAAATAGTTTTGTCTTTTAACTTCTAGCTTTAAAAAATTAAAATTCATTCGAAACATATTAGTGTTTTAATATGTTTACATAGTTTGTAGAGATATAATGACTTTTTATATTTTTAAATTAGATATATTAGAAAGAACTAACAATCGCTAGTGCTATTTCAGTCAAACATAAAAACCAAAAGGCAAAAGAAAAAACGAATTAAAACGAGGCGTTTATTTTTTGAGCTACGTGGGTGGCTGGGATCGAATTCAGGTCGTCCACCGACCCATGTACGTCCCTAACCATTCCACCACTTCGAATTAATCTAAGTACCTTTTGCCCTTAATTTGATGCCGATTAAATCTTAACATGACCTATGATCGATTATCCTCAATTTAGCCTTAACTCCAGTAACTAGATATATATAGTTTTGTGCATGTATGTCAATTGGTTCACTTTGAATTCAATGTTGGTATCTAAATTCAGTTTTTAGACAATATTATTTTATTTATAATATCATCACTTTATTACTAGAATTTATGCTAGCTTTATTTGGAGCCATAGCATGCGAACTCATCCCCAATTAAAATTGACAGCCCATCACTTGTTCATGATTGCTAGCGAACATAAAGACAAATGCAAATGACAAGTGATTGATGGTGAAAGTACGTTGTCTGTTACCACTTGGCATGCATTTATGCAGATCTCAAGTGACTACATACTTGTTGTACATATGTTACTGGCAGCTCCTAGGTTATATATGTGCGTGTCCTTGTATGTGTGAGTACAAGGCTTAAGTCTTACCTCATGTACTGTTCACAACTTTACAAAGCCTAGCTATCATTTGCATCACGTACACTTAACTATTATATCTAACTTGTGAGTGCACCGAACTTCGTACTTGCACGGCTAGCTAGTTGTGCGTTCTGTACAGTGTACTGTAGCCTTCTGCATGTACGTACTGGGCGCAATAGATTAGTCTTCTGATCCAATTGACACATGCATTCTGCAGAGAACAATAAAACTAGTACGATTAGATTAAGGCAGAACAAGCAGCACATTAGAAAAGTCCATATGCGTATGATTTTATCCAAAGCATCGTATCTTTGTGAGATCTTTCGATAAACGTAGAAACTTTATGCCTGACAAAACCAATATATATTCTGATCGATAAAAAAAGTTGTTTGATTCCCTTCAATTCTTATATTTTATATAGGTGCAACAAGGAGAAAGGAACAACATATTTCCAGAAGACCCTGGCCAGGTATTATTAACTACTCAATTATTTTGATTAACAAATCATTTCTTTTATGGGATCTATACCCTGCTGATCAGTTAACTAAAGCACAAAAGATGATCCCTTTGTTCCCAAAGGAGCCTTTAGCTTGTCTAAAGCCTTGCTTTAATTGGTCCATAAAAGCATCCTGGAAAGTTAATCATGCATGGGGCCAGTACTTGTCTAGCTTTACACCTTTAACTATCACTGCAAAACTTAGCTAGCTTTGATCACTAATACCATACCTCTTTATGTGGTTTCAATATGTACGATCGAGCAGCTGTTACAAGACAAAGCAATGAAAAAGAGAGGACAGCCTGACCAGGTACACATCACCCATGTGCATTATATTCACGCATGGCTTGAGATTTCATGCAAAATGGACGCTATTTTCGTGTATATGTATGCATTTTGTTAGATTTTTTCAGAACATGCAAAAGATTTACGCGCATTTCATTAGGTAGAATTTGCCAGATTTGTGACTTACTGACTGGTTCCTATATATACATGTATGTTTAATTAACCAGGATAGAAGCTGTGAGCAATCTGCAAACAAGGATCTGAGGAGTAGGGGCCTGTGCCTTGTCCCGGTGAGCTGCACGCTGGACGTCGGCGCGGACGCCGGCCCGGGGGACTACTGGGCGGCGGCGCCGGCTTTGGGCATGGGGTTCGGTCGGTAGATCGATGGACGAAGTGGTGGTCGTTGAATCATCGGAAGGCTTGGAGATGGAATGGTGATCGGATCTGCGTTACATAACATGCATGCATGGGCTGCATAACATCAGGAGTAGCCATCCTGCTGAAAAGATCTTTAAGGTTGGTTCCTCTTGATGCTATGCACGCATGCACACATGCATGCACTGATGGATGGATGGATGCGTGCAAGAGATCGAGTATATAAATGGTAGTATGTGTGTGTGATCTTGTTTAGAAATTGATCAATCTGGATGCACTGGAGAAGGTACGCAGGCAGCTAGAGCTAGCGTACCTAGCTAGTGTTCATTAGATAACACCTTGTAAGTCTTTACTGGGTGCATGCATGTCACCGTGCCATGAATGGTTGTCATGGGTATGTAATGTGTATTTATTTCAATTTAATGCAATTTGCTACAATTAATCTAAACTAGTGAAATTACCGACGTAATTCCATAACTAGATATTCTAAGACAATTATCTTTGGGACGTGACTACAGTCTGGCCATGTGTTTTTTGATGTTTCTACATGCGCACCAATTTATCGTTATAGGACAAAAAGATGTGCTTTCACACTTTGCATTTTCTGTCTATGTACCATGCCCTCGCCCAAGAAACATGTTTTTTTCTCCATGCGTTCCGCGCACACACGTTGTTCACCAAGGCTTATCTGTCAATGTGGCGCCCCTCTTACTTTCACCAGGTCACAATATTGTTATCATGCACACCGTCATTCCCCTGGGTGCAAGTCGGTATAAATTCAAAAATAAGTTGATATACACGTGGAAGCAAAATAAGTATAATTTTCAAGCAAGATAATAATTTTGGAATCAAAGTCATGATTTACCTAAACCTAATTTTGCACAAAAATTCAAATCAATTTAAATTTGGAAACAAAGTCAGCATTAATTTTAAATTTAGAAGCAAGTCATTATAAATTTGAAAGCAACTTGGGATACATATGGAAACAAAATAAGTATAATTTACAAGCAAGGTGCATGAAACAGCACATTCTAATTGTATTAACCAAGAGCCAGCAGTGGAGGGTGGGGCACATAGCATTATGGATGAGCGAGTAGTACAATATAGGGTGCGGACACCGTTGTATGTCCTCATACATGCGGCCCCGCGCGGCTCAATGAGACATGTGTAGTTACTTTTCTAGCTCTTCAATCTTCATGCGATGCCCTCCGATCTGACGTATTTCAGTGTTTGCGTGTGCTCGAACCAAATAGCACGCATCGCAGCATCTGGACTTCTCATTATCTTTGTTACACAACTAGGCCTATTGTTCAAAACATACTATTTATTATACAACTCTAATATCTATATATGATCAATCTACATATTATAATCTAGCCTCACTAAAATAAGGGACGTACATTTTTTTCTCTCTCCTATTTGTAGAATTTTGTCTGTTCGTAATCTCGATCTCTTGTGGTGTGAAATTATTGCACTATTGATTGGACCGGTTCTTTCGAGATTAACGCTGACGTGTATTAGCTAGTTGCTACGGATATGTAAACACAATGCACGTTCAAAATTAACCATGCACTGCCACACCTTGCTCCTTTCCTTTTTCCTGTTGTCAAACTCTTGGAAGCCGGCGACATTTTTTCTTTGTTTTGAAACTTCGTTACAACAAAATTGGACTCCTGTGGCTAAGCCAAAACATTAAGGAAAAAACAATTTTTGTCATAGAAAATATATTGCCATCATGACACTCGTCATGTATGTACCATCGCTAAAATTAATAAAATCTCTGGGCCACCCCCCGACTGCCACAAGATACATCAACCCCCACAAAAAAGAGTCCAATCCCTCTCTGGCAGAGTCGATGGCACTGTCAGCCGGCGCGGACGTGCTGTTCGGCGCTCGCAGCGAGCATGCCGATCTTGTGCTTCGTTGGGAGCTCCTACTGCTTCGGCATCTACTCCCCCGCGCTCAAGACATCCCAGGGCTACGACTAGTCCGCATTCGACGTCGTCGCCTTCTTTAAGGACATCGACGCTAAGACCGGTGTCCTCTGCTCATTCCTCGCCGCCAGCCCGCCACCCCTGGCTCTTCAACCTCGCCGGTGCCGCGCTTTGCACCGTGGGGTACCTCCCCATGTGTCTCGCCGTCGCAGGGGTCGCGCCGGCATCGCTCCTGCTCATCTGCCTCTACATGCTACTCGCCAGGCGTAGACTTTCGTCTACACTACCGATGTCATCACCACTGTCGAGAACTTCCCCGATTGACGTGGCACCGTCATCGGCATTGTGAAGGACCCTTTTTCATTTCTATAAAGGCAAGACAAACTAGCCACCTGCTCCTACCAATTAAAAACAAGCATGTGAAAGCAAGGATCTGTATTCTATTCTGCTTTATTGTCCTTCAATGCCCTTTTATATGGCGTAGAGAATGTGTTGATTCTACCATTGTGATGAGAGGCATGATATCTATGGTTGCTGTAGAAAATCCTAAGGTTTCATTTGCCTTTCACAGAAATTAAATATGGACACCAAGAAAACTAAAGGCCTTCACAAACGCTTCATTTTCTGACTATGTTATAAGAAATAGGATAATTTTAATGAAAAAACAACTAGGATAGTGGCAGGTTTAAATGGTATAGATGTATAATTGTCAGCATTTGAAACATCCCATGGCTTCATTTATTAAGGTTCTTATTCTGCGCTAATAAAAGTAAAGTGACAAAATAATGATTCAAATTGCCTGATTGCTTTTGTGGTAGTAAAAAGTGTGCAGAACCTAAATGGAGTACCATACCAAATTCATGCTGGGAAATCCATTCCAATCGTGAAAGGTGGAGAACAAACAAAAATGGAGGAGGGCGAATTTTATGCTTTTTTTTAATGCAGATGAAACTTTTTTTTGTCAATTCATTGTGGTTTTTTTATGGAGGTTGGCAATCTTGCGTATTGTTGCATTTTTGGACTAGAGCGCATCGACTCATTTAGTTTTGTGAAGGCGCTACTTTGGGCCTGTTTAGGAGAGCTCCACCAGCTCCAGATCCACGAAAAACAGCTCCACTCCACGAAATTTTACCCAAACACTCCAGCTCTGCGAAATTTGGATCCACCAAAATCCTGGATCTGAGGGTCAGATCCATAGATTTCATGGAGCTCCTCAAGGGGTGCTCCACCGTGGAGTTGGGTGGTAATTACCCACCAATGCCACTGGTTACACACAAAAGTGGCCATTCCCACCAAAACCTCAATTTCGTGGATCTGGAGCTGCTGTACAAGCCAAACACTCTATGGTGGGATCCCAGATCCACAGTGGAGCTGCTGCTCCAGATCCACGTTTTCAGTGGTGGAGCTCTCCAAAACAAGCCATTTGTTTTCCTATTTGGATTGTGTGGTTTAATGAATCGAACTAATGATGCCTTGCGATGTCTTTTACCTACTCAATGATTTGCGAAGAACTTGGAAGGAAGCTCTGGGCAGTGGATATAAGCTGAATTGCGTGTAGTTTATGTTTTAATTAATAAACTATGTGGTGGCAATCAACGGCGTATTAATGCTCTTTTGTGTACCAAGATTAGTAAATCAACACAATATTAATTTGGCACTCATTATTAATTTGGTATAACAGAAACAGAGTCATTTCAAACCAATGTAGGAAGCAAATCAAAGCCATGCACCAATTATTTTCAAGTTATGATCCAACTTAAAATGAACTTCACGTGGTGACATTTATTCAGCATAGCTGTTATTTCATTAAAACTTTACTTTTATTTTTTTTGAAAGATGTATTGTTGCTAACAAATCAGCCAAGCAAGATTGTGCTATAGGTTCTCCCTAATCCAAGCTTAAGAACACTCACTAGAGTAAAATTGGAATTGCACAGTTGTGTGAAATCACTTTGAATCTGTGAAAGATGCAACAACAATGTAAGGATATGTAACTCATTTTTAGATGAACAATAGTCAGTAATATCATGATGTAGCTTCATCTGCTCAAATTGAGAAAAGAATACTAAATACATGACATGGGAATTGCAATTGCACTCCCATCTTGAAATTCTGCCACCTATATCCTTCGTAACATATAATATTTATCCTAATATTTGGTACGTGTAGGGATAATTTTACTACTATGTAGGTTTTTTAAGGGAACTACTATATGATTTGAAAGTATATTTCCATCAATAGTTGCTATTTGAAATCTTCACTATCAAGCACCATATGCTTATCATGTTTAACCATGAGGCAGTAACAAAATCTATGCTTATGTTCTAGAACATTTTATTAGCAACAAGACATTCTTAAGCTTAACATTTGAAATGTAGTTTATTCTCGTGTTATTTCATAATATGGTGTTTATTTTAGAAATTTTCTTCAGTCCATCTTGATTGTAGTCAATAATGCATCTTAAATTCAACAAAGTTCACCTATAATAACATTATTTTCTTTAGCTGCTATCATTACTTGTAATCATAGTTCATGAGGCTTTGGTTTTTAAGTTCTCATATCAGAATCTTGCAAGTCAACATCAGTTATGCAATTAGGACATCTTATTTTTGGGCTGCTCATTTAGGATGTTTTGGTGGCTTATGGTTATTTTCACTGTTTGAGGCTTATTTTGTACTGTAGCATCTGGTAGCTTTTTTTTGGCATAATTAAATTTAAAAATCTTTCAAATAAAAAATAGGTTATTCCATCGTGAACAATGCAAAGTGTAGGACCGAAATGGCGACAGAGGGGGGGGGGGTGAATGTCGATCTTTAAAAATCGCCCCCAACACGTATCTTCTTCTCCAATAGCTATGGAAGCTATGAAGGTAGAAGAACAGTGCTCACAAGACACCCCAGCAGCAGGAACAACACAAATACAGAGACCAGCAAGCGAGAAAAATCAAATCGGAAAAATTCTAGCCTCAAGCGGTAGTACCTCTCCCGGAGCGGTAGTACCTCTGAGCGGTAGTACCGCTATGCCGAGCGGTAGTACCTCTTACCGTTCGGACCGTCCGAACGTCTCATCGCTCCCGATCGGACTGGTCCGAACATGAGCGGTAGTACCGCTGAGCCGAGCGGTAGTACCTCTGAGCGGTAGTACCTCTCCAGGAGCGGTAGTACCTCTCGAGAAAAACAGCAAACAGAAATTTCAGAAAATTGAGAGATTCGCAACGATTCTTGGATTCTTGGCTTGGGAAACTTTGAGGGAAGCTAGGGAACACTCCCAGAAGACTAAGCCAAGAGCCAATAACAAGAAATCCACTCCAAGAATCAAGAATTTCAGATTTGGGTAAAGATCTGAAATCTTGCAAGAACCGAGCCAAAAACCAAATAACTTCCCAACCGTTGATCCTTTGGCTATGAAATTTTGAGGGAAGCTAATTAATAGCCTCTGAACTCTTCATACCAAATTTCAAGCCATCTTAACAAGGGAATCAAAATCTGGACCAAAAACAAGAAACGAAGAACAAGAACAGAGGAGGCCAAAACTGAAATATGAGAATCAAACTCGGTTTGCTCTTGGGATTAAATAGCCAAATGGCTTTTGAGCATCACCCATGTCATAGCAACCCATTTTGGCACTCTCCAGCAAGCAAGAACTCAGAACCACGAAAATCAAGAAATCTTGCAAAGAGGAAACTGAAGAACAGAAGCTACGAACAGGGAAAACCAAACTTCAGATTTCATTTCTTGAATCACAGGGAATACAGAGGAGTTCAGATACCCCGACTTGATACAAAAGGAAAGATTACAAGCTCTCAACTCAATCCCTCTCCTCTCAATCCTCAAGAACACCAAGTGCCACACATACAACTTGGGAGGAAGAACACACAGAGAGAGAGGTTCACATCGAAACCATCGATGGTGGACACAGGGAGCACACCTCTGCCTCCACCAACTCACACCAACTAAAGAGCTAAAGGAAACAACCTTCCCAAAGCCTCTTTTGACTCTAAAACCCTAATTCTCACCCTAGTGCTCAAGGAGGGCATGCAGCCCCTCCTCTCCTTTTATAGCGCCTGGCTAACGGGTCTCCGCCCCGTTACGCCCGCTACGTCCAACGGAGCCCGCTCCCGCTTGTGCAGCCTTGCGAATTTCCCGATTCGCCCCTTCTGCACCTTCCGGGAAGCTTCCGACGCTCCTTGCCTCGCACGCCTCGCAACCATATCGAATCTCCGCCGTCTTCGACACATCTGACCGTTCTGACCTCAACGCCACCTGCGTCTAGTCCGGTCACCTCGTGTCTCACCACGACTCCGCTTCGACATCCTGCAGTCACACAGACAAGAACCACGTCAAATAGCACCGCTCGACACATGAAAGCGTAAATACCATTACACTTACCACAGATGAAGTCAAAACCTGTCAAACCATTAGAATATGCATCCTATAACCCAAATGACCAGATTTGACCAAAGTCCGACCGAGCCCGATTGCGTCACGCAACGACTCGACTCCGAACCACTCAAACCAAACTCGAATGACCTAAACCTTTGTCAATTACTCATCACTCTCATGGAGCACGACCACATGGTCTCTCACAAAGGAATACGGGAAAAAGGCAAAAATAAGCCCAAAAAAGGCAGAAAACCAGACAAAGATAAAATTAAGAGACTAGAAGCTAGAAGCCAAAAGCTCAATGGAGAAGCCGAAATGAGCACAACCCATTGTTACTTCAGTTACTTACCCTCATGATATTCCCATTGTGTAGTACCTCAAGTTGTCTGGTGAGGTCTCCCATTTCCTCCACTACTTCCCTGGCTACCAGGTTGTTGCAAAGATGACCAACCTGGGTGGCCCAACTTTTGCAACTCCTCCAGTAAGAATGTCAACGGGACATGTTGTTATTCATGGGCCACTTACACCCATTGTCAAGACTTGCTTGTGCAACAAGTATAACACTGCAGAGGGACAAGTGCCACTTTGCACACGGTGATAGGGAGCTCAGCAAGCCTATGTTGATAACTAGCTCAATGCTACTTGCAACATCCTACTTTTTAGACTTTCTCGAAGCTTTTAAAATAAAATTCACAATTTGGATTTTTCTGGAATTAATTAAAGCTTAAAATGAATTTTAATGAATTAAAAAGGATTTAATATGATTAATATAAACTTCAATTGTTTCTGAAAATATTATATTTGGGTTCCTTGTATTTCAAGGAATTTTTTGAAATTTGCTGGTATTTTTTGGATTTATTTGCTAGTTTCTAAAGCTCAATTGAATTAATCTTAATTTCTGAAATTGGAAAAGTCCTCATAATTCCCTAAATAGCCTTGCACCAAAACCAGCCCAGCCCACCTTTCTCTCAGCTCGGCCCAATTGGCCGGCCCACTCGCAACTACGTGCCGGCCATCGCGCGGCTACTGGATGCATCCGAGCCGTCCATGAGACTGGCCATCCGTTCTCCTCCGAGCTCCACATGCCAATTATCGGGCCCATCGAGCATTGTGCATCTGTGCCGTTTGGGTGGACTCTCGCGTTAGCTATTGGGTCCAATCGTGCACCATGTGTCAGGCATTGAGCCATTCCTGCACTGTTCATCTTCCTTTCAGCTTCTCGTAGCCGTCTCCGAACAGGAGTCCTCGGCGTCCGTGCCAAACCCGCCTCCGTCTCATTGCATGTGTCCACTGCGGACACTCTAATGTCCGGGTATAAAGCCAAAGCCATTCTCCCGGTCTTCCCGTCTTGAGCATCCACCGCCTCGTCGTCCATGCTAAGCTGTCATGTCTCCACGCCCAAGCGTTGTCACCGCTTCACCTTTGCCGCTGCTCGCCGAGCTCGTGCTCCGCCATATTCATTCGGTCACTGTCGTCCCCACTGGTAAGCACCACTGTCGAGCACCATCCCCTCTTCCCTACTTCGCTCCACCATCCCCGCCGCTCTGCTCGCTGGTCTGCCATTGTCCCTCGGTCGTCCCACTGTTGCCTCGTGCCACGTGCACGTCACACCCACTCGATAGCCTGAAGGGCCACCGACGCTTCATCATCATCTACCAACTATAGAGCACCACGTATCAACACCTTGGTCGTCCGATTGCTCTCGCCACCATCCGATCAGATCTGCACTGACACTGATCCAATGGCTGAGATTCACCCACGTGGCATGTTATCAGCCATCGGATCTTTGTGACGTCACCACGCTGAGTCGGCCGACCCTTTGGCTTCTCGGAGAACTCCGTCCACCGTGAGCCGAGCCTCTGACCTGTGGAGCTAGCTGAGTCACCGAGCCACGTTAGGGCCACGCAAGCCCTAGGTGACATGTGTCGTGCCACGTGTACGCCACGTCAGCCAATCGAGCCATTCCTAGTGCCATGTGTCATTGTCACGTCAGTGCCACATGTCATGCCACGTCCCCCTACCACCTCAACCCTAAGTGCCACGTGTCATGCCACGTCAGCCCTAGAAGCCCAGTCAACTGCCACATCAATAGATGACATCATAATTCCTATTTTACTTTAGAAAAATAATTCAACCAAAAAATAAATTAGATGCTGACGTCCTAAATAGGATTTTTATTTATAAAAATAATTCAAGTAAATCATATTTTCCCTTGTTCTTTAAATTTAAATCTTCCGAGAGCCCGTTCTTCTCAGTCCTTACTCTGATTGACTCGATTCGTTTTCCTAAATTCATCTAAATTTGAGCTCTACCTTTTGGTTCTAGTTTTAAAGTTTTTGAAGTTCATTTGAATTTTATTTGATTTTATTTGTGACCCGTTCATTTTCTCTCCTATTAGATAACGTCTTCGAAGGAGCAGAAGGAGTAGACGATCAAGAGCCATTAACTAAGTAAGACCAAGGCAAGTCATATCCTTTGATCATATTGAACCTAGTTTTTAAATCTATGTGTTTGTTATTTTGTTTTAAGTTATTATGCATTACGATTTTAGTATAAAACTTTATACATGGTAGTTATGGTCTAACTTGACTAATCCCACACTTGATAATTTGAATACCATTATTCCATTGTCACTATAGGATGGGTAATTATCTAGTGATACAATACTAGTGTCCACATGGGTTGTACGTTTACTTTGTTTAACCATGCTTATAGTACGTTGGGTTCATCATCATATGTTGATTAATTAATTAATTTTGACTTAATGAGATATAAATCATGGTGGTTAGCAACAGTTATAAAACTTGTGTACCATGGCATGGGTAGTGCCATTGGTGGTGGTTATACAAAATAGTTTTCACTTGGATGAATGATCGTGCAGTAAAGAAGGGAAATATGGTTAGCACTTCTGGGATGTGGATGTTTCGTTGGGTATTGTCTAAGGACTTAACTTTGTACACCATTGATCTGAGCCTTATCGTATAACCACGTGTCTAGTATAGGATGGACCTGGTTAATTAATTTGTGATGTTTCAATTTCGGTTTCACCATCGATATGTTGGTGAGTGTCGGTTAGACATTCCATGGGGAATAAGAGGGATCTATCGACTAGGTGGTTAGCCTACTCGGTCGTGAAATCTTAGTGGGTAAAATTGTGTTGAGATTGAATTTCGTAACAGCCTTGTTATGATCTTCTTGGTTAGCATGCTTAAGGAAGTGTATTGCTCTAGTGTCATTATGAGATAATCATATCATGTGGGTAAAGTTATGCAACCTCTGTAGAGTATTAAATTGTTCGAATAGCCATGTCCTTGGTCATAAACAATGCTCAGTGATTTCACACAAGGGGTAGATGTTTCATAAAACTGGGAAGTGAATGGTTAGTTCATTGGTGGTTCATTACATGAATAGTTAGTTCACCGGTGATTTATTGGGTGAATGGTCAATTCATTTGTGGTCTATTCAATTCCTTTGACTTAATTACCTATTTACTTGTTTCAAAGTTTGCTTTTAGTCTATTTATTATATTTACTTTAAATTGTTTTTTCTGCAAAATAACCATTCAACCATCATTTGGTAAGCCTTGCATACTATATTGCATTATTATTACAAACGACTTGTTGAGTACTCTATATACTCACAGCTATATCCATACTTGCTCAGTTGAAGAGGAAGAACTATACCAACCAGAGGTACGTGAAGGAGGATACTTCGATGACTTCTTGGAATAGGATTTCGCTTTCCAGTCGATTGCCTGTGGGCATGTTGAATGACCACTTCGTCTTCATTGTGTTTCTGCTGGTAGTTCTGTTAGCCCTTACGACTCTTAATGTGTAACTTGACCTTAAGGTTGCAACTTTGATAGTTAATTACTATTTGAGTTTTTTTCCTCGGTTAACCATGTGTATGGTTGATATTTCATCTATATTTCTCTATGTGCACTAGTGTGATTCTGGACTAGTGCAGAATACACAAAGAGATCCGAATTTGCATATTCGAGTCTTGACACTCCCCCCATGGGACCAAGGCCCACCAGTCACTTTGCACCTTAGCCAATGCCCAACCCTGGCATGGTCTCTCCAGCAAGCTTTGGTGCTTCTACCACAGCCAAGATCAGTGTTGATGCATCCCTTACAGGTGCCATCATCGGGAGGAGTGGAGTTAACACAAAGCTGATATCCCGAGTCATCGGGGCCAAGCTGGCCATCTGGGATAATGAATCAGACTCCAGACTGAAAAACATTGAGCTTGAGGGCACATTTGATCAAATCAAGAATGCTAGCACTATAGTCAGGGAGCTGATTGTCAGCATCAATGGCAATGCCCCTCCGCTGCCCAAGAACCCAGCCGGAGGATCTCACCGTGATGGAGGGCTAGGAAGCAACTTCAAGACCAAGCTGTGTGAGAACTTCATCAAAGGATCATACACTTTCAGTGACAAATGCCACTTTGCCCATGATGAAAATGAGCCGTGCAAGTTAACTACTACTGAGAACCATGTGGTTTGTACTGATTAGTCAATATAACTCTAAACTTGAGAATTGATTATGAATTTTATGGCTGTGTTTATGCTTATGCCATCGATTTTACCACTAGATTTTATATCACATCTTACTTTATGCTTTGTTTCCTTGGCTGATTTGGTTGGGCAGTTCTATTGTCTTTTCACCAGTAATCATTACTACAAAAGAGGCTATACTGGACAGCTACATCACAGACGGTTCATACGAAATTGTCCATGCTTAAACTATCATAGACGGTTTATACTAACAACCGTCTGTGATATTTTCATAGACGGTTATTAACACGAACCGTTTATGATAATTGAGACATCACAGACAGTTTATGTTAATAACCGTCTGTGAAAATTACGGACACCATAGATGGTTCATATAAAAAACCGTCTGTGTATTGTGGACATTATAGACGGTTCTTATAATAAACCGACTGTGATATTGCGGACATCACACACGGTTTGTATGAATAACCGTCTGTGAATTATCAACCTGAGAACGATATTGATGTGTACCTAGCACCATTGATGGAAGATCTTACAATACTGTGGAACGATGGGGTACATGTATGGGATGCAGACAAATGAGAGAACTTCACTCTGTACACCATGTTGTTCTGCACCATTAATGATTTTATTCCCCTTGGTAACCTATCAGGGTTGAGTACAAAAGGAACCAAAGCCTATCTGCATTGCTTAGATTATACTGAGAGTGTGTGGTTGAACAACTCGCGTAAAACTGTGTACATGCGTCACCGTAGGTTTCTTCCAAAGTATCACCCATACTGCAAGATGAAAAAAATAATTTGACGGAAAAAAGAGGATGACTTAGTACCAAGGCCTTTTAGTGGGAAAGAAGTCTATGATATAGTCAAGGATATTGACGTTGTGCTTGGAAAAGAACGTAAATTGAGAACCTGTCAGAAGAACATGTGGAAAAAGATGTCAATATTTTGGAACTTGTCATATTGGAAGCACTTAGAAGTTCGCAATTGTATCGATGTCATGCATATAGAGAAGAATGTATGTGACGGTTTGATTGATCTCTTACTAAACATTCCTGACAAAACAAAGGATGGTGTCAATGCAAGGTGTGACTTGGTCGCTATGAACATCTGGATCGAGTTAGCACCGATAGAGACCAATAAAAGTCAGGCGTACCTTCCCCCAGCTTGCTACACTCTATCTAAGTCTGAGAGAACTCAATTGTGCTGGTACTTGCATGGTGTGAAGTTCCGTCCATTCACTCCACCAGCATGAAGAAACTTGTTTTCATGGAATATTTGAAATTATTTGGCATGAAGTCTCATGACTATCATGTGCTAATGACACACATGCTATCTGTTGCAATTAGAAGTATTTTGCCGAACAAAGTTCGAGTGACAATCATAAGACTATGTTATTTCTTTAACACAATTACTCAGAAGGTCATCAATCCCGATGGACTAGATGCTCTGTAGACTGAGGTGGTGATGACACTATGTTACCTAGAGATATATTTCCCTCCGTCATTTTTCAATATCACGGTCCATCTCATTGTCCACCTTGTGAAAGAGGTAAAGATATGCGGCCCCATGTTTCTACGTCATATGTACCCATTCGAGAGGTACATGGGAATTCTCAAGTCCTATGTATGCAATCGATCTTGATTGGAGGGTAGCATTATCAAAGGTTATACAACCAAAGAGGTCATTGAATTCTGCATCGGCTACATGGCTTAGGTCGAACCGATAGGTGTACCTCTATCTTATCATGATGGGAGGCTAGAGGGTATCGGGACTATCAGAAGAAAAGCAATAACTCCGGATCGAGATACGTATGCTCAAGCCCATTTTATGGTTTTACAACACATGACTGAAGTGACCCCGTATATTGAAGAGCACAAGGACATGCTGCGCTAAGAGAATGTAGGCCAGTCAGAGGTTTGGATCACGAGACAACACAACCGTCAATTCAACGAATGGTTGAAGGTGCGATTGACTGGGAGGTCGTCGAGTGAAACACTACAATGGTTGGAAAAAGGGCTAAAATTTACAATTGTGGCATGGCAAGGATACGACATTAATGGCTACACATTTTATACAATAAATCAAGATAGAAAGAGCACAGTGCAGAACTCAGATGTTTGCATAGATGCCTTTGATGCACACGTTAGTACCGCTGGCCCAAGCTCGTACTACGGACTTGTAGAGGAGATTTGAGAGTTTGACTACGTAATTTTCAAGATTCCTCTATTTTGATGCCGTTGGGTCCAACTCACATAGGGTGTAAAGGTCGACAAGTACGTTGTCACTACCATGAACCTCTTATGTTAGGATACGAAGACGAACCATTCATACTCTCGAGACAAGTTGTTTAAGTATTTTATGTAACTGACCCGGCAAATAAGAAGCACCATGTAGTTCTTCATAGAAAAAGAAGAATTGTCGAAGTTGAGAATGTCGTGAATGAGGAAGAGTACAATCAATTTGATGAGTTGCCTCTATTCGGAGACAGCATCAGGCTCGAGGAAGAACAAGGTGATGAAGCAAGCTATATGCGTGTCAATCATCGTGAAGGGCTTTATTTAGAAGGAAATAACCAAGTGTAATCAATCATCCCACACAACGAGCACTTATTTGGAAATTGTTGCAATGTAATCATAATTAGGAAACTTGGCATATAATTATGGAACGATATTCCATTATAATTTTAATTGATTCAGTAACTAGGAAATATTTATATTTATGATTATGCTTGCATTTTTCATATTGCATGGCTAGCATACATTTCTTGTGGCTAGATGAAGAATAGAGAACTATCACAAGCAGTTCATCAGAACAAACCGTCTGTGATAATACTATCACAGACGGATCTTTTATAGAACCATCTTTGATATGTTGAATATCACAGACGGTTCTATAAAAGAATCATCTGTGATAGTATTATCATAGATGGTTCTATAAAAGAACCGTCTGCGATAGTATTATCACAGACGGTTCCATAATAGAATCGTTGTGATATTTTCCCTATAAATATACCCAATGTTCAAGAAGTCGCTAGTCGCTAGTCGGTCGGCTAGGGGCCGACTAGCGACTTGGGGGACTAGTCGGCGACTAATCGGGACTAGTCGGCCGACTTGGCCAACCCCCTGGGTAGCAACATTTCCCTCAATTGACATGGGCATTTGCACCCTACATTAATAAAAATCAATTCTACATCCCACATTCCCACATATAGAGTATAGACAGATTTATACACCAATTGTCCAAATGTCCAATACACCATACAAGATTACAAGTTCTAAAGTTCAAGCATCAACTATCATATTCATAGTTCAAGCATCAACTATCATATTCATAGTTCAAGCATCAAGACATCAACTATGTAAAGTGCAAGAAAATTACTGGTTGCTCGAACCGCCGCTCTTATCCATGCCCGACCCAGGCGCTGCCATGTTTGCCCGACGCCCGGTCGCCGAGCTTCCTGCTGCCCTCTGCCGGTCGCCGAGACCTGGAGCTGCCTGCTGCGTTGCTGCCCTCTGCCGGTCGCCGAGACCAGGTCGTCGAGGTCGCCGAGGTCACCGAGCTGGAGTTGCCGTCGACGTGGAGCCGTGGAGGTCGCGGTGCGGCGGCCGGCGGAGGTCAAAGCCGAGAGCCCGAGCTTGAGATGGAGCCGAGGCAGTGAGGGTCGGGTCGATGTCGAGAGCTCGAGGCCGAGCTGGAGGAGGGGAGGTCGAGGAGAACCTCTACGGCGGCGGCGCGAGCATAACAGGCGGCCGGCGGCGGCTCGGGCCGTGCAAGAGGAGGCGGCAAATGCGGCGGCGCCGGGCGCAAGCGGCGATGGCGGAGCCGGGCGCAATCGGCGGCGGCGGCGCCGGGCCCCCGCGCAAGCAGCAGCGCTTAACCCTAGTCGGGGTCAAGAGCAGGGCGGCGGAATGAGAGGAAGGCCGAATTTTTTTTTTGCTTTGTTTTATATGTGCCCCATTAACCCTAGTCGGGCCTCCACGGGCCAAGTCGCCGGCCCAGTCGGGATTCCTTGCCCGAGAAGTCGCCGGCTTGGACCGACTTTGACCGGCAAGTCGGCCCAGCCGACTAATTGGCCGACTGGACCCAAATCGCGTCGGGACTAGGCCGACGGCCGACTAGCGGCGACTAACGGGCCGACTAATGCCGACTTTTAGAACACTTTGCAAGGATAGGTTCTGCTCATAGAATCCTCACTCACGCACTCCGTTTTTGCTGCCCCTACTAGGTTTTGCTAGATCTGACTGCTCACTCGCGCGCGTCGCCACCTCTCCCTCCCGACGCCGGCTACCTCTCCCTCCCGACGTCAGCTGCCTCTCCTTCCCAACGCCGGCCGCCTCCCCCTCTCGACGCCGCCTCTCCCTCTCGATGTTTGCCACCTCTCCCTCCCGACGCTAGCCGCCTCTCCCTCCCAACGTTGGCCACCTCACCTTCCCGACGCCGACTGCCTCTCCCTCATAACGCCGCCTCTCCCTCCCGACACCGGCCGCCTCTCCTTTGTATGGTATGAAACCCAAATCCCACAGTGGGTTTGGATATTAGCTCGATGATGATACTAGTCTAATACTTCATGATATATATAGTACTTCATGATATGCTTCACTTGTTAGCTACAAGATCTAATACTAAAATTGGATATTCAAGTTTGAGCTCTAAATTGTTACTATTACTATCATTTGTCAATCTTGTGGTCTGTCTCAATAATATATGCCACATGGACCTTCGAAGGGCATGAAGCAAGTTACACATTCCAGTGTATCAGGTTCAATGAACTTGAGACACTGATGTGTAATGTGATTCGTAGAACTTTGCTTTATAATCTTTAGTACTTCGTGATATATACTCCACTTGTTAGCTACAAGATCTATTTGGAATGTCATGTTACTGTTCCAAAGGGACCTTGTAGCAATAATATATGCCACATAGACCTTCAAAGGGCATGAAGCAAGTTACACACTCCAGTGTGTCAGGTTCAATGAACTTGAGACACTGGTGTATAATTTGATTCATAGAACTTTTTTTTATGATCTTTAGTACTTCATGATATATACTTCACTTGTTATCTACAAGATCTATGTAAAATGGCATGTTACTGTTCCAAAGGGACCTTGTATCAATAATATGTGCCATATAGACCTTCAAATGGCATGAAACAAGTTACACACTCTAGTGTGTCACATTCAATGAACTTGAGACACTGATGTGTGTAATTTGATTCATAGAACTTTGTTTTATGATCTTTAGTACTTCATGATATATGCTTCACTTGTTAGTTACAATATCTATTTAGAATGGCATGTTACTATTCCAAAGGGACCTTGAGACACTAGTGTGTGTAATTCGATTCATAGAACTTAATTTATTTACGCTCATAGCTCACTGTAGTTAATTTTTTCTTATAAGAGAGATGGCATCCACACAGTCATCGTCGTTGTCATCTAGGTCTCACGCTTCGAAGATCGGGATTACTAAGCGTGGCCAAGGAGTATCGAAAAGGCCAGAAGGCCGAATGACCATCACAATGGTCTCTCTAGATGAGGTCCCTCTGCAACCGAAGAAAGCAACAACATCATTTTGGACTACCTGTGGGATAATTGGAAGGCAACAGGACCCATCACCATAGCAAGATGGAAAGATTTGGCAAAAGATCAGAAAAATCAGCTGTGGGCGGAAATAACAAATTCGTTTAGATCCCAATAGAAGTACAGGGACTCGTGCAATGGCAGGTGCTCCTCGCGATGGGAAAAGTATGGAAGAACTTTAAGAGCACTCTTGTCACGTAGTACGTGGCCAAGGATCTCACACCCTTCACGAGGTATCCTTTCGTGTCACCGAAAATATGGGAGGCCTTTGTTCAGATGAAGACAACGACCAAATTTGAACAACAAAGTGTGGTGCACAAGGCTCTCTAGTCACAAAACACTCACCCTCACAGACTCGACACCACTGGGTATGTGGGTAAAATCCCGCAGTGGAGGATACAGGATGAGGTCGCAATCCGATCGGAGGCCTCCCCGTCATTTGCCGGGATCACAAATGAACACGCTCGAAACAGGTTAAGAGCGAGGTCATCAACCACGTTTTTGGGTGTCTCCTCTTTCAAAAACCCTGCAGACGAGGAAGTGTCCCAATGCCTGGTAAGATATGTTAAACTACATAGTTGTTAATACCTCTTGAACTTCATGGGTTCAATAATAACATGATTGCCTCTTCTAGCAATCATTGACTACCGAATCTTCCTGAGGCTCCATTGAAGAATACAGGGAGAGAGATATACTATCACAGGCCGTAGGAAACAAGGAGCACCTAGGTCGCATGCTATGCCTGGGGGTTTACGTATCTTGGAGGTACGGATTCCCAAATGACTTTGAGACATATAGGAGTAAGAAGAGATCCAAGGCCTATCGCAATGAACAAATAAAATAGGAGCTTTGTGCACAACTTGAGAAATAGCTATCTGCCTCACTTCAAGAGAAGACTGCCTCACTTCGAGAAGAGATAGATTCATTGAGGGAAGAACTAAGATAAGTTCACAACCAATCGCAACTCACCCCTATTAATGTAATACCCAGTCCCCCTCAACGTCAGAGTAGCTGCACGTCCATGTCAATTATTGAACATAGTGACACCCACTTACCTATCAACGACATCTAGGTAATATACATCTTTCGAATGATACATAGATATATCTACTTGGTGGACGCCTTAGCTCATCGTGTATCGTTATGTAGGATCTCACGCCATGCATCCTCAGAGTCAAGTCTGTTGGCTTCATTCCCATTGACGTTGGGCAAGGGATGGCATATCCATGGCTATCAGGGACGCTGGTGCATGGTGTCCAACTAGATATCGGTTTCATGAAGGTTCAGGTGGACATGATTAATGATGTTTTTAAGATCATCCCTCTTGAGAAGCCCCCAAACGAAGAGATTACGACATTATGAGATGTCGTCCACACATTCATCCAGTAGCCCAAGAGGGACATCGCCCTCAACTCGTCCGTGCTGCGATCTCCACATCCAATGGCCTAAGAGGGATATCTCCCTGGGCTTGTCACATCAGCTCTGTGGCTCCACCTCCAGCTCTGGTTCTGAAGCCTGTTGCATCGGCTCTTGTGGAGATGACGCTGAAAATGTATCGTATGCGCGGCACTAAGACCCAACCAAAGAAGATTAAGGCACCTTACGGGCAATGGAAGTTCATTCTCGGAGTGTCGTTGGTCCCCAAGTTATAATTACCTAGGCTTGGACTGGTTTGCAATACATTGCATACCTGGTACATGCAGAGGTCCAACATGAAGCCAAACCAGCACAGTGGATTCACTATGAGATACACGAAGGCACATTTCCTCCACGACTCAGGCTACTTTGTCGTGACCTTCAAAGACTTATTCTTACTATTCAATCTCGATGAACTCGGCACCTCACTTCTACGATGCTGGACGCTATAAGTATACTGTACAATGAAGTTTTACATTCACGTCATACCAATAAATGTTATTACTCTTTGCTTATGTATAGACATGATACAACAAGTCCGACGACTGGGACAATCGGTGGGTTTTCTCGACCCACATTTGATCTCTGAACAATCCATCAATGATAATGCATCCTTCATCCAAGATTACATAACGAGCGGATTGATTGCTCACAGTGACAAGGAGTACATCATGGTACCCTTCAACCAAGGGTAAGTGCTTCACTAGTTGCCACACAAGTTTTATTTGTACTTTATATGCAACATGAACTTAGAATTAATCACTATGGTGACACACATGACTAGGTCTCACTGGATTCTGATTATGATTGTACCAAAGTAGAGCAAGGTAATATACCTTGATTCCCTACTTAGGAGCAACCACGACTTCATTTGTGTGTAACAAGCAATTGACAGGTAAACTCATTTCCTCCATATATAACTCTATTGTAATCTTTCTTTCATTTGCAATGGCCGAGACTAACTTTTTTGAAATCACATAGGTCGTTTAGCGCTTATGTTGCCCAGAGAGGGAGACACAAGGAATCCAGCGACACACTGTGACACAGAACGCGATTTCCAGTATTCACTACAACACAACAATCATATATCATACTTCATTATATTGCCTCTAGAATTGACGATACGTATGTATGTAATTCTATTTTTGCAGTACCACTAGCAGCTACAGGATAACGTATGTGGATTCCACGTTTGCTGCCATATGAAGGAAATCATGGAAGCTAAGACGAATGATCTAGAGGTTTGTCAACCTTCCAATAATTATTATTTTCTGATTATATATATGTATATATACACATGCTAATTAATGACTTAACATTGCTCCTAGCGATAGCGTGTGGACTTCGACGAAAGTCATTTGATCTTGACAAACTCGTCGAAATTCGAGGAAACCTCTCCCAATTCTTGCCAGTAGAGGTCATAAACAAGACTAGAGAATTCCACCCCGTCAATGGTGATTAGATGTTGAAACATTGAACTCAATTGTAATTACTCAATTGTGCTTAATCAAACAATTCATTTAATTTAATTCATTTGTGAGATCTGTGTAATGATTGTCATGCTATATATGTGATCTGCTTGTATTGTTTCATTCATCTGTGAAATTTATGTAATGATTGTCTTGTGCTATATATACGTGATCTTACTTATTTTCAGATGGCATGGCTAGCTTATTCTGAGGCTAGCCAAAAAAGAGCAATCAACACCACTATTGAAATAGCTATCACAGATGGTTCGGTGTTCCAAACCGTCTATGATATACATACATACATACATACATACATACATACATACATACATACATACATACATACATACATACATACATACATACATACATACATACATATATCACAGACGGTTTAAAACACCGAACCATTTGTGATATGCATTATATCACAGACGGTTAATAACAAAAACCGTCTATGATATCATGTATATTACAGATGGTTAATACAAAAAAACGTCTGTGATAGTCGAATATCATAGATGGTTTTTCAGAAAAACCGTCTGTTTTGTAAGTCATCACAAACGGTTGGGGAGCCGTCTATGATAACCAGCTATTATCACCAGCTATTATCACTGACACATAAACACAGACGGTTTACGGTTTTGAACGACGGTTTCTAAACCGTCTATGACAATACTGTTTGTAGTAGTGAATGTTATTATAGTTTATGTTTCTTCTATGCTTTTTTGCCTAATAGCATGATGTTAGCCTAGCCTAGTCACAGTGGTTCAACATGTTGAAATAGTAGGATTTTTCCCCATTGAAATGCACGAGCATATAACTAATATCAAACTATTTGTCAAACTATTTGTGACGATACGTTTGCCATTATTATATTGGTATCTTTCATGACACTAAAATTTGTCACAAAATATTGACCCGCAATGTCACATATAACACTGTTTTAGTCACAAATAAGCTTTTCAAGAATCTCAAATTTAACTTCTTATGACGAACAGTGGATGTCGCTAATACATAGCTGCAACCATAGTAGCGCTAGTTTTTGACAAAACATGATTGTCATAGCACTACTACAGAAAAGGTCATCACAGACGGTTTTGTGAACCGTCTGAATTTATGGATCAGTGATAATACGACGTCATCACAGACGGTTTTTGAACCGCCTGTGGTGCAAATATCACAGACGGTTTTTAGTTAAAAACCGTCTGTGATATTTAATATCACAGACGGTTCTTAACTAAAAACCGTCTGTGATATTTATAAATCACAGACGGTTTTTAACTAAAAACCGTCTGTGATATTTATAAATCACGGACAGTTTTTAACTAAAAACCGTTTGTGATTATAACTATCACAAACCTAAAAACCGTCTGTGATATTCCCTTCTACTCCTAAACCTATTTCTGTTTATTGGCTAGCCTCAGGAAATGCTAGCCATGCCCTCTAAAACAAGCATATCAACATGTACATGTATACATCCAATTCACATTTCAATTCATTTCACAAACATAAAACATCTATTTTTATTAAGATTAGAGCCTACCATTACAATATCCCAAAATAACGAGCAGGTTACACAACAAGAACAGTAGGTTACACAACAAGAACAGAGAAAAAGATTACAATATCCCAAAACAACAAGCAGGTTACACAACAAGAACAGAGAAAAAGCAAAGATCCTCTATGCCTTCTCGCCCCTGATGCAACGCATGAGCTGGATGCCTTCTCGCCCCTGCACGGTTGGCACGAGCTAGTTGCTTCTACGGTGTCTTGCCTCCCGTAGACTTGTGCGTCGTCTGCAAGGAGGAGGAGAATAGCAAGCAGGAGGATAGCAAGGAAGAGGAGACAGGCTGGGTTTTGGTTATATTTATAGGGGAGGGAGAGGCGGGAGTTCGAAATTTTTGGCGCGGAAACGGAGAGACGGAGCTACAATCCGTGGGGGTGAGGATTGGTGGATTTCTATTGGCTAGGATTGGGTTGAGGAGGATCGACGGGCCCAGCGGTCATATTATCACAGACTATATAGAACCGTCTGTGAATTAGAGCACAAAATTTTATATACCGATGCAATATAAGCAACTAGTCTGAAAAGATAAAATAGAAAAGTTTTATATAGCTTATATATACTCATTTGAAAGGTTTCGACGAGATCTACAACGTTTCAGTTGAAGCAAAATCCAAATTTCGAAAGGAAGACCAAGAAAAAGGGCAAAAACAAAAACCAAAAACTTGCGACGCAGGTTTAGGTGCAAAGATGGCCGATTTTCGGAGTCTTGGAGGGCAACTAGCGAAAGTGGGTCATTTTTTTTGGATCGGGCTCGTCGTTAGCTTTCCAACGTGTACAAGAACGTCGAAAACGGACACCGTATGCAAAAGTTATGCCCGTTTTACTGAAGGTGTCTCAAAACTGAATTATACTCGGACTTGAGCGGGAAAATATGAAATTTTGAGGGATTGTAAGGCGGGAAACGTATCATAGACGGTTTTTATTATAAAACCGTCTGTGATATTCCAGTATCACAGACGGTTCAGCGGTAAGAACCGTCTGTGATACACCTTTTTCCCGCCACAAATACCACAGACGGCCTCCAAATTAAAACCGTCTGTAATAGTGTACATCACAGACAGTTTCACAAAACCATCTGTGATTTGGCGTCTAGTATTAAGCTTTCTGTAGTAGTGTAGAATGATTTCGCTAGATGTCAGCCACATTAATTATTGATATAATTTTGCATACCAAATATCCAGATAAGATTAGCACATTTCCAACTCAATGACATTATGAATATCTAATACATTAAACCAAGTTGTTCAAATGTCAGCATTAAAAACTCAAAATACATGCTGAGTCACCCATAATACTTGCAAAGTAGCCTACATCACGTAACAATCTGCACACATTAAACAGCTTATCCCTGGCATTAAAAAACGCGCTAAGAAGAAGACATATTTCTGAGTCCTGTATCTTCAGTGTTCCCAAATATCCTTCATTGTCTGGGCATCTACTCTTGATGTCCTAACCTTCACAAAATGCACAAAGCCAAATACATATACTTTCTAGACAACTAGTATTTTTCCAAAATATTTCTAGAAGTCATCATTCAACATGTGAAGACATTGTCACCGACAATTAGCCCTACTAGCCTGAGGATTGGATTGTGTATCGCATTCTTCCAACAAACGACGAAGTATCAAATCAGTTTCTGCTTGCCTCACCCTCATCTCCCTCACATCTTGTTGTGTAGACTCAAGTAGTGCATGGTTAGAATTAAGTGCTGCTTCGTGGGAAGAAATTCGCTCCAGCAATTCTCGTTGTACTCTAGCATCTTCCTCTCTTTCTGCTCAAGTACTCGTAGCTTCTCATACTCCTCACTAAGTCCAGTAGCTTAATACAAGGGTATTCAATTAAATACCTAAAGTTGTTATCAAAAAATCTACTATATACAAAGTATAATACATATGTATATTAGTAGTTAGGCCAAATTCGTCTTGTTCATACCCAGTCAGCCTAAATTATCGCTAGATCCTTTTGGTCTATTTTTGAGAGACCATGTAGTCGTGACCTCATGTTGGTGATGGGTAATTGACATTGTTTTAGGATAGTCGAGTTTGGTTTGCGTGGTCGGACCATGTCGTTGCGTAGTGCAACGGGCTCGGTCGGATTTGGTCAAACTTGGTCGTATGGATTAGGACGCGTATTCCTTTGATTCGACAGGTTTGGGCTTTCATGCTAATTTTGATTACATGTATCGAGCGGTGCTATTTGATGTGTTTCTTGTCTATGTTAGCAGCAGGACATCGAGGCGGAGTCGTGGCGAGACACGGTGGACCGGACTAGGCGCAGGTGGCACTGAGGTCAGAACGGTTGGGAGGTGTCGAAGACGGCGAGGGCTCGAGGTGGCTGCGAGGCTTGCAAGGCAAGAAAGGAGGAAGATTCCTGGAAGGTGCGCGAGGGGCGTTTCGGTAAAAACGCAAAGCTGCACTAAAGGAAGCGGGTTTGGATAAAGCATCGAGTAGGTGGTGACCTAATGGGTAAAGCATGTGCAAACCCATTAGTGGGAGGCTATAAAAGGAGAGGGAGAGGTTGTGCTGAAATTTAGAGAGAGTGGGTGTGAGAGTTAGGGTTTTATTTGGTTCTCTCCATGTATGATTTGAGAAAGAGAGAAAGAGAGGAGGTGTGAGCTGCTCTCTATGCTCTCTAGGCATATGGGGACTTAGTTTGAGTTCATGAGAGTAGTGGACAACATGTAATCATTTCATTTTAATCATTCATGTCTCCGTATCGCTTTTATTAGTTGTGTTGAGATGGCTTGATTTCTTGGCAAGAAGATGTTCTTATTTGGTTCTCTTTGTTTTGTGATCTTGTTTTCTTTTCATCCATGAATGGAGATGGTGGGTTAAATCTTGCCCAGGATTTGTTCTCCCATGGTGTTGCATGTTGCTTTGCTCGTGCCATCTTGGTGGGACTGCACTACTCGTTTACATTTCTTGCAGATTTGGTTCCTTAGTTAGCTAGCTGCAGTTCCCTTTTTATTTTCTTGCTTGGTATTTTTTGTTCTCAAGGATCTCGTGTTGTTTCGGCCAGCAAGGAGGTGCTTTCGGCTTGTAGTTAAATTAATTGGCAGCATACTTCTCCTTTTGTGTTGTCTTGAGTGTTTGATTGGCTGCAGAATGACTTGATTTTATTGCTCTCGGCAACAGCCTTGCCCTTGCCGTATCATTGGTTCTCATTGGCAGCAGCAGCAAGACTGTTTTTAGCTTTATTAGCTGCAGTCCTTTCCTTTTTGGTCTGCAGGTTAGTTTGTTTTTTAGTTGGTCTTCCTATCTCTTTTGTTGGCAGCTTGTTCTCCCTGTTTTACTGCAGTTTTGGCAGCAAGGCTGCAGCAAAAACAGCTCTCTCAGCAGCCCTCTTTCTCAGTAGTTTCGGCCAGCTCTCATTTCTCTGCCGTGGCAGCAATCTCTGCAATTTCTATGCCGTGGCAGCATTTTGTTGTTGTTTTCTCTGCCGTGGCAAGATTTTGAGCTGTTTTCTTGCCGTGTCTGCAGTCTCTTGCCATGACAGTATTTGAACCAAGTTTTTTTGCCGTGGCTGTTTCTCTGTCTGATTTCTTGCTCTCGGCAAATCTGAGTTTTAGTTTCTTGCTTCATAGCTTTTACCTAGCTATCGGAGTTGAAATTTTTGTGAGTATTTTAGGGGGCGAATTTTAATCGGCACCATTTACCCCCCTCTGTCGCCATTTCGGTCCAACAATTTTCGTCTCCCAAGCCTAAATTGGTGTCTGATCCATATTGTTTTAGCATACTACTTAAGTTGTTTAGTTAGAAACCGTTCAACAAAGTACGTTCACAACTTCTGCTTGGGAATGCAAAAATCTAACAAAGAGAATTGTCTTTTAACTTGATTAAAGCATCTCGTTGTGATTATACAACTCTACTGTAGAATTATTCCGATTTGAACTTTGACTCAGGTTAGTAGTTCCAAGGAAACAGTTCATCTCTAATTCCAATTATCATGGTTAAAACTATTAGTCTTTGAGTTCTGTTTTTCACTCATTGCTAAAGTTCCTTCCTTTTTGTGTGCTTGTCTGTATGACATTATATCTCGTTTCCAAGGCATGAAACATCGTCGTGTTAATTTTTGATTATTTTAGAATTTCTTTATATTATTTGAGATGTTGTCTCTAATATAAACAATTGTACTTTAATTTTCGCTATTATAGACCTTTATGCTTTCAATTGAACAATGTTTTGTAGTTTCGAATACCTATTTTGAAATTCCTGAGTCCGCCACTGACTAAGTCTGTTAGCTGAAGTAGTTGCACTAGACTTCTTGGAGGGTAAGTGAATGCCCAAGTTTGGAAGGAATTGGCTTGTGCGGCTTACTTGGGTAAGAGTTTCAGCAGCAATTTGAGTTGGAGACTGGTTCTTAACCTTCTTCAGGAACCCGTTGTCTCAGATTCCATCTTGTCCTACAACTAGACAAAAGAATTAATGAACATGGTCGCGAATGTAAGGTGCTACATGGTATTGAAAGCTCATGTCTATTGAGATAGCATCCTTTATTTGTTACGTAATCTTCTTGATGAAGAGGTAGGATGGTTCATACATACTAGTATTAGCATGTCGATTGAAATCTACAATGCATATCGGGAGTTAAAACAGAAAAAACATACAATGACCTGTTTTGCAAATTCAGTACAACCCTTCTTTGATCTAGTCATACATTCCCCAAGAATTCAATAGCATCTGGATCTCTGTTGTCATACTTCCCCCTCTAAAAGATCAAGCCATCTGGATTTACAAATTGGCACTACAACGAATGCTTCATATAAAATGAATGGACTATGCTTACAAGAGAATAGCGATGGGAAGCGTAATTGAGACCCTATCCTTTGGTGAAGCTTGACTTGGCCCCGATTTTCTTTGTTCTTCTCACTGGTTTGCTGAAATGAGGAATACATGAAAGAGTTATTCTCAACACATGTTACTAAAGGATTAGAAAAGTAACGGGCAGAAATTATTGTGAAGTCAATAAATGGGAAATTAGTAGAATTAACTCACTGCTATTACACCTAATACTTTTGATATGTGATCAGTTGGTTAAGGTTCAGTTTCAGAGTCATCTTTATCAACACTTATGTAGTCTTTCCAGGTGTGGATAGATTGGAAGATGGTCTCTGAGGGCAACACCACAATCGGATGCTAGTTTTGCAGCTTGTACTGGATGCTCGGGTCATATCTTCCCTTCAGATACAGAAAGTCAATCTGTAACCTTGTCGTTCACACATCTTCTCGAACCCACGACCCATAGACTTCCCACAGACATTGCGTATCTTCGGGGAAGAAGGTGTATGTGTATCTACAAACAATACATGTCTCATATATATGCTAGAAAAAACATACATGCATAAGACAATCTGGTAACAAGATTATTCACATGGCTTACCACTAGCAACCGTTGCAGCACTCACCTGGATCTCCATCAATTGGAATATGATTAGCATTAATGACTGAAATGCCTTCACTAACATCATTGCTTAGTCGCGAGTGTTGGAATTAACCTTGTTTTTTATTTAGTCGTATCCAAATCTGTAACAGCGTTTGAGTCGAGTCCGTGTACGAATCTGTAGTAGAAGTTGAGTCGTGTTGTTGAGTCCATTTGAGTCATGTAACTAGTCTTTATAAGACGCAGTCTAGTCATGTAATCAGAGACAAGCGATGGAGAAGCAATCAGTTGTGATCGAGGGCGATTAGTTGTGATCGGAAGCTAAGAGGGAGAGAAATAAAAAGAAAATCGGAGTGCTTTGCTCCTAGGAAAAGCAATTGTGTTCGCGTATTGCGTTTCGAGTTGTTGCTGTCATACTCGAAGATGCTAGGACCAGTGGATACTCGAAGAGGTGGCAGATTGGTCATGGTCGAAGTTGTAGTTGAGTGTGGTTGAAGGCACTACGTGGTCGAAGGCGCTACGTGGTTGAAACATTTGTGCTATCGGTCGAAAGCTTCGAAAGTGGAGTGGTCGAAGACTTCTGAGCGCAGAGCAGTCGAAGACTCCGAGAGCGAAGCGGTCGACCAGTCAGAGCAAAGAAGTCAAAGCGTTCGAGGGCTAATCAGTTGAAGCTACGAGCACGTCTTAAAGTGATCGTATGAAGACACGATATCTAGGCGCTGATCGTGTGAAAAAGGCCCGTCTGCAAACATTGAAGAGCGAGTTTGACTCGATTCGTATGAAGGAAGGAGAGACAATTGATGAGTTCACCAGAAAATTGAGTGGTATGGAAGCCAAGTACAACACCCTCGACGCTACGTTAGAGGATGCCGCATTAGTCAAGAAGATTCTTGACTCAGTACCTTATAAGTTTCTACAATTAATGGCGTCAATTGAGCAGTATTCAGATCTTGAAGTGATGCAATTTGAGGAAGCAACAGGACGGCTAAAAGTGTATGAAGAACGGCTCAAACGGCGAAGTAATACCAATGCAGACAGACAACTAATGTTCTCCTAAACCGAGTGGGAAGTAAGGAACTCGAAGACAGAGAGAGGAGGGCGTCACGGGCGATGGCGTGGGCAAGGCGGCCAGAGTGGGCGAGGCGGTAGAGGTGGCCATGGAGACAAGGCAGGGCAAGGCAGTGGTAAAAGATCCCGTGACACGTCACATGTCAAGTGCTTTGGATGTGGAGAATACGAGCACTACACGTTAGAGTGTTGTAGCTACATAAAGTGTTTCAACTGCGAGAAATAAGGGCACTACGCTTCGGATTGCCCAAGCAAGAAGGATGAGGAGGTGAACCTTACCCATGCTGAGGAGGATGTTGAGTTGACACTACTTCTTTCCTTATGCGTTGAAGAGATGCCAGGCATGGTGATGTTGAACGAGAAGAACACAGTTCCTAAACTATGCACGGAGGAAGGCAGTGACGATCGCACTGATTGGTGATACCTGGACAATGGAGCCTACAATCACATGACTGAAGACCGCTTCATGTTCCATGAGCTCAACGAGAAGATTTCAGGGAAAGTTAAGTTTGGCGATGGCTCACGGTGGAGATAAAAGGCAAAGGATCAATATTGTTGTAATGCAAAAACGGCGATTAAAAGTTGATATATGAGATTAATTTTATCCGAGTCTGTGTAGTAACATATGTAGTCTTAGATAGATAACAGAAGAAGGATGTAGGGTAATGCTATAGGATGAGTTCTTGTGTACTGATAGCACTAGGGGTCCCGATCTTTCGATGAGAGTGGTAGATTCGATTGGGGAAGGAGATGGCGTTGACGACCCGACTACAACCATCCAAGGACGTTGCGCCTTAGCGATCGATACACCAACTCCAGAGATTGTACGTGACCTTGTCGGCGCACGATCAACCTAACCACGAGGGTTCTTGTTCCTGCAAGCAATCGAAGAACAAGCAAGAACAAGATGAACAGCAACTCAATTGCAAATAACGATGTAAGATTCAATCGAATACAGGAAAACGGTGGGGTTCCGAAGACAAGTATTCGGGCGGTCTAGCCGACACGCGCGAGTACAAGGCAAAGCAGCAAAAACTAACTTAGTATAAACAAAACCCAAACCCTAGAAGAGGGTGCGGCTGCCTATTTAAGGGTCACGGAAGGTGGAGGGTCGGCTAAAACACAAGGAAGCCGAATAGGACTCGAATTACAAGGCCCAAGGCCCACTTTGACTCGGACTGGAAAAGCGACGTGAATTGTTTTGCAGTTTCTGGTCGACTCGGATGGAATTTGGAGGTGAGGCCAGATCCATATGAAAGTAGACTTCAAGATCTTTCCAACGAGTACTCACGGGCCCCGCGAAACCTTCTGGATCAAAAGTTACGGCCGTTTGAAGTAGGCACTATCAACAAGGCCGAATCCGAGTCAAACTCGTGAACAGGACTTGGTTTGCGCTTGACGGTTCCACTTCTATACTTGAGCTCATGTGGTTCTTCCCCATGGTTCCTAAGGACAATTAAATCATCACAAGAATTAAGTAGTATTCCATTCTTTGAAACATTTGTATGCAAACTTAGGAACGCATTCACCTGATGGTTAAGTTGACGTGCTCGCGCTCTAGTCATTGGTCCTTGTATCATAGTTTCAGTTTGATATGGAGTCGGCATGGTTGTATGCATGGAAAGGATGTCCTCATCAGTGTGTCTACGACAAGAACGATGATATCTTAATGAAAATGAAAAGATCGTAGAATTGATTGTACAAAATTTCTTTGAAAACTTGTAAATCGGTTTGTCTTAAGAGCAGCTTGAAGGAGCTAGGCAACGAACTCGATGCATGCGGATCCCAGGGGGACATACAACCGGCACAGAGCAGTGTAGCGGCTCAGGTGAGTGAGCCATCTATACATGTATACATGTAGGCAGCGTGGTCACGCACACTGCAGGTGGTAGCTCGGATGGTCAAGAGCAGTCCCGTTGGCATGCAGATGCACAAGTTCTAAGAGGAAGGCTTAGAGTATATGTTGGTGCATTTTTCTGTGGTTTGTAGAAGGAATGTGGTCATCGTTGGAGATAGGATGCACAAGCGCAAGAGTTGGATGCGGTGTAGCCTCAGTTGAGATGTACGTAGGAAAGTGGATGGATTTGGTCCAAGAAAGAGGAGCAGGAGGCTTAGATAATGGAGAAGCTAAGGTAGTTGTGGGAGCATGTACTTCAGCCCAGATAGGTGTACAAGGAAGAACGAGATCAGTCCAGGTGCAAAGTATGGCAAGTGTTGGTTTGTGCGAGGCTTAGGATGGAGCAAGCATGGGCGGTAGGGCGGTGATGGCCTAGGAAGGAACCGCGCACGGGAGTGTAGGTAAAAAGGAAGAAGCAGAAGTCAACAATGTAGGAGGTCAAGGTGGACCGCATGTGCATGTAGGCACGGGACACAGGCGCTCTGTGGGTCACGGCGTGCAATTGGCTCGGGACACGTGCAGCGGAGCGCACCGACAATAGAGGCCGAAGCGATGATCGGAAGCAATCTCAAGTGCCAGAGGAAGGGGCCCAAGAGGAGCATGTGGTGCCAACAGAGAAAGAATAGGCAGGTGTGGATGCTAGTGCGGCAAGACGAGAGCACCAGACGTGGAAACGCAACAAATAGCGGCCAAGCAGGAGGCGCTAAATCGAGTTGTGATGTAGATGCAGGAGAAAGAGAAGATTGGCATAATCAAGGTGGAGAAACAAGATTAAGGGGGTGAATGTTGGAATTATTCTTGTTTTTTTATTTAGTCGTATTCGAGTCTGTAACAGTGCTTGAGTCAAGTCCGTGTACATGTTCGTAGTAGAAGTTGAGTCATGTTGTTGAGCCTATTTATGAGTCCTGTAACTAGCCTTTATAAAGCGCAGTCTAGTCGTGTAATCAAAGACAAGAGAAGGAGAAGCGATCGGTTGTGATCGAGGGCGATCGGTTGTGATCGGAAGCTGAGAGGGAGAGAAATAAAGAGAAAAGTGGAGTGCTTTGCTCCCAGGAAAAGCAATTGTGTTCGCGTATTTTGTTTTGTGTTGTTGCTGTCATACTTGAAGACGCTAGGACCAGAGAAGACTCGAGTACTCAAAGAGGTGGCAGATTGGTCGTGGTCGTAAGTCGGAGTTGAGTGTGGTCTAAGGCACTACGTGGTTGAAGGTACTACGTGGTCGAAGGCACTTTGTGGTCGAAACATCCAAGTGCTATTGGTCGGAAGCTTCGGCTATGGAGTGGTCGAAGACTTCCGAGCACAGAGCAGTCGAAGACTCCGAGAGCAGAGCGGTCAAACAGTTAGAGCAAAGATGTCGAAGCGTTCGAGGGTTAATCGGTTGAAGCTACGAGCACGTATTAAAGTGGTCGTATCCATTAGACATTGAGAAGTCATAACTTCTCATTGTGTGGTGGTAAATGACTTGGAGTGGTCATTTTCCTATAGGGAGCTCTGTCCTACTCCTGGTGAAGTGGTCAAAAGGTTTGGCAAGTTCTTTCCAACAACAGCCTGCGGACTGTCCAATGGAGATGGTCATAATCATAATCTTGTGCACGTTGCAGAACTAGATTGCATGTTATTTGAGGTGCTTTTGAAGGACCTCTACTTCCAGGAGACATTGAAGAAGTCTGAGTTCAAAAAACAAAGAATAAAAGAAAACAAAACTAATATGTTTTTGTACCTTGTTGCAGATACTAAGGAGTATCAAACGCAAAGAAATGAAAGCTTCATTTAGTTTAACAGATACAGAACAAAAATACTGATGCCCTTTGTATTCATCTATCACCTAATGCCTCTAGCATATTTTACAAAAAAGGATTAGCACCTTAACCCATGACATAGTAGATTTGTACGTCTCCTCTTCAGGCGCCTCCTCTCCTATTCCATCTTCCTCAAGCTCTATGACATCTTCATCGGATTCATTATCATTATCAAGGCATGGATCATATTCAGATTCTGATCCTTCATCCTCACTAACACCACTCTTGTTATCATTACGTTTTCCCTTGGAGAACAAGCTAAGAACTGATGTTGCTAATTTACACGAACGCAATGACTGTGTCACTGCTTCCTTCCTCTCTATGTTCTCATTCCTTTGCTTCTCATAGTCCATAAGTGGCATTGCTTGTAATAATTATTAAGAGATGAAGGATAATAAGAGAACAAAATTAATTTCAAAACAGACCGACCTTCGAAATTATGATTCCCCAGAATGTATCTTAAAGTTGAACTCAAAAACAAAATTAGAGCAATATGACTTACTACATGTTACCAATATTTCTAGCATATACTTACCAGTATGGTACAAATATGTTCAGGTGAAATAACATTACTAGTAGATGCAAAATTAATAAGCAAGGATTGCGTAGAGAAACATACTTTTGTAGTTTCTACCTCCCCAGCAGCACCAGAATCTCTTACTTGCAATTTCTATTGTAGAGAAAATGTATACTCTTATACTTCAGAAGAATCTTAAAAATCTACGCAGAAAAACGGAAATGCCTTCAAGGTTATCTACAACTAAAAGGTTGAAAAGAAGAAGAAGAGTTCTACCCTTGATTTGTAAGGAGGGGGAAGAGGGCAAAAGGGTGGACTCCAAGATCCTCACATCAGGATAGAGGAGAATGGAGGATTCGTAGCCTTGATTTGGAGGACAGATTTGTTCTTGATTTGGAGGACAATGGTGGAGGGTGACATATAGACATACTCCTTCTCGGCCACCCAATCCAAGATCTGTGGCCGAGATCAAGGCAGACGATCCCACTTGACTTACGCACTTTTTCGCTCTGCCCCCTGCCCGAGCCACAGCCATTTTGCCAAAAACCCGCGGGCGCCCTATGTCCTATGCCTCATTCGCCGACCTCGAGTTGTTGCAGCTAGGCGGGAAAATTGAATATATAGGACTGAGTTGAGAGTGGTTTTGCAAAATAGGATCAAGTTATTTGTCCTTGAAAATATAGGACTGTGTTCACCACCTTCTTGCAAATATATGATTTTTCTCATTTTAATTTCATTTTCATTTTTCAGGCATTTTTCTCCACGCGAAATGACTCTTTTGCCCTTCTTCTTCCTCCTCACCTGGCCGCGCCGCCCCCTCGCCTGGCCGCGCCGCCCCCTCGCCCGCCCCGCCGCCGCTCCCTCGCCCGCGCCGCGCCGCCGCCGCCGCTCCCTCGCCCGCGCCGCGCCGCCGCCGCTCCCTCGCCCGCCCCGCGCCGTGCCGCCGCTCCCTCGCCCGCGCCGCGCCGCGCCGCCGCCGCTCCCTCGCCTGGGGAGGGAGCGGCGGCGCGGGGCGGGCGAGGGAGCGGCGGCGGCGCGGCTCGGGCGAGGGAGCGGCGGCGGCGCGGGGCGGGCGAGGGGGCGGCGCGGCCAGGTGAGGAGGAAGAAGAAGGGCAAAAGAGTCATTTCGCGTGGAGAAAAATGCCTGAAAAATGAAATTAAAATGGGGAAAATCCTATATTTGCAAGAAGGTGGTGAACTCAGTCCTATATTTACAAGGACAAATAACTTGATCCTATTTTACAAAACCACTCTCAACCCAGTCCTATATATTCAATTTTCCCCAGCTAGGCCGGCACGCCGGCACCGCCCCACCCACCCAGCGCCACCTCCTCTCTGCCGCGCCGCATTCTAGGCTCCTCTTCACCGACGCACCACCACCCAGCGTGCCACTCCAGCTCCCCCATTCGGCCGACTCTAGCTCCAGCGCACCACCGGATCCCCCCTACGCCGCCACACCATCTCCCGACCCCGCTCCAGCGACCATCCGCACCATCACCGCCTCCCGGCTCTGCTACAGCTCTCCCCCAAATTAGCTCTCTAGCTCACCCCAAACTTAGCTAGGTTAGGGCAGGCCCTTGCCACCGCCCTACGGCAAAGCTCCACTGCCCCTGGCCGGTGACGCTCATCCACACTAGCATCGATGGCCGAGAAAGAGTATGTCCATATATCCATTGATGTAGCCTTGTTCACCATCTATTCCCCCCAATTATGTACGGTAGTAGGAAATTTCGAAATTACCCTTCGTTAGCAAATAGCAAATTAGCAATTGGGGAAGCCGAGGGACAACTGTGTCTTTTCCCTACTCTGTTTGGCTTGGCGCCTAGATGAAATATTTTTGGCTTGGTGGACGGAGAGTTCATTTATATATACAACATAGTACAATAGATTTTAGAATGTGCCCTACGCATGTATGATATGCAAATGTACCATTTGATGATTAAAAATATTATTAGAAAGAAATAAACTAGACAAAGCTATACCATCACAGATAAAACCAGTGGAATAGGTTGCTGCGGGCGGCATCGGGCGCTTTTCACCCCGTCCTTCTCTCTAATCCACTCAATCTTGAGTTCTTGGCTTAACCATCCACCCGACAGGGTCCCCAATCCTTTCTCTGTGTTGCTTCCCATCTAGAGCGGTAGTGCTCGGTGTGTAAAGTAGTAAACAACAGTTGATATGCACACTCTTTGACTTAAAGATATGTGCATGCAAGTTGGTCCCAATCATCCGCCGTAGGCAGGGGCGGACCCAGGACAAAATCCGAGAGGGGGCACACCCACAAAGTCAAGTATACCAAATTGCTGGCCGGCAAATAGCCTTGCCATTTTGGGTTTCCAAAGACAACGAATGGGCCACTACATCCATTATATCACATATGAGTGAGGGTCTTTTAGTTGGGCTGAGTGGGGGCACTAGCATTAAATATTGGGTTATATACCTGGGCTCCTGCAAATTGAGTGGCGGCCTGTGCCCTCACTCGGGCCTCTTTGGGTCCGCCCCTGGCCGTAGGAGAAATACTTCGAGGAGCAAGTTGTGACTTTCGCAAAGGGAAGACTAACCACGATCCAAGAACAAAACTAGCAACCTTGCAATCGCTAAATCACTCCTCAATTGGTTATCAAACATACCAAAACACAATTGACTAGTTCACGAAGAACGGCCCAAACAATTTAGGGGCATTTGAGGATCTACCCACTCCACATAGATATAATTGATGATTTGCCCTCGATGTGTCATTGATAGGTGGGTCTTAGGGCCACATGTTAATGACACATGGAGGGGTGAATTCTCAATTGCATCTATTCGCAGTGGCAAATCCTCAATTATCCGAACAATAATTCAATGAGAATTGAAAGAGCACCAGTGGAAGATATCACTTAACAATGATTAATTGAATTGAGACTTTAAGTTTGTGGCAAGAATGCATTTGCAGTAGCAATAGCTAAAACAAAATCAAAGTCTGCATACTAATGGACGCACAAGCCAAAATATATCCAATCCCTTGATCTATTATGTGCCATGGTATTTCCCTGCGTACATGCACTAGTTCCTTTTTGTTGGTGCCACAAAAAATAGGAAAAGGTGATGTGCGGTAGCCAAATAAGTGGGTCTTCCTTTTCTCTCCTGATTTGGTGGCATGCACATGCAAATCCCCATGCAGCCTTGAATCCTCATGGCAACAACAAATTTCCTTCCTTTCAATTTTTTTTTATTCTCTCCATGGAGCCTATTCATTCCTCACGCAGCAAATATTGCATGCTGGCTGAGTTTCCTTCTCTCTCCATGGCTCATGCATAAGTACTCCAGCTCCTTGCTTGTCTCCACGTCCAATTTTTTTTATCAGCCCCTTCTTCATGTACTCCCTCGTAGATACTAATAAGTAAACAACAATCATTAGACAATATCATTTATTATATCATTAAATAATTAATTTGTCCAAGAAATAAATTCACCTATTGTCTAAAGCGATGTGCACAGACTTGCGTCATTGGACCTTGTACATTAGTTGAATCTTGCATGTGTGTACTAGTGATGTCCTCATTAGCGGCACCGACGTGAGAGCCCTTGGCGGTGGTGAGTGTAGCCACGACGAGAGGCAAACAAGCTCGAGCGGCGGTGGTTGAGGGAGCACAACGGCGGTGAGCTGTGAGCAGGCTTGATGGCGCAGCGAGCAGCGATGACACGAAGAGCTCCGGCAGGTTCAATCGTGGGAGTGAGGGGCACCCTCGACGTAAGTGGTTACAGCCATGGCTATCGGACAGTGGTGGCCGGGAAGGCAAGTGGCCACGACATCTCAATCAACAAAGAGCCGCAGACGAGCTTGATGGCAGGCGGCACTACTACAGAAAGCCTCATAGTAGACGCCTCATCACAGACGGTTTTGTGAAACCGTCTCTGATAAACACTATTACAGACGGTTGTAATTAGGAGGCCGTCTGTGGTATTTGTGGCGGGAAAATGGATTATCACAGGCGGTTATTACCGAAGTATCACAGACGGTCTGTATTAAAAAATCGTCTGTGATAAGCTAGTTATCACAGACGGTTTTTAATCAAAAATCGTCTGTGATAATTCACAGACGGTTTTTAGTTAAAAACCGTCTGTGATAATGGCTAAGGCATTTATTGCGCTGCTCAGACCGCATCTGTCTTCATTTCGATCCAGATCTAGCCACTGCTGCGCACTTTTTCACTCGGGAGGAAGCTAGACGATTTCAGGCCAGTTAATTTGGTGGGAAGAGGCAGAGATTGAGCTTTGAATATTCAGTCTTTCCTGGTTGCTCTAGATATGGTTAGTAATGTAATTTATTTTTTCTTTAATTGCATTACAATTTAGGTCTAAGTAATCCATTAGTGGTTATTGAAGATGGTTAATTTGCAAAATTGTTGGTTATATAATAGCTGTTGTGTTTGTAATATGAATTGAGCTAGCAAATTAAGTCTCAATATAATAAATGTGGCCCGTATATATGTAGTTATAATTAGTTAATCTAGATTTTAATACTAAGTTGTTATATATGTACGTAACGTAGGACCGAAGCTGGATATATGCCGCGAGCCGTGTGAGTGAAGAGTACATTAATGGCGTTTCTGCTTTTATAAGAGCCGCCGAGGAGGATATGTTGAATAAGTGGGTGGAATATATGTGCTGTCCATGCACTGACTGCGAGAATTTGAAGATGTTTAAGAACCGAGGGCAAATTGTAGCGCACTTGATTCGGAGGGGTTTCAAAAAGGATTATACGTGTTGGACCAGTCATGGCGAAGTGAATGATCATATGCCGCCGGATGACATCGTCGGTGAAGTGAATGATATGCCCCCGGATGACATCGCCGGCGAAGTGAATGATATGCCCCCGGATGACATCGCCGGTGAAGTGAATGACATGCCGCCGGTTGATGTCGATTGTGGCTTGGATTCGGATAGGTTGCACGATGATAATCTGGATCAGATGCTTCGCGATGTAGAAGAGAACTATGATGAGAGAGAGTATGTTAAATTCTGTGGCTTGATGGAGGACTCAGAGAAACCTTTGTACACGAGCTGCAAGTACACGAGGTTGTCGGCCGTGCTTGAACTGTTGAAATTGAAGGCAAGCAACGGTTGGTCCGACAAGAGTTTCACGGCGCTGCTAGATCTTTTAGCGGACATGCTTCCGGAGGGAAATGAGTTGCCTAAAACCACGTATAAAGCCAAGAAGGTTCTTTGTCCGTTGGGAATGGAAGTAGAAAGAATACATGCATGCCCGAACGACTGTATCCTCTACCGTAAAGAGTATGCAAACATGCATGTATGTCCGGTGTGCAACGCATCCCGATACAAACGTAACAATCAATCAGATGATGGCGAGGGAGCAGAGGCGAAGAAAGGACCTCCTGCTAAGGTGGCATGGTATTTTCCTATAATTCCCCGTTTGAAAAGGTGTTTTGCAAATCCAAAGGAGGCAAAACTGCTGCGTTGGCACTCGGAGGAGCGCAAGAAGGATGGAATGATAAGACACCTTGCTGATTCCGCGGTTTTAAAAACCGTCTGTGATATCGGATAATCACAGACGGTTTTTAATAAAAAACCGTCTGTGATATCGCATAATCACAGACGGTTCGAAAACCGTCTGTGATAACTTGGATTATCACTGACCCATAATTTCAGACGGTTCAGAAAACCGTCTGTGATGACGTTTCTGAACCGTCTGTAATGTGGATTTCTGTAGTAGTGCGGGAAGTCCAACAGCCGTGACATCTCAGCAGGTGTGGAGCCGCGGTGGTGAGCAATCAAATAGCCTCAGGTGAAGCGCGTCAGGATTTTTTTGCTTTTTTATGAAACTTGTTGCAACTTCTTGAAATTTAGTTGAAACATGTTGAAACCTGATAATTTTTTTTGTTGACACTTGGCAAAACCTGTTGAAACCTATTGAAACTTCTTTAAAACTCCATGGGTGAAACTTATTGAAACTCGAGTTCTAAAATATAAAACTCGTTGAAACTTGGGGTTAAATTTTTTTTAGAATCTTTTGAAAAACTTTTAGAAATACATGAAACTAACTAAAACCTAAAACTTTTAAAATGTTTTCATGAAACTTCATTTTTTCTACACCATTGGAACGGTATACTGTTCTCTAGCTGCTCCCTATTAGAAACTACAGTAACAACATCCAAAATAATTTCAAGACTAATACCCAACAAAAATATAGTTGTCACACAAAATTTAAAATACTTCCAAAATTTTCTAAAAATAATCTACAAGATGACTAACCAATCCATAAAATTTGAAGTTAGACTCGATGAGTGGGCCTGTTCATATTGGCTACCGCTGATGGCTTTTGGCCGCGACTGATATCTTTTGACTAAAAATGAATAGTAGTGGTTGAAAGAAGTGACTTTTAGAAGGAGAATATGAGCGGTGAGGAAAATAAGGGTGAGATACATGCGCGAGATGGGAGCGAGAGGAGTAGGATGTGTGATGCACTCGTGACCTCTTGGCCTATCCCCGAAGCAAGACAGGAGCGAGAGGAGTGAGGAAATCGCTTCAAGAAGTTGGTTGTTCATATTAGCTTTGTAAAACCAAAGATGGCAATAGAGAGAGGTGAATGGTGGCTTAAAAGTTTTCTCTAAGTATTCACCAATCCTTCACTCTAGCAATTACAAAGCTATAAAGATTAGGATGGAAAGCTAACACAAACCTCAACAAATTAAGAAACTAAAATTTTGAGTAATGAACAATAATTGCGGTAGTACTGCTATTATAGTAATTTTAGGATGAACAGTAAAATAGCATGATATCAAAACAAAGAATACATGTAACTTTTGATACATAGATTCAAATGACTTGAAACTTGGCATGCACCTTCCCTACGATGTCAAGAACCTATTCCAATCAACAATCAAGAGAATCTTTGCTAAAGTTCTGACCTTTTTGCAATTGAAAGAAGAATGCACCAAAACTAGGTAAAAATAAAAAAGGGTGAATACAACTTGCTCGTAGGTGGATGGTGGCCAAGATGGCTATACATATATTCCTAAAAACACTCGGATCACGAAATCACTCGTTGAGGCCAAAATCAAGAAAAACTAAGTTTCTTCATGAATTTGCTATAAAAGTGGCTAGATTGGTGGAGATTGGTTTTTATAGGTTATCTCCATCTTTTATACGTCCTTGACACAGCAAGATCAACAAAAGGATGAGAAGGGAGGAAAAATCTATCAAATCAGTAAATCAATCAAGACAAGAGATTGCCATGGAGATGATCAAAGATTGATTCTATTGCTGCTTGAGGAGAAAAGTTTTACGGTCACTCTACTTTAGAGGACAGAGAGCATACCAAGCACTCAACTCTCAAATCCTAATACTAAGCAAAAGAGTACAAGAGAGGTAGGTTGGATGGTTAACAACAAATTTCTATCCCAACCTCTTAAATAGATTGACTAGCCACCACCATCTAACCCTTAGTGGATACTATCAACTTAGCACAATGTGAAAAATCCAATAACCCCACACACACGGATTTTACTCACACATATTCACTTAAGCACGCTTTTCAAAAGCGCATAAGCCTAAATCCGCTAAGTCCTTAGCCTTGCTTCATCTTGATCAAACTGGCTTCTCTTTGACCTAAACCACTATCCCAAGCACCGCTCCAGCGCCATGGTTTTGATCTAAGGTAATTTCCGATATTTTGGCCAAACTACCGATCCCCATCCCGGTGTTTGGTTGGGAGACCAAATTACTAGTATAAGTTGTCGTACTATTAAGAGATATCTTGTTTAGTAGCTTAAGTCTTATCTTGTATTGATATATCAATCACACTCACTCTAGCTCCTGTAGCATGGTACTAGCATTTACGAATGTATTTTACAAATAATTGGAGCTCATGTATAATTCTTGTAGCATATGAATTTGGTTTGTTAATGTGTTTTGCAAATGATTTGAATCCATATCCCTAAACCTTGTATCATGATTTTAAAGTGCACGAATGTGTTTTGTAACTTATTGAGAATCATGCTTTAACCTTTGGTTGCATAGTACTATGATTTGAGAATATGTTTTGCAAATTTATTGAAGTACATGCATCTTTGTCTTTGAGAAAAAGTTAGAGCGGTATAATCGGCTCTGTGTGAGCGATCAGATTGGCCGACGGTCTGACCAGCTCTATGTGAGTGATCTAACTAGCCCTCTCACAGCGATACAACTGGCTCTTTGTGAGCGATCAGACCAGCCGACAATCTGACCGATTCTATGTGAGTAGTCTGATGGGCACTCTTGTGGCAGTACAACTGTCTCTATGTGAGCGTTCAGACCAACCAGTGGTATGACCAGCTCTGTGTGAGCAGGACCACCCGTGCAGTCTAACCGAGCTTGGTCTCCAATTGCTTTTTCTAGAGAGTTGTTTTGCTCTAATTTTGTTGAGTGGTACGATTGACCTGTGTGGCGGTCTGGCCAGACCCTGTGTAGGCAGTCGAACCGGTAGCAATTGTAATGGCTATTATTCTAACCGTTCTTGTTCCAACGGCTAGTTTTGTGTGTGAGAGTTATAAATACCCACCATGGCCGTTGAGAAGAAGGTTGCTATGTCACATTCTATTCTCTTGAGTTAGTATGAATTTTTTCTCTCAATTATGCATGTGTTGCACCTTATGAGTAAGGAGAGAAATCTCTAATTGCATGTGTTGCTTCTAGAGATGGATTGCGTATCCACTTGTGCATGTGTTGCATTTAGTGAGAGTCAAGCAAGGAGCTTGGCTTATTACTCTTAAAGATTGTTTACTCAGCATTAGAGGCATCATGGTACAATGATCTTCTTAAGAAGCTTGTAAGAAGGCCTAGAGTATTGTGATGGTTGGAGTTCCTCTACCCAAAGGGGGAAAGCTACCGCTTATGGAATTGAGGTGTTTGGCTTAATTCGTGGAGTCTGTCCAATTGCCTTACCTCAATGTGGACTAGGGGAGACCGGCAAGTCTTTGAACATCATGGTAAAAAGAAACCGTGTTAATTGTGGTTTACTTTCTTATGCTCATCTGCATACTTGCACTTAGAAGAGTAGCACTTGGAGAGAAATCTTTACTGATTTGACCTGTTAGATGGAAAAAGAATCAATTGGCTAGAAACTCCTTTTGGTTTTTTTCTTCCCTGAAAGTCGAAATAAACAGTGTTGTTTCTTGAAGCAGATTTTCCAAATGGCTTCCCAAGCTTAAAACCATATGTCATTCGCATCAATGTGATAGACCATGTGGAGGTGACCCCGTGTGTGTGATGAGTAATTGACATCGGTTTCAGGAAAGTCGAGTTTGGTTTGTGTGGTTTGGACCATGTCGTTGCACGGTGCAATCGGCTTCGGTCGGACTTGGTCAAACTTGGTCGAAGTGTTTAGGATGCTTATTATTTTGATTCGACATGTTTTGGCTTTTTCATGCTTAAGATTTTTCTTAATGCTATTGTTGATCACATTATATCGAGCGGTGCTATGTGATGTGTTTCTTGTCTGTGGTGGCTGCAGGACATCGAGGCGGAGTCGTGTCGAGGCACGGGATGACAGGACTAGGCGCAGGTGGTGCCGAGGTCAAAGCGGTCGAGGTGTGCCGAAGACGGCGAGGGCTCGAGGTAGCTGCGAGGCTTGGGCGGCAAGGAATGAGGAACCTTCCCGGAAGGTGCATGAGGGGCGTTTTGGTGAATACGCAAAGCTGCACTAAAGGAAGTGGATTTGGTTAGAGTTAGTGGGTAAAGCGCAAAAGCTTAATGGGCAAAGCAAATGTGAACCCATTATGAAGGGCTATAAATAGAGAGGTGCTCTCTAGTGCTAGGGTATGAAAATGAGAGGGATTTTAGAGAGATGGCTTGAGAGTGTGTGTGAAAGTCTTACCATTTGTGCTCTCCATGTATGAGTGTGTTTCCATTGTGGTGTGAGTTCTTCAATTCCTAATTGCGTATGGGGATGTTGAGAGAGTTGGGTTGAGAGTGTTGTAAGAAACATCCTATACAATCATTCCTCTCTCAGTTTTATTTTTGAAGTTTTGTGTTGTGCTTCCCTGTTTTTTCGATTCAGAGATTGAGTTTCAGTTCTTGGTCTGCTTTCCTATCTCAAGTAGAGCATTTATCTTCTCTCAAGCAAGTTAGAAATCAAGCTGAAGCTCGGGTTAAAAGATCAACCGCAGGCTCTGCCCTGGTTTCTGTTGGCTATTTGTCTCTTCTTCAGTTTTTGCTCACCTTCTGTTATGCCTTCTCTTTTTGATTGCTGTTTTGATCGGCTTAGTTTTGGTCTACTTCCTTAGTGCTAGCCACTATCAATTGATTCTCTTGGCCAGCTAGCAGCCGCTCCCCTGGGTTTGCTATTTGCTATTCCTTACTTTCGGTTTTATCTTTCTCATTTTTACTGTGCATCTTCTCTGCTGTTTCGGCCAGGTGTGTTGATCTGAAACTTACTATGTTTCCCATCTGCACTCTCTGCATTGGTATCTTGTCAAACCGGCCACAATGCAGCTGTCCGATTGGAGGTTTTTTGGCAGCCAGACCACCGACTGCTCATCTGTCTTTGGCTGTCAGTTTCTCAGATTGAGGCCGTTCTTTCAGCTTTATTTTTTGTGTTTTAGTTGCTGCAATCTCTGAATATCAGCTGTCTGTCTCTTCCTTTTTTTTCGGTCTGCTTCTCCATTCGGTCTTTTTGCTTTTCCTTTGTGAGCTGTCACAATTCTGCAGCACTTGTTTAGGTAGCAGCCGGCTGATCTTCTTTCTCCAGTGGATGCCTTTGAATAGAAAAGCAATCAAAGTACTTCTCTTGGTTTCAGTTTTCTTGCTGACTTTCAGCATAGAGGTTGTGTTCTTTTTGTGCCGCACTGTTGTGTCTCCTCTTTACTCTTCATGTTTTTGGCAACTTCTCAAGAATTACAGGGCTAGCATTTGAGCCCTCTCTTAATTTGCCAACAATTGCTGTTTCTTGTCCTGATTATTTTCTTACTAAAATGAGCTGTCAATTATATTTAAATCTATGCTCTTTCTTCAGTAAGATTTCATACTTTATAGCTTTTTAGCTATCGAAGGAGAAGATGATGTGCGAATACTTGGGGACAATTTTTTGATCGCACCATTCACCCCCCTCTGTTGCCGATTTTGATCCATCAATTGGTATCAGAGCTGGTTAGCTCTTCTCGATAGATCTTAACCGGTCTCTAGAGCCATGGCGACAGACAAGTACTCGACCAAGCTCCCGATCTTCGATGGGATCGACTATCCCTTCTGGAAGAGTCGGATGGAGACCTACATCCAGGCTCAGGGCTACGCCATCTAGCGGAAGGTCAAGGTCCGGTATGCTGTTCTTGTCGATGAGAACATCAATGCCGGAAACATGGCTGATGTTGAGGCAAATGCTAAGGCGAGGAACATCATAATCCATGGCCTGAGCAGAAGCGAGTTCGATCGCATCTCTCATCTGACGTCGACCTTCGACATCTGGGAGACCCTCGATGCATACTATGAGGGCACCACCCATATTAAGACGGTTCGACAGGACCAGTTCAAGCGAGATTACAACAAGTTTAAATGTTCGCTGGTGAGTCCTTGGATGAGTGCTTCGCGCGTTTTCACAACATGGCTCAATGTAAGGACCCAGATATTAACATCCGGATTCCTCTGTGATTACTGCACTATTCCCTGGATCAGTAGATAGTGCTCACAGTTACAGTAATGAATATCAAATACATATCATGCGGAAGCGTAAAATTTAATAGTAGACTTACTCATGGGCCGATTAGGCCGAAATCATTAAATTGCAGCAGCGGAAGAACGAAGCACACATGTGGGACCTTCAGGACATGCCCACAGGCAGCCAACTGGAGGTTCGCGACCTAGCTCTTGACATCTTCATCTTCTCTGCCAGCTTGTCCAATCTTGTTGCTGCGGTGCAGTGACTTGATTCCTGATTCTGAATTTTGTCGCAAAAGCGAGCGTGAGCACTCCGACCCCGTGCTCCGCGAGCCAATACGTACACAGAATGCAAATAAATAGTATGCATAGCTTAACAAAGGAGAGGCTCGGGCTATTTTATTTTGCGTAGAGTGCTTTTGAATACACTTAATTAAAAAGCCCTATGACTTAGCAATTTTGGAACAAATCATAATGTACAAGGAAATGCATTATTAATATCGATTCAGATTCCATCCACCGTTACATGGCATCTGCACCATATAGCAATTTCTTCAGCGTTATAGCCGCTTAACTTACCACTGGGACGACACCCAGGACAACTCCAAACTAGGGCCTTTCACTGCCCTCCACTTTTCCATCCCACCCACAAAATATTTTGAAATAGAACTATATCTGGTTAAGTTCCCATGTCCGCCCTTGACCGTGGGCACGGCTATTCGAATAGTTTTGACTCTGCAGAGTTTGTACACTTTCACCACAAGAGACAATCAACTCATTGCCCCACACGATTCCTTAGAAGTGTGGTTGAGCAGACCATCACAGTGACTTTTCAAAGTATCTAGTCCCTTTTCTCATTCACCTTATGGGAAACTGCCCACTTGCGGTGGGTCCCATCTATGCGCGGGATGTTTTTCCCCTACAGTTACTAACGCAGCCGGGCTTCTCGTCCTCGCAACGCTTAGAACATCTGGGAAAAACTTCACCCTACACTGGTGTCCCTTCAGGCCCCCTTGCCATAGCTTATCCACTTCTATCCACTACCGGTGAGATGAGTCCGGGGGTGTCGATAAATCTACTTAGCCAAGTTGCACTTTGCAGACTTGTGGTTGCACTGTTTTACACGGGAGGTCATGACAAGATTAAGTCCTTATTGGTATCTGGGCGGTCTACCACTAACCCACTTTGTGCATCCACTGCACCACACTCATACCCTCGAATCAATCCGCCCAGATATTTAAGCAAGTTGGGATTTTTGGGAGCATAAAATAATCATGCCAACATATACCAGTCATTCCCACCATGACTGCCCAACCAATTTTTCTCAGGATTAAAAAGTGATGCTTGGGCGCGAGTATCTACGCAATACTAAGCATGGCATATAATTAGGGACTTAATTTGAAAAGGTTAATATTATAATTTTGCTAGGGCGACAAGGTTTACACATTCAAATATTCCAAAGAGGGTGTAATATTATTCAAGGTAAACAATGGGCATATAGCTAGAATATTAAATTGAACATGTACTTGCATATAAAATAACAACATGCAATTTGATAATTTAAAACAAAGTAATTTGCAGAAAATGTAGGTTCAACATGATCAAAGTATTGACTCGCCTGGCGCAGTTTACCGCAGACTTGAGCTCACACGATGCTTTCTCTTGAATTGACATTTATCTTCACTTCGAGCTTGACCTCACTTGATCCAATGAGTCTTCACGACTTCCGATTTCTAATTACGCGATAAACGACTGAATCCAAATAAAAGCAAATAACTCAAAAGATCCAAACAAATCCGAATAAACTTAATTTAGTTTTACTTTGAGTTAATGGGTGATTCGTGTGGTTTGAGGCAAGGCCGACGGTGGAATGCGATGACTTGATCTTGTTATTAATAATTGCTTTCATTATTGCTTTAGACCTATGAATTGGGGTGCAAGTCTAGCTGGGTATCATTTTGTCGAGCGTTGATTTTTAGGGCATGTGATATACATATATAAGTAATATTTGCAAGTTTTAGCTTATCAAGTTAATCTTATAGTCTATGTTTTTTTTAACATTAGGTGATATGATATTTTATGTACCTCCCTTTTGTCGCTAGACTATGTTTAATTTGAATTAGGGCTTAATTATTCGGGTTCTAGCTTGCTATATATGCAATTAGGCTCAATATTACTATGCACTAAAGCTAGTGTTAACATTTGGTTAATGGCACTATTTTTATCCTACTTATACTTTAGCTACTATTAGGCTTAGTCTCATCTCAAATCTTAGTCTACATCTAGCTATCTTAGCAAGGCTTGGTTTGTATCATTTTATGTGACCTTAATTACCCATGTTAGTGGTTACATGTTCAATTTAGAATATTTAAATTTGTGAGATTATTTTGAATCTTGACGACCTAGGGCTATTATATTAAAATATGTCATTAGGGTTTGTTTAATGGTGGCATGACAAATATTGGGCACATATGTTTACATGTTGATTAAGGGCCAGCTTTATTAAGTATATATATTTATCCAAAGGCTACTTCTCCTAATTAATGCCTTAATATGTGACTAGATTTGCAATGTAAACATTAAAGTTACACTAATTATCTGTCATGACATCTAATCCGAATTTAAATCATACATAAACTCTCTCAAGCCTTATTTAAATTTTATTAGCTTCCCTAATTCTTGTTTCTAAGTTTTTCCTTTAGTTCAGGATTAGATTTAAAATATATGCTTTAGGCTTACTAATCATACAAACACGATATTGACTAATCCATGATTAAATATTTATTAACTTCATGTATATCCTAATAAATTTTGTGCCTTCCATGGATATATTAGAATTTTTATTCACCTTGGGTTTTAAGCTAAACCATACGCTATTCATATCTTTAATTAGTAATTAAACCTCCATTGATTACTTCAGCTATTTTAGATATTCATTTAGCCATAATCAACATCTTAAATGTTAAGCGAACAATCAACATCTTAAATGTTAAGTGAACTTATTTTACATCCTAGTTAAATTTCATTAGCTTCTCTATATTATTCCCTAATTTTCCCTAATTTTTATTAATTAAAATGAGCTACCAAAAAAATGGATAAAATTGTGGAAAGATATGCTGCCGACGGATTCAAACTCAGAACCTGCTGTGAGTGTGTGATGTGCACGCTGGTGACCAACTGGACGGCGGCTGTTTTGTGATACAGATGAAGTAACAAATTAAAAGAGGAAACATATGGCTGGGCAAAACAGGGGAAAGCTAGGCCGGCGGGGAGCGGCCTTTCCGACGGCGGGCGGCGGTCGTAGGGGCGTCGGTGGCAGTCAAAATGGAATCCCGCGGGGAAGAGGAAGCTCTTGGGGGCAGCGCGATGGTCGGGGTGGCGACGACGTGGGCGGGAGACGGCGCGGGGCGGCCGACGATGAGGGTGGAAGAGGGCGGCGGCACCGGCGTGGGGGAGAGGATAAATCGACGAGCGCTAGAGCATGAGGGAGGTTAGTAGAGCTTACCCCGGCGGTTGGCGTGGTCGGAGAGAGGCCGGGGTGGGCCGGCGGCATGAACTTGTCGCGGCGCGGGTACACCCACAGCGCCGGCGAGATGGGGTGGCGGGGAAGCTCCGGCGAGGTGGGGGATAGCTTCGTGGTGGCCGTGCGATGCTCCCGGCGCGCGGAATCGGAAAGTGGTGGCCCGAGGAAGCGTCGACGGCGGAAATGGCGGCGGCGGCCGGGATGGAGAAGAGGGGCCGCACGTGAGCTCCGGGGGGTGAAACCTCAATTAAGCAGGAAGGGAGGAAGAAGAGGAGTGGGGGCGCTCTGTGACGCGGCCAAGCTGGCCGGAGGCTCGCCGGAGGGCCGGTGCGGCGGGGAAGCGCGGCGGCCTGTGAGGTCACGGCTTGAGGAAGGAGGAGGGGTGCAGAGAAGCAATGGGAGGCCAGAGCGGTTTATATGCGCGGGTGCTGTGGAGAGCCGGGGGTAGCGGCATGGCCGGACGGCGCGGGGCTCGGCGCGCGGCAGGGCAGATCGATGGCGACGGGTCGGCGCAACTCAGAGGTGACGGGCGAGCGGCGCCGCGCAGAGGGCAGAGCAGCGCTGCGATGGGACGAGGCGTGCACGGGCGATGATGGCGGGGCAGCGCTGAGCAGAGAAAAAGGGAGGGGGCGACGTGGAGATTGCTCCACCACGGGAGAAGAAAGGAGGAAGAGACAGAGAAGGAGCAGACGCTCGGGGGAGGAAAAGAGGAAAGGAGGGGAGGCTCTGGGGAGTGGGGCCCGGCGGAGGAAGGAAGAGAGAGGGAAAAGAGATATAGGGTTGGGCCCACTTGTAAATGAGAGAAAATAGAGAAGGGAAAAGTGAGAAGCTTTTGCAGTTGCTGAAATTTTAATCCTTGAATTTAGATTCTCTATTTTCTGACTTAAGTTTTTGTTGAGTATTTACGTTTACTGATTTTTGTATGACCTTCGGAATTTAAGCTTCAAACATATATATATTAAATGAGAGTTTCTATTATTACTATCATTTAGGTTATAAGTGTGTATGTGCGCGTGCACATATATATATATATATATTCTCACATGTTGTTATGGTTACTAACTTATTTCAATTTGCATATATGTATATGTATATGTATATGTATATGTATATGTATATGTATATGTATATGTATATGTATATGTATATGTATATGTATATGTATATGTATATGTATATGTATATGTATATGTATATGTATATATATAATTATTTCTTATATTGTCAGACTCTTACTTGTACTACTTGTATATACATATATATACCTATATGTGTATGTATTGTGTTTGCATTTCGTTCATTCACTTTCATTGTTAGTCATGCCATTATTTTGAAAAGAAGATTTTATATTTTCAAACTCAGGTTTCTCTCCTTATGCTGGATCATCTTTTCAGATTCGTATTTCAAAATTTTAGTTTTTTTTGTTATTATTATTTGTTTATTTCCTTTTTGGCATTACTAATGTTTGTCTTTACCTTTATGAATTTATTCAGCTTTTGGAATCTCAACCAAATTCAGGAAAATACCATAAAATCCAAATTCCAATGGAATATACTGGGGAAATAATTTAAGAAATTCATATTTTCAAATTTAAATTTTTCAGGATGTTACACTCAATATGCTTCTAAGGACCCTGTTAGCTCACCATGTAATAATTGTGAAAAACTAAAATCTGAGTTGATTGCATTAGATGAAAAATGTGTGAAGCTAACTAAGGATTTACTAGAGAAGCCACAATCTCGTTGTGATGTGTGTGCTGGTGTGGGGGAGAAGCCCAAGGGTAAGGTGGAGACGCTTAGGAACGTGAACCAAATGGCTAGCAGTAGGACTGTCTCCTCTGAGTCGGCTGTGCGTGCACAAGCCATTCACTCTTCTGCTACTGGTTCTTATCTACTCCCTTACCTTCTGCTGTCTCTTTTTCCCCCTGCTCTTCTTGCACCTCTCTCTTTCGGGAGTGTCAGTACCTTATGAACACTCTCGAGAGATTTGTAGGAGGCAAGAAGAAGCTAAATCTTATTCTAGACCAATCTAAGATTTGCAAATTTAATCAAGGTCTAGGATACGATGTCTATGAGGACATGAGGAAGCATCCACCTGCTGTTCTTAGACCCATAGCAGCAGGTGTGATCGAGATTGAGCCACGAACTGAGAAAGTTCAATTCAAGTCAGCGGGCTTTGTCAAAGGGATCTCTGATAGTAAGGTGGTAACACCTGGTGCTTCGACCTCTCAGAAGGCGAAATTTCATTGTACCTTCTGTCAGAAGGATGGACAGGTGATCGAGCGATGTTTCAGGCGCGCCAAGATCGTGCGGAGAGACCGTGTTCGTGATCTTAGGCGTATTCAGGGTCAGCCCTAGGCCTTGAGTGCACCTAAGACCAACACGAGGTTTAGGGTTGATCACTCTGAGGGTTTTCGGCAATATCGAGGACTTGATTTTTCTGGTGTTTCTGATTTTCGTCCTCGTTTTGCCTTTGCTTGTGACATCCGCCGTCCTGAGGGTAGATCTCGCTTCCCCCGTCGAGATAGCTACCCGCGGTGTGATTAGCATGTTACTGGTGTCTTGACTCGCTCCTCTGTAGCAGACAAGCCCAACAACAGCTTCAGGTCTGTACACAGATCTTCTGGCTTGTTGAGCGATAGAGAGCGTAGGGTAGATAGAGGTCAGTCGTGTGTGGCTACCTCTTCTACTCGGCGTGTGATTCAGTATTGGGTGCCCAAATCTATGTTGATTTATCCGTCGTGCCCGCCGCGGCGCCGATCCCCCATGCGGCGCCCCCGCCACCGCCTCGCCCCACGCGAGGCCGCTGCATCGACGACCTCCACCGCGGTGGGCGCCCGTCAACGTGCCCACGCTGCTGGACCGGCCTCTGCGGACGCCACACAACGGGTATGCGCTCATCCCTTCTCGTGACAATGGAGTTCCGGAACCCGATGCGGGGTGATTTGGGTATGCGGACTGCGGTGCAACTCCGCTGCCGCTGTCTGCCTCATGTTTAGATTTTAGAAGAAATGTATGTTAGAGAAATCGAGCTCAATCAGTGACAATCCGACTGCAGATAACAGCTGAAGAACGTTGCCGGGTGAGCTACAGTAACTAAAGAAAAACAGCACTGAAGTCTTTCCCATTGAGCAATTCAGCCAAAGGAAAATACACAACGCGATCACTGGATGACACTGGACACAAACAGGTTTGTGCTGCTCAGACTTCTGCAGCGTTTCAGGTTTCTTACTTCTCTTTATTTATAGAAAACAGAAACTACAAACTGCACCACGATTTCATCAAAACATGAAACTGAACCGTGGCGGTTAAACAGGAAACTGAAAGCAATAACTGAAAACTGAAACTGAAAGCAATAACTGCTGAAAACTGAAATGCAAGTTTACCATATCTATCAATGTAACTCTAGCTGTCAGATTGAGTGAGTGTTCGTTACATCATTTCGTTGCATGCGCTTGGAATTCGGAATAAGAGATCGCTGAATTCGACCCAACCTGCTGTCACTTGGTCTCTGGGGCCTGAGATTCTTCAGAATGTTCATAATTTGTTATCTATTCGGATTACGATGCGACACTGTGTGTATTTCTTAGCTTAGATTCTTCAATATCGTTGCGTACTAAGGTTTGAGATTCTGTAGCTAATGGTCGTGAGGGAATTTTCGCAGGTATCACTACGACGGGACCGCTCGGCCTTTCTTTGAAAGACGGTACTTCAAGGTGTCCATTCCCTCGTGCAGGCAGAGCTTCTGCTTCATGTACTCCGTCGAGAATCCGTTGTTCCGTGATGGAGTGAGTGCTCTGGACCTTACAATATACGGTCCACAGTTCACCGGCGTGGGAGCACAGATTCTTGGTGCGAATGATAAGTTCATACGCCAATTCTCCGAGAAATCAAACAACTTTTGGGGGAGTAAGCTAGTTGTTCAATCTCTCTGCTATATCCTGTACAAATGCTCCTTTCCTGTAACCTTCAAAGACATTGTGGGTAGGGAGAATAAGTTTTTTCCACAGGAACAAGTTGACAGAGTAAATTTGTGGCATGTAGAACAGGCTGCTTCTATCTAAGTTATAACCACGTGCAGTGTCTGGATATTAACCAGTGGAGCTGTAGTTTCTTGCAATAACCTTTATGGAATCAAATTGAATGAATTTGGGAATTTAGGTTGAGATTTGCAGGTGAGATCTTATGACCTAATTCCGGTTAAAATATAGACATTCATCTGGATAGCCCATTACAGGTAGAAACTCTTTAGTCTTCACGATATTAGTTTTGGAATCTGGACCTTGGAAGGAAAATCTATTCTGATCAATCACTTAGGGTCAGGTCAGATTGCTGGCCTGCGCTGTGGAATTTAGTTAAGAGAATATGTACCAATTCTATGAAAACTATTATGGTTCCAAACAAGATGCTACCAATTACTACCTTTAGTCGCAAAATTTGGATATTTTGGACACGGTCAGCAAAATGTATATTTGACCACTAGTTTCTACAGTAACATTATTGTGGAATTTTTTAGGCAAACATGCTCGTATCATTTTCATATAGTTAGTCTAAATATTCACAAAGATGTTGGTCAAACCTATAATAGATATTCACAAAGATGTTGATCAAACTTATAATAGTTCAACTGCACGTATTGTATGGTGCCAATTTTTTTAACCATAGGGTGCAATTAATGTATCTAAAAGTAGTAAAATTATGCTGCAGATTAAAGGCCACCGCAGTGCCAAACTAAGCTTTATTGCAAAAATTGATTCCTTCATTTTTCATATTGTTTGACAATTGTTTTTTTTTGTGTTTATCTGGAACTTTAGTAATGCATCACTCTTTGTGGATTTCCCAATTAATAAGCTGCAATTCGATAGGTAGGCATGAACTAATGCTCGGAAACGCTTTCATTTCCAATAAAGATTCAACTCCCCCGGAAGGAGAGGTTCCCCCTCAGGTTGATGTTTTATGGCTTCTTATGAAATGCAAGAACTAGTTTAAGGATCTGAATTAACTATTTTCACTTAACATTTTTTCCTACTAAAACACATTGAATGGCAAGCGTTAAGCTGCCCCATATCTATTTGATATGCAGTAAACACATGAGAAAAGCTTATGTCACTTGTTTGATTTGCGGTTATAACTTGCTGTCATTCTTCTCTAATTGTTGGATCCAACATGGCAACTCAACCTCTCAAAAGTATTTTAGAACTTTCACTCCACTAACTATTGGAAGCTAGGAATATTAGTTTATACCACCAACAAAGAACTCACACAAGCGTAGAAGCAAATGGAGTCCAACTCCTCAGGGCTAGGATGACCGCTGTGGAGAGAGCGGTAGTACCTGGCCGATCGATTTGACCACTGGAGGGGGAGGGTGTCTGACCAGAGTTCGGTTGTACTGTAGGCCTAGGGTGGTCTGACCGCACTCCTAGTTCCAGAACAGGAAATCAGCTCGAGCCAAAACCCAAAAAGTGCAACCTGCAAACGATATGAAACTTTGCACACACATTCTTGAGGATCTCATGAATCTAATTCATCCAAGGATCGCATGGATCTTGGTCAAAGTTCTAACTTTTTTTCAAGTCAAGTAAGATTGTACCAAAATTGGGCAAAACCCAATAACTTGATATATGACTTACTTATGGGTTGAAGATAGCCAAGATGACTCTAGATGAGTTCCTACATATCATAGCAAGCAGGAGCACCCAAAAATTCGAGGCTAAAACTCTAGGATCAAAATATTACTAGAAGGGCTCCAAATTGAACTAAACCAGGCAACCTCCAAGATTTTGCTACAGTTAGTCCTTAGATGGATGGCATAGATCCTCACGACGTATCTTCATCACTTACATGTCCTTCAAAGTAGCAAGATCAAGATGGAAGGAGAGGGCAAAAACACCAACAAAAACAAGTGCAAAACCAATAAGTTCAAGAGCACATCATATAGAATAAACAAGATTGATCTATTACAACTTGTAGTTAAAGATTTTACGACCACTCCACCATGGAGGACAAAGCTCTCTCTACCAAGAGCACCCACCCAAAAACTTTTCCTCTAAGGAAGCATCTCACACAAACTCTAAAGAATGAGTGGTTGGTTAGCCTGGCTTTTTTTTCCCTTAGCCTTGCAACATGTCTCCAACCCCCTCTACTCATATAGATGGAACAACCAACCCATATCTAATCTAAATGAATACAATCCATTAGCACAACCGAAGAACCCATTAACCCAACACATCGAGTTTGATACTCAACACATGCAAGGTTGTCACGGCGCTCCGGCAAGTCGCGGTGAGGCCGGGGCGCCTGGACACCTAATCGACTAGGCGCCCGCCATGGCGACAGTTAGACGATAAATAAAGAGGCTCCTGTGTAGGGGTGGCCCCTACCTAAGCCCATCCGGCCTGTTAAAGAGTTGTAAAGCCCTAAATGGGACGTGTGTAATGACATAGATACCCCTATGGAGGGCACATGAATGTAAGGGCAGGATTGTAAAATATGCTTTATGGAAATGTATATACATGCCCTGGACATAGAGAAGGGGCAAGCATTATCCATTCATCTCATCCATTCCACTACTCTCCAGCTTCACTGTTTGGTCAGTAGCCACAACAAATACACTTTTATTTTCATCACAATAGCCAACGAATAGTAATGACTTAACAGTTAATATGTGAGCTATATGAAACAAGTTCTAATGCTGCATACCTTTCCCTTGCCGCCATCATGTCTCTTTTCCCACAACTGCAGCTTGAGATCTCCATAACAGGTGTCTTTGCATGCTGGTACTAGTGTACCAGCCCAACTTAATAAAAACTCAGAATGTCACCCACAACTACAATTACTACTAAGTTTAACCATCAAATATGTATTATCATTAACTAGGCTTTAACTATAATTCCACAATATAATCAAGTGATAAATGAAACTGTTGTAGGGGTGGCCCCTACCTAAGCCCAGCAAGCCTGTTAGAGGAATGTAAGGCCCAGAATGGGACATGTGTAATGACATAAGTGCCCTTGTAGGGAATACTTGGATGTAAGGGTATAGTTGTAAAAGCACTCCCCATGTGGATATATATATATATACAGCACATGCCATGGGGGGAAACCCTAAGCCATTACTCACCTAACTCTCCACTACCATATTCTCTTCCTGTCTGGTCTGTAGCCACGACAGTTGGCGCCGTCTGTGGGGAGGACAGGAGCAAGCCGCAAAATCCGGAGGATGGCACCAAAGAAAGCTTCGTCGACGGCGACAAAGAAGAAGGCGGACGCGACGAAGCATCGCGTCGGTACCCGGGCTTCAGCATCGGTAGTTGCGGGCATGGATGGCGACACGAGTGTGGTGGCCGACGGCATCGGCGTTCATGACGCGACGACCAACCCCGCCACCATCACCGCGACGGCCGACCCCGTCACCGTCACCGTCACCGTCGCCGCAACGACCGACCTCGCCACCGTCGCCGCGACGGCCGACCCCGTCACCGCCACGACTAACCCCGCCACCATCGTCGCGACGACCGTCGAAACCGCCACATGCGTCGCAGGTAACCCCATCGCAGGTACCGCGGTGGCCGCCGACAGGGCCGCTCAGGCGTTCGGAGCTGGTAATGCCGGCGCTCACGCCGGCGCGGCGTCTGCCCTCCCACCTAGTACAGGAACGGCGAGCGGCTCCGGTGGCAACGTGGGCTTCGTCACTGGTTCCGGGGCCCTTCATGCCAGCGCGGCGGGTAATACGGGAACGCAGGACGTGGTTGCCACCGCTCCGACTGTACCGCCTGGAGTGCCGACGATCCCACCCGCGTCCGCAGTGGAAAACGCCCTGCTGGCGGCCCTCAACGTGTTCCAGTGGGAGCTAACAGATCTCCGCGGGGCCGTGCGGGACATGCAGGAGGCCCGAAGCCAACAGACCCCGCTAGTGGTCGTGTTGGAGCCCACGCCGGAGAGGGCGGATAGCCGCGACGCCCCCACATCCAGCCGCGTCCCGCTACGACGTGTGGATCCGTAGTCCCCACTCTCCGCGGGCCTGTAGCAGGCGGCGTGGCCGGAAGACTTCAAGTTCCCCAGCGCTATCGAATCGTACAAAGGCGACACGGACCCGCGAGAATTCGTGCGCGTGTACGAAACCGCCATCAAAGCCGCTGGCGGAGACGACACCACGAAGGCGAAGGGACTCCCCCTCACGTTGCAAGGCGTGGCGCTCTCTTGTTTTTTACCACAGAACCAAACTCCATCTACGCGTGGGAGTAGGTCCGCGACCGCCTCTATAACAACTTCTAGGGGAACTACGTCGAGCGAGTCGACGTCGATCAGCTCTTCGCAGTGAAGCAAAAACCTTCAGAGAAGCTTCAGAATTACTTCAAACGCTTTGTGAACGTACGCTGCCAAGTCAAGGACGTTAACGAAACAACCTTCATCAATGCAGCCATACAGGGCCTTCGCCCCGGCCCGATGGCTGAATACAACGCGCGAAAGCCAATTAAGACAGTGGCGAAGCTCTTCGATAAAATGGAGGAGTACGCCTGGGCAGAAGAGGACGCGCGTCGAAGATAAGGTGACGACTCCGACACCAATCAGGAAGGTTTGGCCAAGAGCGAAGATCTGTCAAAAGACGGCTCCTCGAAAGGCAAGCGCAAGCCGGAGCCGTCGAAGGATGCCTCTGAACGCAAGGACGTCCAGCACAAGGAGTCGTCCGCCGACAAGTCCAAGCGCAGCTAGCAAAAGTCGCGGAGGCCCCGATACGTCTTCGACATCGAGGACGGCTCCGAGGACAACGCCCCCGCCGGCCGTGGTGGTAGAGGGCGCCGGGGGCGAGGACGGGGTCGCGACGATAGGGGCCGCGGAGAACACGAAGACCACCACCACGGGCAGTGGTGCGAGGTCCACGGCCGAGGCACCCATGACACGCGAGCATGCATCTCTATCGTGGCACTCCGGCAAAGCGTCGCCAGGGACAGGAACGTGGAAGCACGTCCACCCGTCGTGGCCCACGTTCAGCAGCCCTTGGAAGCCCCCATGCAGATCCAAGATCAGGGACCGCAGCCCCAGGAGGGCCTCCTGTGGATTCAGGCTCATATACAGTAGCCTCGGGCAGGCCTCTTGCAGCTACAAGCCCCGGAGGGAGCCCAGCGCAGGGTCATCAATGTCATCTCCGGAGGTTCCTCGTTGGAGTTTGCCTCGGCACGGCAGCGGAAAGCCTACGCAAGGAGGCTACACCACGTGGCGGCGTACCCGGCGCAAGCACCCCCGGACTGGGCACAACATGAGATCACTTTCACGCCCGCCGACGCCCAGGGTGTGGAATTCCCCCATCAAGATCCCCTCGTCATCCGGGTCACCATCGCGGGGTGCGATGTTGGCCGCATTCTGGTGGATGGCGGCAGCTCCGCAAACATCTTGTTCGCGGTAGCCTTCGACCAGATGGGGATCCCCCGAAGCCGACTGGGCTCCTCGGGAATCCCCCTCCAAGGCTTCGGAGGTCAACCCCTGCGGCGCTAGTCCAGATATGCTTACAAGTCTCCTTCGGCCAGGACAACAATGTACGAAGCGAAGACGCCACCTTCGACGTCGTCGATATCCCGTACCCCTACAATGCCATTCTGGGGCGACCAATCCTCAACTCCTTCGGAGCGGTGCCTCACCACGGCTTCCTCTGCATGAAGCTCCCCGGACCGTGGGCCGTTATCACTATCCGTGGCGACCAGGACATGGCCTGGCGTATCGAGCTCGGCACCAAAGGTCCGCACCACGCGGCTCAACAGAACGCCTAGGATGGGAACCATAACGCGAGGATTCGCGACGTCCCAGGGAACCAGCTTGGTGAACCCCCACGCAGATCGTCCTGTTACCAGAGGCTCCAGCTGCGCTAGCAATGAGTGGTTAGTGCCTCCGTTTTTTGTAATCGCTCGCCCGCGCAAACGGGAATTTAATAAAGTTCACCGTTTGCCGTACTCTCCTCACTGCCTACACAAATACGTGATGAGAACGCGCAGAGGCCCGCCCCCGCGCGTACTCCCGGAGCATAAATAAAGACACGCGTTCGCGCGCGCACTCTTTGTCAAAGACACGGGTATGAGTATAAACAAAGACACGCGTTCGCGCGTGCACTCTCCGTCAAAGACACAAGTATGAGTATAAATAAAGACACGCGTTCGCGCGCGCACTCTTTGTCAAAGACACGGGTACGAATATAAACAAAGACACGCGTTTGCGCGCGCACTCTTTGTCAAAGACACGGGTATGAGTATAAACAAAGACGAGCGGGGGGACGCCTCCGCACGCACTCTACGGAGTATAAATAAGACGTAGCATTGAGGTATGCCTCCGCACGCACCTCACCGCCCGCAACGCGTAGAGGCTTGCCCCCACGCGCAGTCCACGGACTCTAAATAAGACGTAGCATTGAGGTCTGCCTCCACATGCACCTCACCGCCCGCAACGCGCAGAGGCTTGCCCCCGCGCGCAGTCCACGGACTCTAAATAAGACGTAGTGTTGAGGCTTGCCTCCGCACGCACTCCACGGAGTATAAAAAAGATGTGGATGTCGACCCCACACACTCTCCGGAGTATAAAAAGACGCGGATGCTATCCCTGCGCACTCTACGGAGTATAAACAAGACGCGAACCCCGCGCACGCATGGGCGTTGCTCCTGTGCGTACTCTTCGGAGTATAAATAAGACGTGGACATTGATCCCACGCACTCTCCGGAGTATAAAAAGACGCGAAGGCTATCCCTGCGCACTCTACGGAGTATAAACAAGGCGTAAACCCTGCGCACGCATGGGTGTTGGTCCTGTGCGTACTCTTTGGAGTATAAATAAGACGTGGACGTTAATCCCATGCACACTCCGGAGTATAAAAAAGACGCGGAGGCTATCCCTGCGCACTCTACAGAGTGCAAACAAGACGCGAACCCCGCCCGCGCACGGACGTTGTACCTGTGCATACTCTTCGGAGTATAGATGAGACGTGGGTGATCCCACGCAGTCTGTCTGCGGACCTCAGTACGGCGTAGCGCTAAGGTTCACTTCCGCACGCACCCGACGTGACATAAGCACAGTGCACCGTGGGGGCCCACTCTTATGCGCATCCCGCGAAGTACCAAGGTGACACACCAGAGGCTAGCCCTCGCGCAAGCGCACGTGCGGGCGAAAGGCACCAGAGGCTGCCCCCGCTTCGAAGGGTAAGGGACGGAGCGCTCACGCCTCTACTTCGACTAAGGCACCAGCTCCGCTGCCCCCGCTTCGAAGGGTAAGGGACGGAGCGCTCGCCCGTCTACTTCGACTAAGGCGCCAGCTTCGCTGCCCCCGCTTCGAAGGGTAAGGGACAGAGCGCTCGCGCGTCTACTTCGACTAAGGCACCAGCTCCGCTACCCCCGCTTCGAATGGTAAGGGACGGAGCCCTCGCGCGTCTACTTCGAACTAAGGCGCCAGCTCCGCAGCCCCCGCTTCGAAGGGTAAAGGACGGAGTGCTCACGCGTCTTCTTCAACTAAGGCGCTAGCTCTGCTGCCCCTACTTCGAAGGGTAAGGGACGGAGCCCTCGCGCGTCTACTTCGAACCAAGGCGCCAGCTCCGCTGCGCCCGCTTCGAAGGGTAAAGGACGGAGCGCTCACGCGTCTACTTCAACTAAGGCGCCAGCTCCACTGCCCCCACTTCGAAGGGTAAGGGACGGAGCCCTCGCACGTCCACTTCGAACTAAGGCGCCAGCTTCGCTGCCCCCACTTCGAAGGGGTGAGGGACGAAACACTTGTGTGATTACTTCAACTACGCGTCCACCTAGACTACCCTACCCTCCCGAGGTGCAAACCGTCGTGTACGGGCGAATGCAGTAACCTTCCGAGTTCATGGGACAGCGTAGCCAGAGGGGCGGAGACGCACTTCGCAAGTTCCAACCAAGATTATTCTTTACATTCGTTGAAGGACGCTTACAAAGGCATACAAACACCTCCGGCGCACGAAGCCGCTACTCGGCAGGCTCATCCTTAACACGCGTCCGTGCCGGGGCTCCGCTCGAAGACGCCCGACCCGCCCAAAAATCCAGCGCTTCCTCGGCCCTTCGCCAGCACCGAAGATGCCGTCGGGTCGCAAGGTCGGAAATTAGCAGCCGGCCCCGACTGTGTAGCTGCTCGGAGCAAGAGGGCAAAGATCAGACCAGCGGCGAAGCAACTTCGTACTTTATTCAAAAAAAGAAACGGCCTCGGTTACAATGCACGCCAACACACGACAACCTGTTGTCACACCTGTGGGTTCGCAGCGCCCTCCGGGGCCGCAGCGCCATCCTCGTCACGCCGTGGGACCTCGTCCAGAAACTAGCCAAGGTTTCCCTCGCCGTGTAGGTTATTCCGCAGCTCGACTATGGCTGCGGCCTCCCCGCAGTACTCCCATATCCGCTCATGGAAGAACTTCATGGCGCGGGGAACGGCGCGCACGGCACCGGACAATACCCCGCCTCCGGCGGGCATCTCCAGTTGAGGATCGGCTAGCCCGGCAACATGTTTGCAGCCGCGGAGTCGCAGGAGCGCGCATATCAGACACGATGCCACGTAGGCGCAGTGGTTGCCAAAGGTCATCGCGGCACCACATGCAATGTCGGCCGCGTCTCCGATCCACCGAAGCGATCGCGACAGGTCCTTGGGCCCGAAGGAGCGTGCCGGCACTTCGGCGATAAGCCCCTTAAGGGTGTCTTCCAGGGCCAACATATCGTCCCAAGAAGCTACCGAAGCATCGCCCAAGGCTCGATCCCGCTCCGCTAGAGAAGCGGCAAGCTCGTCGTTCTCCCTCTCCAACGCAGCGACTTGTTGCAGTAGGCCGTCTCGCTCCGCTGCAATTTCCTGCCGCGCCGCCTCTGCGGCTGACGCCTGGGCCACGGCGACAAATTCCTCGGCACGTGACTTCAGACGCGCGCACTCGGCCTCCAAGTGGCGGATACGGTCATCTTGGTCAGACCGCGCCCCCGCAGTTTTGCGCAACGCCACTTCAGCGGTCTGCAGCCTAACCTGTAGCGCCCTTTCTTCACGGACGTAAACCAATTGCAGTGCCTGGGCCAGCACGAGGGTCTGCGCGACAAAGGGAGTCAGCAGGTTTTCATGCAGCCATAAGTGGTCCTAAGGTCAGGTACTTACCCTCACTCCCGATACCTCCAGTGCGTCCCCAAGACGCCCCGTCCCGTAGGTCAGCAACGTTTGCTGGCCAATGCTGGCGGCCGCGTCATCCGTAATCCCACGCCACACCCTCAGCGCCTCCGATGGAGGAACGAAGTCTGCTGGGCTCAGGCGCGCGGTGGCCGCGCCGCCAGCATCGAGGCCCCCATATCCCGAGGGCTGCCTGTCCTCCAGGATAAGTATCGCTGCAAGAAAAAATACCAATCTAAGTCTCATAAGAAGCGCTGCCAAGGTAGGCCAAGGTAGCTTACCCTCGGTGGCGGACGGTGGGCTTCGCGCAAGCGCCTCCTCAGCCTCGGGCGGGTTGGCAACAGCGCCAACCCCTGCGGACAGCGTCGGCTCTTGGGCTGGCGGAGCCTTCGCACTGGGACCCGAAGCCGGCGGCCCCCACGCCACGGTCGCCACGACTTGAGGAGCCAAAGAAACGCGAGGCACAGGGACTTCGGTGTGTGAGTCAGGGTCCCATAGGCTCCTAATGCCGGTCGCTACGGCAAACCCCCTCGAAGTCTGGTGAAGGGGGGATCGCAGGCGTGGCCGCTTCGCTTGAGGAGGGGAGGGTCCCGCCTTAGTAACCACCGCAGAAGGGGCCTCCACAGCAGCAAAGCTCGCAGGCGGGGCCCCCACGACCGCAACGCTTGCGGGCGAAGGCTCCACCCTCATAAGCTCCGCGGGAGGCATCTCAGCCTCGGTCGCTACCGTCGGCGGAGGCCCCGCCGCACTTACCCCCGCAGAGGGCAACCCCAGCACCGTCGTGGCCGCGGACAAGGGCTCCGCCTCGGTGCCGCTGGCCAACATCGGTTCTGCCTCGGCGACCGTCGTGGGCGTCGGGACCTCCCCCTCCTGGTAGCCCACGGAGCGATCTCCATCCCTGGCGCCGCCCAAGGATTCTTCGCCCCCGACGCCCGTGCCCTCCTCTAGATCCGGGTCGGTGTACTTCGCCGAATCCGATTCTGCGTTCGTTGCATCGACAGAGGCGGTGGCAGGCGGCGCACCGGGCGCGGTCGCAGTAGTTCGGACCCTCCTGCGGGACGGCGCTTTCGTTCCGACGACACCGTTGTCTTGATGTTGCGGGGCCGGAGGGGCGCGTTCTGGCACGCGAAGGCCCATGGCCTCGCACGCGCGGTTTATCCGCCCTAGCCCCACCTCCGCAGTCGCAGCCGCGCGCTTCTCGTGCTCCTTGGTGGTATATGGCCCAAGGAACACGCGCACTGCTTGCTCCGCGTCCTCCAGGCGAACTCCTACGCAGGTCAGGGGGCACGATTAGACGCAACATAGTACGCGTGAAGGAAAGGAAGCGCATTGTCGAGGCTTACGAGGACAGGAGGGCGCTGGCAGTGAGAAAATGGACGGAAGGACAATATCGTCCCAAGGGGCGAGCGGCGCCACGCCGTACATTATGTACTCCTCGGCGAGGTCACGCATGTTGAAGCGGGTGGTGATCCCCACAAGTCTTCACGCCCTCCGCCGATCTTCGGCGTCGAGCGTTAGACCGGGCGAGGTCCTGAAGGCAATCGGCCAGCCCGCACACTCGAGGCCGCTACCACTCGTTACACGGTGATAGAACCATCGTCTCATCCAGTCGGACTTCCATTTTCCTCGAGTTGAGTTCGCTGAGAAAAGTTGCCCGCATGACGACCGCAGGATGAAGTTGACACTGCCGAAGTTCGACAACGCCCCGCCCTTTCGCTCCTTCGGCTGGCACCTTGCTTCGTGTAGATATGCGAACATCGACGCGCTGGGCCAACACGCTTCTGAACGCAAGGCCCAGCTATATATGGCGAGGCGAGCCACCGCGTTCAGAGTTAGTTGCGCCAGCTCCAGTTTGAAGGTTCGCAGCACGGCGCCAACGATCGCCGCGGTCGAGATGCGGAGGCCGGCTTCGAAGTAGGCGACGAAGACGAGCGCCTCTGACTCCCCAGGATGTGGTTCCGTCTCACCAGCAGCGGGCAGCCGCACCGCCTGGCGGTCCGATAGCTTCCCCGTGCACAGCAGTGCCTGGATCGTTTCCTCCGTCACGAGCGTGCGGCCCAAGTCGCCGGAGTACGGACCCTCCTTCTTCGCCGCCCACCACTTGTCTGCCGCCGCTGGATCGCACTCCTCGAGCGCGTATTTCACCTCAAGCGGTGAGGACCGCTGGCGGATGGGGTAGTCGCCCACCTGAGCACGCTCGTCGCAAGTCGCCATTGTTGCCCACGGGGTACTCGACAGCGAAAAGGAGCGCAAGAGCAAGAGGAACAAATATAGGAGGCGGCGCGAACAACCAGAAAGCGTATGGAGGAGGCACAAGCACAGTACCACAGGGGGTATTTAAAGACCCCTCGCCTCCCACCATCGGTAAGCGCAAACGACAAATGACAACCGCTTTCGAAGCCAAAGCGTCGCGATGGCACATGTAGGCCACATATGACCGTGGTCGTACAGTGTCCTATCACCGCACGACACGCCACAAGAGTCCCACCGCGTGTCGGTCAGTGTAGGGAATAAATGCAGGTTGCACGACCCAACATAGCTTCCGGCGCGTGTCGGCGTGGTTCTTCGGACCCATCGACCGCAACAGTCCAAACGGGGCCTTCACCCCAGTAGCGAGGCCCTGCCCCCAACTCTGGCCGCACCCATGCGGAGGGACACCGCTGCGAAGGCACTGGAAGCCGCTCCGATTCCAAGACATGCCACCCCGCCACATGATCGCGCCCGCGGGAATAAGGACAGCAGCGCACTGCCGAACCGCCTGGGGCGGAGTTTGGGGCGCGAGGTATGCCCCCACTCTGGCTTCGACTCCAGCTCCGCCTTGGCCCCCGCACCAATTTGGGCTCCGGCCCTGGCGTCGGCCTCGACTTCGACCTTGTGCTCGGAAGGCAACCTCGCCCCTGATACCGTACGGCAAGGAGGACTTCGCCATCCTGTACGAGGGACAACCGCCGATCTGGCTTCCCTTTGGCAGGACGTTCCGGGCAAAGCAGAGGGCGAAGGCGAGCGACAGCTTCACCCGGAGGCAGCTCGATTCTGGCCTGGCCCTAGGACCGCGCCGGGGTGCGCCAACATAAAGCCACGAGTCAATCAACCCCAGTGGCAGCGACGTCAAGGTCTCCGTTCCAGAGGAGATACCCCGGCTTCGGCTCCGGCTCCGCCTTTGACCTCTACACCAACCTGGGCTCCAGCCTATACGTCAACTTCGACTTCGACCTTAGGCCCAGGGGACAACCTCGCCCCTGATACCGTACGGTAGGGACGACTTCACCATCCTGTATGGGGGGCAACCGCAGACCTGCGCGACAAGGCCGAGAGCCCACCCCACCCCGGGTACTTTCGCGCGATACATTTCTGGGATCCAGCGGGGCCCCTGACTCAGCCCCATGCGTTGGAGGTCTGGCTTCCCCTCGGCAGGATGTTCCGGTCGAAGCAGAGGGTGAAGGCGAGTGAGCACCGGTCTACCCACAATGCACCCAACCGCCACCCTTGAGCCGTGGGGTACAGGCCGGCCTTTTGACCCCTAGCCCGCACGAATCAGAGGCCACGCGACGTCACAGCTTTGCGGCAGGTTTTGAATTGCTCTTGTAAACAGAAAAGCTCCAGTACATCAACATTCTCTGATGGTAACGCCGGTGGGCGCAATCAGAGAATGCAGATGAACTCGCGCATTTCTGTCTACGAGAGCAGGTCAAGCCTTGCCATTTCCGTACGGAAGCACGGTGCGTGAGCAGGACCCTGTGGACGACCAAGACTTCTACAACGGGCTGTGACGCATTCCCATAAATAGGCCGTCTTTTGTTCATCAGCGCTCACTGATATTAGCGTCAGTAGACGCAATCATCAAACGCAGATGAACAAAAGTTGGCCTACTTGTGAGAAGATAACCGCGCGCAGGTATAAGATGAGTAACCAGGGGTGAGCAAGGAACAGGCCGTGACACCGGCGTATTTATACCCAGGCTCACCCAGCGAGGAGTCGCCAGGCTGGCGGAAGGTCAACCGGCGGAGTGCCAATCGACGGGATCGCAATCGATGGGTACTCGGCGGTCCAACTACCCGCGATGGACAAGCGCAACCGCTCACCGGCAATGAGGCGCGCGCCGGTAGGTGGGCAGACGCCTCACCCACAGCACCTCACCGCGTGTCCCGCTTTTCTGGGGAAGGGGCGAACGGCCGCAGTCGTGCGACCGCTAACAGCCCACGGTGCGCCAATCATGGCCTGCCACGTGTACACCCCGAGGGGGAAAGCACGTACGACCACAGCGGCCTGCCCCTGCCAACCCAGGGGTTGGTGCGATTCAAGGGGCCATTAAAGCGCACCACCGGACCGTGGAGCTGCACCCACCTCGCGCCCAAGAAAAGCCATGGCGCGAGGTCCGCCTCCGCCCCAACTTCGGCTCCGCCGCCCGGGGAACTCGCGGCCAAACATGGCCCGGGCCACCAAGCCACCCCGCCAAGGCGAGCGCATGTTACACTTCGGCTTCGACCTTCGGCCCGGAAGGCAGCCTCGAGCCAGCCACTGTTGGGCCCTGTAAGCAAGGGAGGCTTCGCCAGCCTGCCCAGCGCTATACTCTGGCAGCAGGGCAGACACCACACCGAGTAGTAAGGCTTCGCCAGATCTTGGGAAAGCTCACAGGCCGCAGGGACGGAGGGGGCCAAAGGGCTCGGCAACATGGCTTCGGCCCGTGAAGCCCTTCACCATGAGAGGCTCCTGTTGTAGGGGTGGCCCCCACCTAAGCCAGCAGGCCTGTTAGAGGAATGTAAGGCCCAGAATGGGACATGTGTAATGACATAAGTGCCCTTGTAGGGAATACATGGATGTAAGGGTATAGTTGTAAAAGCACTCCCCATGTGGATATATATACAGCACAGGCCATGGGGGGAACCCTAAGCCATTACTCACCTAACTCTCCACTACCATACTCTCTTCCTGTCTGGTCTGTAGCCACGACAGAAACATTGACGGTGCAAGATCGATCATGTGCTAATTCCCTCCCATACATGTAGTCCTCAACGATCACCTAAAAACAACAACAAAAGCAAGGGTGAATTTAAAACTCAACAAGTACAAAGTGAAATTATAGGAACATCGTCATAATCACTATCCACCATTCTCTTTTCTCAATTTTCTTTCTGTTAATGCAATGCAATGCAACATGCATCTCCAAGCTTATACCGATATAGCTGAGGGAACGCCCATCGGCGTTCACCCCTCCCTACCATCCCATGGATATGCCTATCTCTATAGGTCTTACTCAAGAGCACTCCATATTAGTCACATAAGTTTCTCACTGACCTAACTATATGACTTACGCACTGCCCTAGCTCATATGCTTTTGTCATGTTGTGAGGACAACGATTCATCATTTTATCATATATCACATTCTCATCATCAATTTATCTAATACTGAACAAAAGGTAATCAAATATTGCATGATAAGAATAATTCAATAATATGAGTAATTATCAACCATCGTTTACCATCTACTATGCATTTGCCTTTCAACCTCGTGAAGTGGAACAATGGGTAGAAAACACCAAACCTGTAGTACCAACCTGATCACAGGGTAGTACCGGACGTTAGCAGCTGTACCACCGCATGTGCGGTATGACCGGTCTCTAGATGACGGCAGCTATTTTCCAGAGATGATCATTTTTGGGGGGATTTTGGGCTACGGCTAGATCCGGTAGTACTGGTGTAAAACCGTGGTGCTACCGGAGAACGGTATGACTGGACTTTGTATGACAGAACTACTAGGGCAGCAATATCAACCTTGTGCAAGCGGTCAAACCACTCCCCTGTTACCTGGGTTTGACCGGTTTGGCTAGCTCGGTCTAACCAGTCGGTCAGACCAGCTTTGTCTTAAAATATCCGAGGGTTTTGAATATTTGTGGAAAATGGTCATGGGTTTAGTTTTGGGGTTCTAAGTCATTGCATTCATTATGCATGAAACATGTTTGAATTAATGTAGGTCAAGTTATGAAGAGCCTATACGAGGAAACGATTTTTTTGGTATTTGATGTGTAGGGAGCTTGGAGACAACCATGGTCGACAGCATAGATTAGGACTAGGTTTGGAGATGAGCTGAAGTATGTCAAGGAAACCAGGCAGGATGATTGGGCTCAAGCAAGACACAGGGAAGATAAAGAATGTTGAAAAAAGGTTTGAGCAATAGTTCATCGAATGGTACAGTCGGTACAAGTGAGGTATGGTCAGGGGAACCGACAAGAAGAGACTTACTGATGCATGAGCTGTTGGTGAGCCTACATATTGCAAATATGGAAATTGCTTGCAAAGGAGGAAATGACCACGGACTAGGCTCGGGGAAGAGGTGACATCCACGATGAAAGCAAGGGTGTTTTGGTGGGGAAGCTAGAATACAGAAAATTGCAATGAGACCAAAACAGTGGTGCTTGGAGGATGTTTAGAGAGCAGTTTCGGTCAAGAAGGCATTGAGGCCAAATGAGTGGAAGCTGGCTCCTTAACAGGTTTGGGCTTATATGCTTTGAGAAGCGTACATAAGTCATATGTTCCTGGTTATCAAGGCATCGCCTAGACGATGCCAAGGCGTCCTAGTGGCTGAAGGGGGACACCGTGGATGATCGCCCAGCCCACGAGGAGTTAAGCAGTGCTGGGCAACGCCCAGGCATAGACGCCAAGGGCATTGTGGCGGTCGCCTGGGGGAGGGGGCCAATCTGGAGGAGGGTAGAGGCGGCGGGAGTGGCGGGTCGAGACAGCGGGAGGAGGCTGCCGAGGCAGCCAACGAGAGCAGCTGGTTGAGGCGGCGGGCCGACTGCGGCCTGGGGATGGGGGCTTTAAAGGAGACGATCTGCAGCCTCTTCCCGCCACTAGCGCTGATCTACAGCCTCCTCCCGTGGCGACCGCGGGAGGAGGCGGTAGGGGGAGGAGGCGCCGGGCGGGGGGCGGAGGCGCTGGGAGGGGGCGGAGGCGGAAGGGGAGAGAGCGGGACAGAGAAGATGGGGGGAAAGAGCGGGTGAGGAGTCGGGCGCTGGCGGCTAGGGTAAGGACTGAAGTTTTGGTCTTTTGCGATTAAGTCCTTGGAGTTCCTAAAAATTACAAACAGACCCCTCCCTCAATAAATTTCTTCAAGTCACCCCTGAGACATGGTTATTTGCATAATTTATGCTATTATGTTTCATGGTTATTTAATTTTTGATCATATCAGGTATTATATGATGGATGGCATAGATCCTCACGACGTATCTTCATCACTTACATGTCCTTCAAAGTAGCAAGATCAAGATGGAAGGAGAGGGCAAAAACACCAACAAAAACAAGTGCAAAACCAATAAGTTCAAGAGCACATCATATAGAATAAACAAGATTGATCTATTACAACTTGTAGTTAAAGATTTTACGACCACTCCACCATGGAGGACAAAGCTCTCTCTACCAAGAGCACCCACCCAAAAACTTTTCCTCTAAGGAAGCATCTCAGACAAACTCTAAAGAATGAGTGGTTGGTTAGCCTGGCTTTTTTTCCCTTAGCCTTGCAACATGTCTCCAACCCCCTCTACTCATATAGATGGAACAACCAACCCATATCTAATCTAAATGAATACAATCCATTAGCACAACCGAAGAACCCATTAACCCAACACATCGAGTTTGATACTCAACACATGCAAGGTTGTCACGGCGCTCCGGCAAGTCGCGGTGAGGCCGGGGCGCCTGGACACCTAATCGACTAGGCGCCCGCCATGGCGACAGTTAGACGATGAAGGGCTTCTCACGGGCCGAAGCCATGTTGTTGAGCCCTTGGCCCCCCTCCGTCCCTACGGCCTATGACCTTTTATGTGGTTGGGCGGACAAGATGGTGTTGTCACTGTGATTCGCTCGATTTCCACGAAAGCCGGCATGCAGGACGGCCACTGGCCCACGTCCCACCAAAGTGCCTCATGGCGCCGGGAGCTACATCGTCTGCTGGCGCGCAATGGGACACACAGCGGGGCAGCATTGGCACGTCGTGCAATGTCAGTTGGAAACTTGACCACGGTCATGTGTTGGTTCTCGAGGTCATGGGACACGTGTGTGTGTGCGCTATTGGGAGGTCGTGCGGCTTGAGCCTCCGCCGGTTGAGCTTCCCAATCATGGGGGAGGCAAGGAGGCTTTAAAAACACTGTCGCCATCGTATTGCTGCTCCTCACCCCTTACTAGCTGCCATAACACCGCTTTTGCTCCCTACTTCCGTGTGCACTACTTCCACACCACCGTTCTTGCCGCCGATGTGATGACTGCTCTCGCCGGCCAAGCGGTGGCGCATCGTCAAGTCACGGCACCTCCTCCCCCCGGCGTAATTCGTCGACGACGGAGATGGAGTATGCTCTAGTGGGGCGCGACCCCTCACTGGCAAACAAGCGCTGGAGCACGGAGAAGAAGCTGAACGGCGTCTACTCGAATGTACTGGGGCAGAGCCTCGTGACCGAGGAGACTATCCGGTCCCTTCTGCGCGAGGGGAAGCTGTCAGACCACAGCGCGGTTTGTCTGCCCCCCAGTGACGAGACGGAGCCGCATCCCACGGAGTCGGAAGCGATTGTCTTCGTCGCGTACTTGGAAACTGGATTTCGGTTCCCGTCGGCCATGTTTGTCGGCAAGGTGCTTAGGACGTACGGGCTGGAGCTGGCGCAGCTGACTCTGAATGCGCTGGTGCGCTTGGCAGTATACTGCCAGGCATCGCGGACAGAGGCAGTACGATCCAGTGCCTCTCTGTTCGCGTTCGACCATGACACGCGATGCCAGTCGAAGAAGCTGGACGAGGGAGAATACTCAAACTTCGGCAGCATCAACTTTGTGCTGCGGTCGCTGTGCACGAAGATCTTCCCTACGAATTCGACTCGAGCCAAATGAGAGTTGAACTAGATGCAGCGTTGGTTCTACCACTACATGATGGGCAGCAGCAACCTTAGGTGGACGGGTCGCCCGATGGAGTTCAACACGTCCCCCTCGGTGGCTTTGGATTATGATGATGAGTAGCGGGTGCGGACGCTAGTGGGAATTGCCCTCTGCTTTAACATGCGGGACCTCGCAGAGGAGTACTTGATGTACGGCGTGGCCCCGCTTGCCCAGCAATGGCATGTTCAACCTGGCCTCGTCCACCCCAACGGGATTCGCCCGTCAGTGGCTTCGCTGCCGAGGCCCGCCGATCCCCGTAAGTTCTCGACCGCACATGCTGCACACCAAATAATCGTTGTAGATTGATTTAACTCTTTTTATTGGCAGAACTCCTCCTTGAGGACGCGGAGCATGCGGCGATGGTGTTCCTTGGGCCGTATGTGGCCTAGGAGCATAGTCTTCGAGAGGTAATGACGGCGAACGTCGGGCGGGTAAACCGCATGTGTGAGGCTCTGGGCATCCCTGTGCCGAAGTGCACCATGCCGACCGCTGGCCGGGCTCGCCCTCGAGATGGTGATGACAAGGGGGAGGCCTCTCCCCCTCGCCGGAGGGCCCAGTCACCCGCCGCCCGATCCAGCCCAATGGCTGTCCCTCCTGGCGAACCTGTCGGAGCCGAGGCCACGACAGTCACAGGCTCTGACCTAGCGGAATATGCCAACTCCGATCTGGAGGTGGAGGCGGTTCGTGACGCGCCTGGCGACAAGGGGCCCATGAGCAACACGGGCGACAAAGGGCATGGACACCCCGGGCCCGACACAGACGTCTTGGAAGGCGAGGCTTCATCGCCTGCACCAGCTACGGAGGCCGATGAGACGTCCCCGAAGGCACCGAGCGTGAAGCGCATTCGGACAAGTTCACCTGCGGGACCGGCGGAGCGCTTCGAACTGGTGATGGGAGCGATGTCGGAGTTGGACTCCGAAGTGGAAGTCATTGGGCCCGAAGCAGACTTCACCGCACAAGATATGGGTGGCACCCCCGCGGTTCGTTCGAAGGCGGGCCGGACATCTCGATGATCTTCACCGCTTCGTGATGATGGTAGGCACAACTCATTCTCTCCCCGCGATTTCGCGAAGCTTTCTCCGATCTACTCCCTGATACCATCGTCGGCATCAGCTAGGACACAATCTCCGGGACGCGGACAAGGCTCCTGTGATGGGAGTGGCTGCGAAGTGTCCGGCGTACCTGCCCCGGATGTAACCTCGACCCCCGTTGCCGTGGAAGCCGTCGGCGTGGAGAGTCGACGCCTAACCATGTCCGACTTTGTCCCTCGACTGGAGACACTGCGAGCTCTACAGGGGGCCACAGACTACGTGGACGCTGGTTTAAATCAGTGGGCTCTATTGTCGTGTGGCCCAGAGCTCCTGGAAAGCACGCTGGAACCCGCGGAGATGAGGGTAAGTGCGCCAACTCTTCAATTACGTTCGTGTTTATGGGACTTTGCTGACAGCTGCGCTATGTAGGCCCTTGCACTCGCTCATGCTCTACAGGCGACCAGGGCTCGTGAGCGAGGCATGCTGGAGGACTGACTCCGCACCACTGAAGAGGCCCATGCTGCATGTGCCTCCAAGGACGATCGAATCCGCTTCCTTGAGATGGAGGGTGCGAAGGTGATCGCTGATGCTTAGGTGCTCGTGGAGCGAATGAAGAGGCTGGCCTCCGAAGAGCATGAGGGATTGCTTCAATAGATCTTCGCGCTGGAAGAGGAGAAGGCCCGGCTGACTGCATCGCTCGAAGAGAGGGACCGGGCACTCGGCGATGCCTCGGCAGTTGCGTGGAACTTGATGGAAGCTCTGGAGAGCGCCCTCTCCGACCTCTCCTTCATTGTGCCGCCTCGCGCCTTCGGCCCTAAGGATTTGTCGAGCACCCTCCGGCGGATCGGAGAGGCTTCAACCCTCGCGCTAAGTGCCGCGCGGTCCTTTGGCAACCACTGCTCGGTGGTGACGATGCGCATCGTCCTCGCCCTCCACCACCGGGGGTGCCTGCACGTTGGCGAGCTGGCCACCCCCCAGCTGGAGCTGCCCGCCGGGGGCGGGGTTATGTCGGGCGCCGTACATGCAATTCGCCAGTCCGCACGAGCCTTCCACCAGCAGATTGGGACTACATCGGCGAAGCTGTGGTGAAGGTGGCGATGCGGCAGAGCCTGTGGGGCGACGTGGACTTCGGGGCCTGGTTTGACGAAGTCCCGCGCTACGACGAGGGTGGCGCTGCTGGCTCGGAGCGCGGCGTCAATCCGTAGGTGTGATGTTGAAGTCCCACACTTGTACGTGTGTGTCGCTATGTATCTCGTAACTGCATTATGTAAAACGGCGCCACACGGCCCCACCTTTTGGGAATGCAATGGAAAATTATCAAGTCTTTTGCTCATATGTACTGTTTATTATGAGTAGGTGCTTGATAGGGGCCGCTTGCCAGTTTTGGACCTAATGGTCCGGCGGCGCCTTCGACACTGGGGCTGAGCGGAGGATTCCCTGCATTTCTGGGAAATGCAGCGCACGATGGGGAGATTTCAAGATGGGAATATGTTAAGTTAGAAGAGTCGAAGTAGCGGTTTCGACTACTTTAGTGAATGTACTTGTAAACACTACCCCCACGCATTTAATGAAAGCAATAGCCAAAATGAACATTTGCCCCGTCTTCCTTTCGTGACTACACTGACTTCAATACCACTTGTCGTGGCGAGGAGTGCTCGGGAGATCGACCGATAGCTAGGACTTCGGGTGCGAAGCGAGTGTCGCTGGCGTTGCCCTCAGCACATAGTATGTAATATGCGTGGAGTAGGGTAGGAACGAAGGGTCAACACGGCCATCCTCATTTTGCATTAGTAGGCGCACACTGTCCATTCGCGCCCCTTTGAAGTGGGGGCGGCGGAGGTGGCGGCTAGGCAAAGTAGACGCGCGAGCGCTCCATCCCTTACCCTTCGAAGTGGCGGCAGCAGAGCTGGCGACTAAACGAAGTAGACACGCGTGTGCTCCGCCCCCTACCCTCCAAAGTGGCGGCAGCAGAGCTGATGACTGAATGAAGTAGACGCGCGAGCGCTCCGTCCCCTACCCTCTGAAGTGGCGGCAGCGGAGCTGGCGACTAAACGAAGTGGACATGCGAGAGCTCCGTCCCCTACCCTTCGAAGTGGCGGTAGCGGAGCTGGCGACTAAACGAAGTAGATGCATGAGCGCTCCGTCCCCTACCCTTTGAGGTGGCGGCAGCGGAGCTGGCGGCTAAATGAAGCAGAGGCGCGAGCGCTTCGTCCCCTACCCTTCGAAGTGACGGCAACGGAGCTGGCGGCTAAACGAAGTAGGCGCGCAAGCCGCATCTCGTTTCGACCACATCACGATTGTTGCTTACTCCAGAGAGTGCCCACATAGGATTACCCCCGAACGCGCTGTGCACTCCGGAGAGCTCGCGCGGAGATCGGAGGTCACCGTACACTTGTTTTTATACTCCGTAGAGTTGCCCGGGACGGTTAAGCTTCTAGCGCTTTATACTCCGCAGAGTACGCTGAGGCGCAAGGCCGTCGTGAGATTTTTTTATACTCTGTAGAGTTGCCCGTGATGGTTAAGTTCTCGGCGCTTTATACTCCGCAGAGTACGCCGAGGCCCAAGGCCGTCGCACGATTTTTTTATACTCCATAGAGTGCACGCGGAGGCTCGCCTCCGCGTGTCTTATTTACACTCTGAAGAGTGCACGCGGAGGCTCGCCTCCGTGTGTCTTATATATACTCCGAAGAGTCCACGCGAAGGTTCGCCTCCGCGTGTCTTATTTATACTCTGAAGAGTGCACACGGGGGCTTGCCTCCACGTGTCTTATTTATATTCTGAAGAGTGCACGCGAAGGCTCGCCTTCGCATGTCTTATTTATACTTCGAAGAGTGCACGTGGGGGCTCACCTCCGCATGTCTTATTTCGAATGAGACCAGTTTCGCAAACGGTGGCCTTTATTGATTTCCCGTTTGCGCGGGTGAGCTATTATAGAGGATTGGGTGCGGGTAGTGTGGTGAGCATCCCTTCGGCTTCATGCGTAGTATCACTATAACTGGTCTGCATTCCACGTATGATGGAGAGTTCACCCCTCCAAAGACGCAAGTCGATATGATCCATGCTGCAAAGCCGTAGTGACGATGTAGGGGCTCTCCCATTTGGATTCCAGCTTTCCTACCATCACTGCGTGCAGCGCCAATTTGAGGACGAAGTCTCCTGGCTGGAACTCTCGCGAATAAATGGTGCGGTCATGCGCACGCGCTACTGGGCGTGCATACTTCGCGACATGCTAGGTGGCGCTAACCCGATCGCCATCAAGAAGATCGAGGGACAACGCGCACTCTTCGACTGAGGCCTAAGCAAGGACCCTCCTCGAACTGGCTTTGATTTCTTCTTGTGTGACTGCCTCATCGCCGAAGAGGAGCTTGAATGGCGTGAACCCCGTCGGACGTGTTACTGTCATGCGGAGGTTCCAGAGCACACTAGGAAGTTCGTCCGACCACTTGCCCTTCGGCAGCCCGACGAGGCGCTTCTTGACTCCCGTAGAGATGGCACCATTTGCCCGCTCGACTGCTTCATTGGACTGCGGATGCCCAACCGAGGCATATCGAAGCGTAATGCCCATGCGGTCGCAGAACGCCTTAAACGGCGTAGAGTCAAACTGCAAGCTGTTGTCAACGATGACCTCCCTAGGGACTCTGAAGTGGCAAATGATGTTCTGCCAAAGGAACCACTGCATGGCCGTGGAGGTTACCTTAGCTAGTGCCATCGCTTTGGGCCACCTGGAGAAATATTCTAAGACGACCACGACGAATCGAAGATCCCCTAGGGCGCGCGGAAGTGGTCTAGCGACGTCAATGCCCCAACGCGCCAACGACCATACCGGTGGGATGGGTTGCAAGTTGCTCGGAGGTCTGTGGGTGCCCGTCCCATCCATTGGCATCCTTGACTCTGACGCACGAAGTCTTGCGCGTCCACGATGGCTGTTGGCCAGTAGAAACCCTGCCAGAACGCCTTGCCAATGAGGGACCTCAGCACAATATGTGAGCTGCAAAGCCCTGCATGAATCTCGGCAAGGAGGCTCTTTCCCTCGTTGCACGAAAGGCATCGCAAGAATGGAGCGCAGACTCCCCATTTGTACAGGATGCCGTCCAGCACCTGGAAAGACCTACCGCAGTGTTGTAGACGTCACAGCTCGAGGGGGTCATCTGGCTCGGCTATGCCCTGCAAAAAGCCATAGATAAGCTCTCACCAATCGTCCTGCTGGGCAATTTGATGGACGAGGGCTGCATCACGCTTGTCTTGCTCGATGGCCTTCGTGGGCAAAACCTCATAGAATGCCCCCTCAGGGAGGGGGATCTACTGGCTGGCGACCTTGGCGAGGGCGCCAGCCTGCTCATTGTCTTCTTGCAGAATGGCCTTTACCGTGATGCCCAAGCAATGGCGTTCCTTCGCCCTCACCGCAGCTAGATACTTAGCCAAATCGGGGTCATTGGCCTGATAGGATTTGTCAATGTGACCCGTGATCACACGCGGTCGGTGCGGACAAGGACCCTTCGTGTGCCTAGGGCTTTGAGTTTTGTGAGGCCGAAGAGTAGTGCTTCATACTTAGCTGTATTGTTCATCGCCGAGAACCCGTGACGTGCCGAATACAGCAGGCAATGTCCCTCCGGCGTAGTGACCACTGCACGCACCCCGGCGCCAGGAGCGTCGTAGGCCCCGTCGGTATGAAGGGTCCACACTAGGTCTCGTGGCGGCAGCTGGTGGAGTCCACTCGGTGAGGAAGTTCGCAAGGACCTGAGACTTTATGGCAGTGTGCGAAGCGTACGTCCAGGAGAAGGGTACGAGCTGGGCCGCCCGATTGTCGATACGGCCTGTGGACTCCTTGTTATGTGGCATCTCCGCCAAGGGAAATGAGGATGGCACGGTGATTGGGTGAGCGAGGAAGTAATGCCGAAGCTTCCTCGACGCCATGAGCAGCGCGTAGGCCAGTTTCTCCAGTTCGGTGTACCACGTCTTGGTGCCCTGGAGGGCTTCAGAGATGAAATACATAGGTCGTTGAAGGGGCCCCTCCTCCAGAACCAGGACTGCGTTGACCGCCGCTGGAGTGGCAGAAAGGTATAACAGCAGCCGAGCCTCTGGTGCTGGGGCGACTAAGGTGGGAAGGCTTGCGAGGTGCTTCTTGAGTTCATCGAAAGCTTTCGCATAGTCGTCATCCCAATGAAACCCGTCACATCCACGAAGGGTCTTCAAGAATGGCAGGCCTTGCTCGGTTGCCCTGGATAGGAAGTGACTCAACACGGCCATGTGTCCAGTGAGCCTTTGGACCTCCCTTGTTGTCTTGGGAGGCTCCATAGAGAGGATCGTATCGACTTTGTCAGGGTTCGCCTGGATGCCACGCCCGGACACCAGGAAGCCCAGAAGCTTCCTAGCTTGCACGTCACGCATTTGTCTAGATTGAGCTTGATGCCCGCTCGTCTGAGGTTGTCAAAGGTCTCCTGAAGGTCTTGACCGTGGGCAGCAAGTTGTCTGGTCTTTACGACTACGTCGTCAACATAAGCTTTGACATTCCTTCCAAGTTGGGAGGCGAGTGCAAGCACGACGAGACACACAAAGGTGGCGCCTGCGTTTTTGAGACAGAAGGGCATCCTGACGAAGTAGTATGTCCCTACCGGCATTATGAAGCTGGTCTTGACTTCGTCGTCCTATGCCATGTGAATCTGATGGTAGCCGGAATACGCGTCCAAGAAGCTCATGAGCTCGCATCCTGCCGTGGCATCCACCGGCTCATCTATGCGAGGCAACGGGTAGTTATCCTTTGTACACGCCTTGTTGAGGGCAGTGAAGTCAATACACATGCGCCACGCACCATTGGCCTTCTTCACCGTCATCAGATTGGCAAGCTAGTCTGGGTGCTGAACTTCACGGATGACCCTAGACCGGAGCAACTTCACTACCTCTGCCTTGGCTGCTTGTTGATGCTCGAGAGACATGCGCCGGAGTCTTTGCCTAACTGGCTTAGCGTCGGGGCGGACCGCTAGAGTGTGCTTGATGAGGGCGCGGTCCACACCCTTTATGTTGGTCGGGGACCACGCGAAGACGTCCGCGTTGTCCTAGAGTACCCGGAGTAGAGCCTGCTCAACCTCTAAGGGAAGGCCCTCGCCGATGGACACCTGATTATCTTCGGTGTGCAGGGGGACTCTCTTGACTCCGTCGTCTGGCCGGGGCTTGGGCGTCCATCCTGGGGCGGGAGGGCGTGCCTACCCCGGGAGTGTCCGTGAGCACGTGCACCTTCCGGTGCGGGCCCCGAGTGCCAAGCTCTATCTGCCGGGCGAGGTCTTGGTCGCCGAATGCAGTGATGACACCTTGTGGGCCCGAGAGTTTCATGCACAGAAAGCCATGGTGCAGGACTGCTCCAAAGGATTGAGGGTCGGGCGTCCTAGGATGGCGTTATATGGGTACGGGAGATCGATGACGTTGAAGGTGACATCCTCGCTTGGCATCGGAGATGTCGCCTCTGTGCCGTTGAGCGTCTTCCTCTGCCCTCACGTACTCCTCCATCTTGTCGAAGAGCTTGGCCACCGTCTTTATCAGCTTGCACGTGTTGTATTCAGCTAGCGGCCCCGGGCGAAGGCCTTGGATCGTTGTGTTGATGATAGTGGTCACATTGACGTCCTTGACTTCGCAGCGGTCACATTGACGTCCTTGACTTCGCAGCGAATCTTGGCAAAATGCTTGAAGTACTCTTGGAGCTTTTTCGAGGACTTTTGCTTGATGGTGAAGAGTTGATCCGCGTCAACCCGCTCGACGTAGTTTCCCTGGAAGTTGCTATACAGGCGATCTCGGATCTGTTCCCACGCATAGATGGAGTTCGGCTCTATGGTAAAAAACCAAGAGAGCACTACCCCCTGCAATGCAAGCGGCAGTCCCTTCGCCTTGGTGGAATCATCCCCGCCAGCGGCCTCCATGGCGCTTTCAAACACGCGAACGAACTATCTGGGGTCCGTGTCGCTCTTGTACGGCTCGATTGTGGGGAACTTGAAGTCCTCTGGCCATACCGACTACTGCATGCCAGCGAAGAGGGGGGACTCCAGATCTATACGTTGAAGCACAACGCGATTGGAGGTGGGGGCTTCGTGACTATCCGCCTGGTCTGGTGTGGCTTCCGTCGCCGCTACCGATGGGGTTTGCTGGCTCTGCGCCTCCTGTATTTCCCGCACGGCTCCTCAGAGGTCTGCTAGCTCGCGCTACAGCGTACCAAGGGCCACAAGCAGGCATTTTCCATTGTCTGGGTAGCTGCACCGACCTGAGCGCCAGTGCGGACTACCGGGTTGGTGGCGACTACAGCCTGTCCCTTGGAGCTATCCAGTGCATCGGTACGATGGGCCCCATGGTCGGTGACGAAACCGATGCGATCACTGGGGCCACCTGTCGCTCCTGCACCGGACACCAGGTCGACGGGCACACCTGCGTGGGCATTGGCGTCACTGCTCCCGCTGACCCGGGCGCCGTTACTGGGGCCAACCGTCGCGCTAGCGGCGAGGCCAGGCGGCGCGCCACGGGTGCCGATGTCAGCGCTCGCGACAACAGCGTTACCATCAGCGCCTATTCCTAACATTGACGCAGGCAGCCCGCCGATCGAAGCCCTGGCGTTTGCAAGCGCCGCCGTCGTGCTCCGCTTCTTCCTCGCTGTCGATGAAGCTTTCTTTGGTGCCATCACTTCTCAAACTTTACAGCTTGCTCTCCGTCGTCCCCACGGATGGCGCCAATTGTTGTGGCTACTGACCAAACAGTGAAGTAGGAGAGTAGTGGAATGGATGAGATGAATGGACAATACTTGCCCCTTCTCTATGTTTAGGGCATGTATATATATTTCCATGAAGCGTATTTGATAATCCTGCTCTTACATTCATGTGCCCTTCATAGGGGTATCTATGTCATTACACACATTCCATTTTGGGTTTTACAACTCTTTAACAAGCCTGATGGGCTTAGGTGGGGCCACCCCTATCACAGTATTAAAATGTAACACAGCTATTTGGAGATCAAAATAACCGCATTCTTTTACATATATGTGGTTGGTGTATAGGCACTTCAATTGGACAACTTACACGAAGAATGCTACTAGCAACTTTTGAGCGCGTAAAAAAAACTCGACCTGCGGGGGGAAGAAACCCCCGGGCATTGCTTTAAGAAGACGATCTTCTCACGCAGATCGAGAAAATCCCCGAACCCCTGCTCCACCCTTACACCGGGAACCAATGCCCGACCTTGTGAGACGACCAGCGGATCCTTTGGATCAACGCCATGGCGGGTTCTTGACCGTGTGCTTTTGAGCGCGTAGATGCAGTGCATTACCAACACCATTAACAAATTTGCTCGCAGATGATACTTGATGCCACAAGCGACATGGCGGCGCTGGAGTTTGGTGGAGGCCTCTGGACTTGGTTCTGCATCATGGTTTAACGCAGTGAACTACAGAAACAGTTGCCCCTTTTAACCATGGGCTCAGCAATCTGCATACAGTTTTCCCTTTTATTGAAGAGAGGCGCCATTTATGCGAAAGCATGTTGCCGCAGTTGTTAGTGTTCGGTAGTAGAGACTGCTGCTCATTGTTCTGTAACCTTGCACATAGAAATCCATCCGATCTTTTATTTGGGTCACCCAAATTGGGTGAGTCCCATTTGTGCCCCTTCGAAATAGCATAATTCAAAGAATGTTCAGTCGAAAGAGAAGTATCTTACACAAAAGTGTTTCTCTTCACCCCCAAAAAAAAAGAGAGCATACTTTTGCGTTCTTGATTCCTACACTTCAAAAAAGACCCGAAATGATCTACGGATACCAAAGCCTTCAGCAGGTGCTACATAGGATCGAAGAAGTCGTTGAGCAGAGGAAGAAAGCTTACGACTGAATTATTCCTGTACTCTTCTGATTGATGTGGTTGTGCTCTTGTTGCTGTAGCTGTTTCAAATTGTTCTAGTTGGTCAGTCCCAGCTTGTTTTGTTGTTCCTTTCTGGAACTGTATAGTCAAGTGTCGCTAAGGGTTGCTCTCCTCTTTAATGCAAGGCAGAGCTCCTCCTGTTCTTTCGGGGAGGGGAGAGAGAGAGAGAGAGAGAGTTCAGACTAGTTCTCTGTAGCGTCCCATATTTTTTGTAAACAACCGGGCACGTCTGGAGCTCCATGAAACGAATTTTGGACACTATTGGCACTGTTGCTGCTGACAATACCAAAAATAGCCCCCAAAGCAGCGAAATTCCCGTTCTAGCCCCTTGCTGACCGTACAATTCACTCGGGGCCAACGCGTGGCAATCGTGCGGCCGGGGAGCGCACGACACGGAGATCGTGTGGTCCCCGACTGCACGACTACTGTGCCGCTCTGATCGTGCGGTTGGCAACCGCACGGTTACTGTAGCCGCCCGAGTCATGCGGTGGCCGACTGCACGACATGGCCCCCGTCACGTCAAGCGCTGAAAGCCGGATTCCCGCGGTGTGCTACTGGCTTTTTCGCTGGTAAACAGCTCCCCGTGCTGCGCTGTTTGAGTGTTCTTCTGCAAGACTTTAACACACGTCTATACGTGAGAGCCAACCCCTACTTCATTCCCTGCATGTGAGCGCTGTGTGACTCGCGATAAAAGAAAGAGGGTGGCCTGCGTTTGGAAGGCTTCACTGATTTTGCATTTGCATGCGTAGACAGAGAAGCAGCAAGAGAGGGAGCGTAGTGAAGGAAAACATTACCAACATAGATGAGAACAACCTCCAGCACTGCAACTTCACGATAACAATAAACATAAGAAAGAAAATAGCACACAACATTAAATTTATCTTCCACTCTAGTCTGTCGAAACGATGCGGCATCTCGACGGGGTCGCTACCCCCCACAACAACTCTCTCATAGCGAACAATGTCTGTCCTAGTGCCCATTTCATCCTCCCACACCCAGAATCGGCAACCGCCGGGGGCTTCCTGCGATTCCATGAGAAGAAGATTTTGAAACATACTAGCACGATTTGAAAGAACTTGAAACAATCTTACTCACCGAGTGAAAGGGGCACTTGTAGTAGTGCCGCCCAGGATTCGCGGCCGTGTGTGAGGTCTTACGTCTAACAACCGTGTTGCATTTTGGGCAAATCACCGTGGGTGCCGATGAAGAGGTGCTGAGCTGACTCATATCGGCGTCTGGGGGAGTGAGCATGAAAGAAAAGTACATAGATTGGGAACAACTAATTCATGAGTTGAGGGAGAACAATGCAAGGGACTAGGTGAGGAATGGCTCCCTCTTATAGGCTCAGTGGGGTGGCCTCACCCACAGAGACCACACAATAAGAAGGCGTTACGCACTAACAACACGAAACAACACATATATTGCACATACAGAAAATATAGAAAGTACTACAGGCAAGAAAATAAATCAAAACAACAGTCCTAGTGCCACACCATGAACACAACAACAAACACAAGAAATAAAATATGACACATTACTAACTTAATCACTCTCTCTACTCCATATCATAGAAAACGTGCGTACTGGTAGAAGGTACAACCATACACCTCGTTGCCTATATGCCAAATGAGCCTCGTGGCACCCACATGGAGTATTGTTGACGGGCCGCCTCAGACGTGGCTGGCCGTCGTGGTAGTGGCACACACATATGTAGTTAGGGTTCGCATAGCAACATGTGGGATCATACGAGCTTCCTATGTTCACGACCTCCTCGTTGCCCCTCTCACGTTGCATCTGCTGTTGGAGGCCCTTGTTCTCCTCATTGAGAGTCTCGATTCGCTCCTCCAACTCAAATATTCGGTCCCATAATGTATCCACATAATTGACAATATACCGTTCATGAGGAGGGTCGATCCAGCGGGAGATGTCGCATTTCGTCATCAGCGGGAAAGGACGGTAAATATGGAGGCTCCATAAGCAATAACAAAAAATGTATTATTAGCAATTTGTACCCCGAAGCGTGGGCATCTGAAGAAATATCGCCCGCCATCGAACTGGACTTCCAGGACCTGCACGACCGCGTCCTCATTATGTCTGCATTTTGGCCATGCTGGTTGAGCACGCCGGCTTGGTATCAAGCGGTACTATGGACCGAAGATCTCCCTCCTTTCCAAGGGAAGGACCTTCGGTGACTCATATCCGACTGGCCCCTCGGCTTCCGACATGGTATGTTTCACCACGAAAGAGAAGGTACTTCTTTGTTCGATTTACAGGGTTCTCTGCCTACAATGTCATGAGACCCCAACCGTGCTATTTATATCAAACGAGAGAACTTACTCCAGTTACCACATGACGAAAGAGGGCAGCTTTTGCGCAGATAAATGACAAAAGCAGGCAGCTTTGCGCAGAGAAATGACAAAAGAGGGCAGCTTTGCATAGTGACATGACAAAAGAGGGCAGCTTTGCCCAGAGACATGACAAAAGAGGCCAGCTTTGCGCAGAGAAATGACAAAAGCAGGCAGCTTTGCGTAGCGACATGACAAAAGAGGCCAGCTTTGCGCAGTGACATGACAAAAGAAACCAGCTTTGCGCAGTGACATGATAAAAGAGGCCAGCTTTACACAAAGAAATGATAAAAGAAGTCAGCTTTGCGCAGTGACATGACAAAAGAGGGCAGCTTTGCCCAGAGACATGACAAAAGAGGCCAGCTTTGTGCAGAGAAATGACAAAAGCGGGCAGCTTTGCACAGTAACATGACAAAAGAGGCCAGCTTTGCGCAGTGACATGACAAAAGAAACCAGCTTTGCACAGTGACATGACAAAAGAGGCCAGCTTTGCACAGAGACATAACAAAAGCAGTCAGCTTTGCGCAGTGACATGACCAAAGAGGCCAATTTTGCCTATAGACATGACAAAAGTGGGCAGCTTTGCATAGTGATATGACAAAAGAGGACATCTTTGTGCAGAGACATGACAGCAGAGGGCAGCTTTGCGCAGCGACCAAAAATAAATCACATGCCTACCCTTTGGCTTACACAATGAGGTGGAATGCATCTGCGAGAGAATACTACACAATCTAACACTACATCATACCTTCCTTCTTCACGTCGGGATGGACAAGAAGCAGAACAAGGAATTCCAGAACAAGCTATGGGAGAAATTGATCAAGAATCGGGAGGAGACCTGCAAGATAGCAAGGTCTGCTGCGGCTCGTGAGTAACAAGCCAAACAAGCGGAGCGTGCCATGAGGTCACACCCACCTAACGATGCCCCACGTAGGAGCATGTCCATACTAAATGTTCCAACTGAATGTTCGCCACAACACCCCCCGAGGGGGAGATGCCGCCCCTCTGCTGGTGCAGAGACCCATGTAAATTCTTCAAGTCAAAGCAGTGCCTTAGCCTTGGCATGCATTATTGGGGTTGTGGGAACTATTCATCTGACTATCCGGACCGCCGTTTCGACACCATCAGCTATCGGCAGCCGGTAAGAACTACTTACGATGTGTTTCCCTTCTATTTCTACCTAACAGTACGTAATAACAAACTTTCTTATTTGCCCGTAGTCCCTGGAGCCGCTATGTGGCTACAACAAGTGGATCGACCTAGAGATCTACCCACACGACCAGTAGACTCTGGACTATGACGAGTGGAACGACAAAAGGGCATGCGAGATCCGCGAGGAGGAGCGTCGCCAAGACAAGCAAACCGAACGTATACGTCAGGAGACACAAGCTCATCTCGACGCGTGCACGCGTAGGCAACGCGAGGCTCGTGATAGGAAGCGTGAGAAAAAAAAGAGAAATGGCGGCCAAGGCCAAACAAGAAACTAAGAATTACAACGCCAAGCTCGCAAGGAAGGGAAAATGGCCCCGGTCTACGCAGTAGGTTGGGCCATTCCGCACTACTCGCCTAAATGCCTAATTTATTTCAATTCCAAGAAGGCGCATATGTACCGTATGGCTACTTCAGTTTGTTGTAACCAAATCCTCTGCGTTGTGTTATTCCCAAGTTTGTTATGAAATCTATTTTAACTACCAACATAAAATGTCGTAGTCCTTTTGCATTCAATTCTTCGCGTGCTCCATATCACTTTCCTTCCTACAGACCAGGCGTTCCTATCCTAGTCATGCACAGAAAAGTTTTCATCAAATTTCTTGCACTACAACAACGTACCATGATCGCTAAATGTTTTGGCGAATCGAACATATTTTTACCATTCACAATGTGCAAAAAACAAGAACGCACCAACCATTACACCGCATTACAAATTACCTCTGTACGTACGAGTTATTTCGTACTCAATCGTCTCTACAAAATTCTTCCAAAAATTAACCGCACTATAACAAGGCACGGCGATCGTACCGTTAAGAACGTACGAAAATATTTCGAAAAATAACAATCTAGAAAAAATATTTCCTACATGTATCATCTGCAATACATAACAAATTTTCAAAATATATTTCATATTTTTTTTGCATCTCCTCTTCTATATTATAAAATTGCTGCATACTCCAAACAAATTATATTACATGTAAATATGTGTAATATTTATAATTACAAAAACTTTGCGCAACTAAATACAATCTTATCAAAACAAAATTACAAAATTTTTACCTCATTTTGTGCAAACAGGAAGCAGCTAATCGATAAACCCTAAACAGTACACACCAAGTCGTGCGGTCGGCCACCGCACCGCTTGATGCTACAGTGGTCGTGCGGTCGCCGACCGCACGATCTGGGTTGCTACAGTAGTCGTGCAGTCAGGGACCGCACGATTCCGGTGCCGTGCGCTCCCCAGACGCACGATATCCACGTGTCGCTCTCCGGTGAGTCGTGCAGTCGGGAGGGGGCTACAAACGAAAAAACGTCGGTTTGAGAGCTATTTTTGGAATTTCCATGGTGCACAATACCAATAGTGTCCAAAATTCCCATGAAACAAAGAAAAACACGGGCATTAAGCACAGGAATTGTACCACTTCTAACTTATAAGCTGTATAGGTATGCTTTGTTACAGTTAACGTGCCGAGTTCATCTGTCCAGTCTTGCGCATAATAATTGTGATTAGCTTGTCTTATAACGTTCTCTTGTCAGCAGCAGAAAAACTTATGGTATCATCTCACATCATTCTTGGTTCATGTTTTTTGTTCCCTCTTACAGAGAGATGAGATACAGAACAGATCCAGGCCTCGGACTGGATGGGCTGTAATCTGAGACTTAAAAATTTTAATAGTGCAATCCACCCTATATAGGCTTAGAAAACTGCATATATCGGTGGTCCAGCCTGAGGCCAAGGCACATTGCTCAGTTCCATAGTCCGGCCTTTCAGCGACTCTCATAAAGCAGCACATTAGTCTCTTATCTAGCACTCAACGAGTCAACGTCTTAACCCTACTCGCATAGTCGAACTCGGGTCGAGGCCATCGTGTTGCATCGTCATCCCTCGCTGGCTCGCTTGACGCTGCCTGACCACAGAGCATGCCGTGCCAACGTGCACATGCCACGTGGCCACGCTCTACGCCGTGGCTCGCCATCCATGACCCACGTCAGACGTCGGACGCTGCCAACGACGGTCCAGCACTAGCGCTACTACCTCCGGCCTCCCCACCGTGGCTCCACCCTTCGGCCTCCCCAATCCCTAGGTGATAGGTGCCACGCTGCCATGCACAGTGGTCGGCCAGCCGAGCTGCCCACAATGCATTCAGATCTGGTACTCTCTACTCCTTCTTTCTCCTCATTTTGATATGAAATCTGAATGAAAAAATGAAATGAATGTCATGTGTTTTGTATTTTCTATTTAGCAATTAAGGATACAAAATAAAGAGGAGAAAGACATCATCATCTTATTTCCCAATACGAACATAATCAAACTCTAACCAATCTCTTCTGGAAACAGTCGGATTTCTAACATGCTATATTATTTTATGTTTTGTCATGTTTTTATTATATTTTCTTTTAAAGTATTGAGTTAAAGTTTTATATTAATGGTATATTTATAATTTATTTTTGTTATAGCTTGGTGTAAAGATAAATTGACATTAGTTTAGCATAGTGTAGTTTAGCTCGAGGCGAGGTAAATATCCGCCACTGCAGACAGATAGAGACGTGCTATCAATTAGCTTGTACGAACATAATGGGTGGAAGATAGGCCCACATCTGCTCCAAAACAATGGTCCGGGTCCTTTTCTGTCCTTTTTCCAGTCATCTATCTCACTAAGGTGTGACAATTTATTCTATAAACACAACAAAAGTGCGCGCTATAATACACACAAAAGCAAAAAATCCTAGGCAAGTGGTAGTGTCATCCATCCAGTGCTAGTGGTAACGTGTAGACGGACAAACAGGTCACCTTTAAATAAAGAGAAAATTCATTATATGTCACTGAATAACATTTAATTCTACAAAATGACATATGCTATGGAATTATAAAACTATTTTATGATTTGCCATTGTCGTCAGTTGCAATATGTTAAGCCTGTAGAAAAGACCGTTTTGCCCCTCTTGTATTATTTGCCATTTCACAGTGTGTTCTACTTTGTGACAAGCCAAGGTGGCTCAAAGATTGTGTGTTCTATTATTTGCCATCAGTGCAATGGCGTAAGGTGCATATGTTAGAAATTGGCTCATTTATTTATGACTCATTTCCTTAATTTCAAAGCATGCACAGTTTAGTACCATATTGCTAAGGCAAGGTGAGAAAAACCGATTTATAAGGTAAAGTCCTCACCACTCCTTGAATATGGATAGAGATGGTATGAAGAGGGTTCTGTCTAGTCACACGCACGTATTCGTGTATTTTCGCGTGAAAATCGCTTGACTTGTGACTAACTACTAAATGTGGGCAATATCTGTTGTAAATGTGGGCAATATTTTAATTCCAAATTTTAATAGGAAACAAACACAATAAACTAGTGATGCAAAGCTAACTACTAACAGTAGGCTACTCATCGTATTTCAGAATATACTCAAGAAAATCCAGTAACTAAGTCGTACGTGCGCGCGAACGACTTACTTGTTAGCCTGATGAAGAACAGGAAGCCGTGCAGGCTTGATGCAGTGCAGAACGTAGATGGCGCAGTGCAGTGAGCGGTCGCGCAGATGCGCTGCCCAGAAACCTTATTGCCGTCCCGTGCAGGTACTCTCTGCGGCAACGGTTCGGAGATAGCCGCTCTCCCTCCTTCCAGGTTGTAACATCCCAATTAGAGAACTACTGTAATTGCGAAAATTTTAAAAATATTTTAATTATTTTTCCCGAGTTTCTCCAAAAAGTATTTGGTGTTAATCGAATTCTCGAGTTGATTTCTAGCCGAAAGCCCGACTAACGAAAATCAAAACCTTGGGATCGAGAACCAAGATTTAAAATCTAGTTCAGAGAAATCCATTATCCTTGAGAGTCCTATTTCCAAGTTTACAAATTTGGAATTCTGATATTCAAAACCGAGGATGGAAATTTGAGAACCAATACAAAAATCCTTCAATCCAATTTTTGTATCTAGAAATTCAAATTCAGAAAACTAAGTTTTATTTCCCAAAAACTAGGCAAACTTAAAAATTAAATCATTGAATTCAAAAATATGAACCAAGTTACAAATTCAGAACTACCTTACAAATTCAAATTTATAATTCTTAAAATCACTAAAACCTCTCCTGGGCTGGCCCATTTCTCTTCCCGGCCCGACCTCCCTTTTCTTATTTTCCTTTCTGGCCCGTGGACCTGCCCTTTCTTTCTTCGGCCCTGGCTCCCCCCCCCCCGACCGTGGCCGTTCCCTCCTTCCTCCCCGTTTCTTCCTCCCTCTCCTCCCTGCTCATAGCGTCGCCGGCCCAGCCCCATGCTTCAGCCTCGCCCACCAGCTACAGTCGCCGGTCACCTCGCCTCCGTACGCGCCTTCACGCCCCTACCACCGGCCTAGCCCCGCGCCACTCCCCTACGCCATGCCGCTACCCAGGCCGCCGGACGAGCCGCCCATACCGCCGTACGCCTCGCCACGCCGGCGGTACTTCCCCGGGCGCGCGCACCAGTGAAGCGACTGCTCCCCTCCCCCGCCTATAAGAAGCCGGCCGCCCCCGTTGCTTCTCTTCCCCATCGCGCTTCTTCCCCCATTTCCGGCCGGCCGCCGCCGCCTCACCCCGTCCCGACCACCTCCGGCGTGCGCTTCGCAATTTAATTGCGTCACGGCGTGCGCCCGAACGTCCACCATCTCCCCTCACGGATAATTGAAAAATCGAAGCCCGAGCTCACCGCGCCAGTTCCTCCTCCGTCTCCGGCCGATAGCTGCCATTTTCGCCGCCGCCTCCACCCCGGTCGACCGATGGCCGATTCCTCACGGCGGGAGCTGCTCCTCGGTGTCCCGAAGCTACTCCAGTAGCCGGCCGAAGCTCTCCGCCGCCCGAGTCCTCCGGCCACGGCGACCCGAACGCGCCGCCACTCGTGCTCGTCGCCAGCACACCTCGGCCACCCTCCGGTCGAACCAAGCGCTCAGGTGAGTCTCTCGCACCCTACCCGTGTCCGTGCTCACCCTATTTTGCTCTCCCCTCTCTCCGACCGCCGGCGCCCTGATCGGCTCCCCTCACCCGGCTGCCATCCATCGCCGCTGGCCCACTACCGTGTCTTCCGGCTAGAGCTACCACCTCTCCGAGCCACCTCGTCACTGGGGCGTCCCGTTTTTCCGTTCGCCACCGCCCCTCCGGCCGCTCCTCGCCGGCATCGCCGCCGCCGCCATGCCTCGGCCTCCCTCCCCTGTTTCTGCTGTCTGCCCCCGCTCTGCGCTCAGCTCAGCCAAGCAACTCCTCCTCTCTGCGTATATGTATGACTTGTGGGCCCAGCTAGTTAATTGGCCTAACTTTTCACCCCTCTTGCCAAATGTTAAATTCATGTGTAAAGGAATACTCATGTATGCAGTTCCAGCAAAGATAAATTGGGAGCAATAATAAAAATAAGAAATTTAGTCATGAGCTCATAAAGAAAGGATCTATACAATTGAATTAACAACTTCACATTTATAAATTTTATGCCAATCAAGATTAATGATCTAATCCTCATGTACAAGCTTTATCAAGCTAAATTTATGCCATGAACTATTTTACTATTATCAGGGAATTTACAAGAAGTTAATCTAATAATAATAATATGGTTAAATGATTTAGTAATAAAGCTTGATAAAATATTTACACACATTCTATCTTGTCTAAACGCATGACAAATAAGATAATGGCAACAAAGGTAATTAATATAATATGAATGAATGTATCATCAAATATAATATTTCAATAGCAAGAATTTGAAACTACCCCGCTCGCTAAAGCTATCTCTCGGAAATCATTGGCAAGCCACATAAAATATCAAGTGTGATTTGCTCATCTCTACTGCCATGGAAACTCTCCTTCCAAAACTGCTTAAAAATATTTGAAGTAAAGACTTTAACATTATCTTGAAATACTAAGATTAAGATGATAAATAAAATACGATTAAGAAAGTCCTAAACAAGAAAGAGCAATCCTTAGTCTTTGTATCGCACCCAAATCGCCAATCATTATCTCGGGATTTAACTTTATTGATCGAAATTAAATAATGATAATAAAAGGAATATCTTTGTTAAGAAGATCCCTAAAAAGTAATAGCATCTCTTTTAGTAAAACATAATCGTTGGCCATATCTAATAATAATTGATAATAAGCCGGCTGATTAACTTTGCTCCTAATAACGACTAGACTGAAATGGCTAACCCCATCATTTGATTAAGCCATTAACATAATGATATGTTAAGCTGGCTACTGCAATCTCAGATAAATATCGCCTCATGAAATATCAAATTTCATTAAATAATTAAAATTACTTATCTCCTGTAAAGCTCCCGCATCCTAAAAATACAAAGTTCAATTCCTCTTTACTATCTTCGCTAGCCCCTTTTATCTGTCCGTAAGTCCTGCCTGACTCACGGGACTTCCTTGATAAATATAAAATTAATAATGAGAAGGTTATCAAATAAATGGTCGAACCTCACATTGCCCCCATCAGCTATGTTTTGACCTCTACCTTTTCAAAAGGGGGTATATTCCTGTAGATACTTCGTCATTTTGGTCCCTCCTTATTCTAAATTTTCCCTCACGGTAAAGCTATTCTGCTACCTCATTCCTTCGCCCAATTCATCTACCGCTGTGCTTACGGCACACTAACCCGAATCATCCTTCTATTCTCAAATCGTAATAAATGTATAATTTAAATTAACTTGGGCATTTAAAGTGTTTGGATTTATTTGGTCTTTCTTTTCTGTGCCGCGTATTAGAATCTGAAGACCCAACTGGACGACGGATTCGAACAAGACCAAGATTCGGGTAAAAGCGAGGACTAAAATTAAGATCAATGACTGAGAAGGCTTTGAATTAGAGCAATCAAGGCCGTGGTAAAAGAAGCAAGGCAAGTCATCACTTTGATCATATTGATCCTACATTTTATGCAAAACTATGTTCTTTTAACCTATCAACTTGCATGCCTAACTTGTTATGCAAATATATGTCAAAACTTAAGGTAGCTACATGCCCACTTGTTGTTGTATTAAATTTATTATGCCATCCTTTGGAACTTGAATCACCTTATCCTTGTCACCATAGATATTATTGATAACTTTACTAGCTATAAGTCTTATTAAATGCCATGCTAGTCTTGTCAAAGTCCAGGGCGCTAGTTGCCCTGATCATCAATCTCTAAAAACATAAGAACTTATTTTGGGGCAGTCACGGGATGTACGTGACTGAATACTTTGTGACTACTTATTTTATGCTTCTCAAAACCCTCAAAACCTGCTATATCTGTCTGGGCGGGTGGTAAGAGTGGTTGGTGCGGAAGTAGCACGAGAATATGTGGTTTGTGGACTGAACCGCCCGGATGCATTAAGGACTTAATCCTGTGATAACTTCTCCGTGTAAAACAGTACAACCACAAGTCTGCAAATTGCAACTTGGCTAAGTAAATCTATCGAACCCCCGGAACTCATCCCACTGGTAGGGGAAAGGAGGATGCTACAAGGGCAAGAGAAGGCCTAAAGGGACACCGAGTGTAGGGTGAAGTTTCCAGCCGTGCTAGCGTTGTGGAGAGTTGCAGTCCGAATGCGCTAGTTTCCGTGGTTATATCCCGTGCAAAGTATGGGACCCACCGCAAGTGGGAGCAGCCCATAAAGTGAGATGACAAAAGGGGCTCGATATTTTGAACAGTTATTGTGATGATCTACTCAACCGCATGACTAAGGAATCGTGTGGCGCAACGAGCGGATCGTCTCCAGTGGTGAAAGTGTAAAAACTCTGCAGAGTCAAAACTATTCGAATAGCCGTGCCCACGGTCAAGGGCGGACATGGGATTCTCCTCGAGTTAGTTCTATTTCAAAAACCTTTGTGGGTGGGACAAAAACCTATCGGAGGGAGGTACTCTGATTTTGGGATTTTTCCTGGAGGGACGTACTCCAGCGTGATTGATAATATGAAAGTGGCATAATGATCAAAAGCTAGCATAGGTGAATGGAACCATGTAATCGGTGGATGGAACCGACACCGCTATAATTACTGCACAATTTCAAACTCTTTAAAGCATGTTTATAAAATGCCAAGTCATAGGAATTTTAATTATGAGTATTGCAAATGTCGCACTAAGCAAATAAAAGAACCTCGAGCCTCCTTTGACAACCTTGCATCTATTATTATTGCATCCTGTGTGGTGGCTTGCTGAGTATCATCGTACTCATTCTGGCTTAACTGCCATCATTCAGTCAGAAAGGAAATAAAGTCAAGCCCTGCGATGCCTAAAAAGGGTCGACAGAGCTGGAAGACGATGAGGCCATGGACTAGGTCGCGAACCCCAGTTGGCTGCCTGTGGGCAAGTCCTGCGGGTCCCACCTGTGTGAAGTTTCCGCTGCTGCAATTTATCGTTTTCGGCCTCATCGGCCCATGAGTAAGTATTACTGTATTATTTACGCTTCCGCATGGTATGTTTTTGATATACAGTAATGTATCTGTGAGCACTATCTACTGATCCAGGGAATAGTGCGGTGGAATCACAGAGGATCTGGGTTTGCTAACCCGAGGTCCGACACAGGTGCACGCTGGGAAGAAAGGTCGACGAGGTTCAGACAGCACAGCACAACAACAGAGCAGAAAGTAAAGGAAGAATGGAGGTGCAAAATTCTCTCTTTTTTCCTAGACGTCTCCAGGCCCTTTTAAGGGCGCTGCAGTTATTCATTAGTAACTGCTGCATTTCAAACAGAATTATGCACTGGTAACTGATGAATTAAGCAGTGTAAATTCACTTGTAATTGCCTCATTCAAATGTTTGAATCCCATTCAAACAGAGAGAGAGTGGTGCAGGGTTCAGCCAAAATAAAGATGGACTTGGTCTGCCAAGTGGCGCGCCACGTCACGACACGGTCGCGCGTCGCAAGTCACAAGTCACACAATTTTCACGCGAAAATACACGAATACGCGCGCGCGTGCGCGCATGTGTGACTAGATAGAACCTTACGCATACCATCTCTATCTATATTCAAGAAGTGATGAGGACTCCACCTAATAAATTGGTCTTCCTCACCTTTCCTTAGCAATATGGTACTAAACCATGCATGCTTTGGAATTAAGGAAATGGGCATAAATAAATGGGCCAATTTCTAACAATCCTCCACCAATTCCAAAGCAAGAAGTAAATAGATAACAAAGATATTGTGCTGAAGTACTGTTAATATACTAGTCTTTTAGTGTAAGTCCCGTACAGGTTGAACTTGCACCTAGAATGACAAGATTCATCTTCTCACAGCCGATGAATGGACTATGCCTTGAATTCACAGCTTTTCGTGATCAGATTTCACTTGAAATCTTAACTAGTACTAGGCTGCCAATAAACCACGTCTAAACGGAGCGTTATATGGTCATGCTCCCTTATCTGCTCATGAGCTTTCTAGAGAATGCCCCGTTCTCGTGAACTACGACCACACAGTTAAGCTCAAGTAGGTGTATTCTTTCTAGGTATCCTGCAGGCTAATACGTTTTCCTCATTTGGACAATAGAATACATTAAGGTTTTATGCCAACCTTCCATACAGTCGAGAGTACTTTTGTTTATTAGGACATGGGTATACTAAATATATACTCTCTTGTTACAACATCAATTTGTTTTTCCCATTCCCTAAGTCACGGGATCTCCGATCAAGAAGGTATGGGTTACCATTGTGATGTAACTTAAATGGGCCTCATTCCCATATCCATAGATGCAACAGAAATCGCTTTCCGTGCTAACCCCTTTGTAAACGGGTTTGCCAAATTTTTCTTAGTGTGAATATAGTTCATAGCGATCACTCCGGAGTTTCTCAGTTTTCTAACAGATTTAAGTCTATGCTTCACATGTCTAGAGGACTTTATATTATCCTTTGTACTTGTGACTTTGGCCAACACTGTTTGATTATCGCAATACATCAGGATTGCAGGTATTGGTTTCTCAACCAATGACAAGTCCAATAGAAGCTCTCTTAGCCATTCAGCCTCAACTGTGGCTGTGTCAAGTGCTACAAGTTCTGCTTCCATAGTTGACCTCGTCAATATGGTCTGTTTGCAAGACCTCCATGAAACTGTAGCACCAGCTAAAGTGAATATATAACCACTTGTAGCTTTGATCTCATCTGCATATGAGATCCAATTAGAGTTACTGTATCCTTCTAACACAGAAGGGTGTGCAGTATAATGTATTCCAAAAGATGTTGTGCCTCTCAAGTAGCGCAACACTCTTTCAAGTGCCCCCAGTGATCATCTCCTGGGTTAGAAGTAAACCGACTTAATTTGCTCACAGCAAATGAAATGTCAGTGTGGCACCAGCTAAATACATAAGTGACCTAATAATTTGTGAATATTTTAATTGATCTTTTCCTAACCCTTGGTTCTTTCGAAACTTAATGCTTGCATCATAGGGTGTTAGTGAAACTTTACAGTTTTTAAAACCAAACCGGCTTAATATTTTCTCAGTATAATAGGATTGATTCAAAGTAATCCCATCCTTGCTTTTGATCAATTTAATATTCAGAATGACATCTGCCTCTCCCAAGACTTTCATATCAAAACACCGAGATAAGAAAGATTTGACCTCATCAATTATGGCAGTGTTTGTTCCAAATATAAGTATGTCATCTATATACAGACATAAGATAACTCCTTAACCCCCACCATAACGATAATACACACATTTATCAGATTCATTCACAACAAAGCCAGCGGATGTCAAAGTTTTGTCAAACTTCTCGTGCCATTGTTTAGGTGCTTGTTTTAGGCCATACAGGGATTTCAATAATCTGCATATTTTATTTTCCTGTCCAGAAATTACAAAACCATCCGGTTGATCCATATAGATTTCTTCCTCCAACTCTCCATTAAGGAAAGCTGTCTTCACGTCCATTTGATAAACATGTTGACCATAGAAAGATGCTAACGCAAGGAGCACTCTGATGGTAGTTAGTCTGGCGACAGGAGAATAGGTATCAAATAAATCTTCTCCCTCTCTCTGGGTGTAACCCTTGGCCACAAACCTTGCCTTGTACTTCTCAATAGTTCCATCATGCCTTAGTTTCTTTTTAAAGATCCACTTACATCCTACAGGTTTACACCCGATAAGACGATCTGTGATCTCCCAAGTCCCATTAGCCATGATAGAGTCCATCTCACTATGGATTGCCTCTTTCCAATACTCAGCATCAGAAGATGCATAAGCCTCCGAAAGAGTCTTTGGCACATCATCCACGAGGTATACAATAAAGTCGTCACCAAAGGTTTTTTCAACCCTTTGTCTCTTGCTCCTGCGAGGAGTTTCTGCGACTAGATTGTTATCCTCCTCAGGGATATCACATATTGGTTCAGAAATGGTGGGAAGTTCAGAAGTTTGATTATTCTCACTTTCAATATTATCAGTTTGAACATTTTCTGTTTGTGAAGTACTGCCTGCTGTTCTCATAGGAAAGATATTCTAAAAAATGAAACATCTCTAGACTCTATTATTGTATTAGCAATAATCTCAAGAGTTTCTGATTTAACTACTAAAAATCTATAGGCTGTGCTATTTTGAGCATATCCTAGAAAAATACAATCGACGGTTATTGGTCCAAGTTTTCTCTTTTTCTGCAATGGTATATTGACTTTTGCCAAACACCCCCAAGTTCGTAGAAAATTAACATTATGTTTTCTCCCCTTATATCCCTCATACGGAGTAATCTCACTCTTTTTAGTGATTACTCTATTTAGGACGAAAGTTGTTGTTAGAATAGCTTCCCCCACCATGCCTTAAACATACTGGCACTCTCTAACATGGCATTAACCAAATCTGTTAGTGTCTGATTTTTCCTCTCAGCTACCCCGTTTAATTGGGGGTAAATATGATGGTGTAAATTCATGGACTATTCCATGCTCAGAGCAGAATTGGGAGAATTCATGAAAGACATACTCTCCTCCATGATCAGACCTTAATCTTTTTATTTTCTTCTCCAGTTGGTTCTCAACCTCGGCCTTATAAGTTTTAAAGTAGTTTAAAGCTTCATCCTTAGTTTTCAGCAAATACACGTAGTAGTAGCGTGTTGCATCATCAATAAAAGTTAGAAAATATCTTTTGCCTCCTTTTGTCAATAATCCATTCATTTCACACAAATCTGAATGAATAAGATCTAAAGGTGCCAAGTTATTTTCATTCTCTAATCCCTTAAAGGGTTTTCGAGGTTGTTTTGCTTGCACACATGACTGGCACTTTGATCCTTTGACAATTTCATATTTTGGAATTAAATCTAATATGGACATTCTAGCAACACTATCAAAACCAATATGACAGAAACGAGAATGCCAAATATTTGCCTCACATTTATTTAAACCAGTTGCAATGTTTAGATTATAACAAGACTCTAAAATGCCTAGGCGGAACAAGCCTCCGCTCTCATAGCCTTTACCAACAAATTTTTCGAACTTAGACATTACAACTTTATTTGACTCAAAAACTAGCTTATAACCGTCCCTGCATAGGAGAGAACCACTAGCGAGGTTCTTCTTTATTGTAGGAGCATGCTGCACGTTCTTCAAGTGGACAATCTTCCCTGAAGTAAGCTTCAGATCCGCCGTGCCAACACCAAGAACAGAAGCATGCGACCCTGTTTCCCATTAGGACGGAGGAAGCCCCTGCTGCCTGATAAGAAGAAAACAAGGAAATATCAGAACATACGTGAACATTAGCTCCAGTATCAACCCACCAATCAGTGGATTGACAAGCTGAAAAGACAACAGGTGAATTATCATACCCTCCTGAAGTCGAGGCCTCGCCTATGGTCACGTTAACAGCTTTCTTCTTAGGCTGTTCACCATCTCTGATCTTGCGGAAATGACAGTCCTTCGCCATATGACCGTCTTTTCTGCACACAAAGCAGGTGATGTCCTTCAAATCCTTTTTCTCGGTTTTCTTCTTAAAGCTAGTTGTCTTGTTCGGTTTGTTGGATTTATACTTCTTAGCAACAGTCTTTTTCTGTATGACATTTGCATTGTTCTGACCAGATGTGCTAGGCGCATCTTTTGTTCTTGCTTTTTCTTCCACATCGAGGGCTGCATGAGATCCTCAACAGAAATCTCTTCCCTCTTATGTTTCAAGCTAGTAGCAAAATCCCGCCAAGAGGTAGGGAGTTTAGAAACAATGCCCGCAGCCACAAACTTTGGAGGCAACACACAGCCCAGGTGCGCAATCTCACCGACTAATAGCTGGAGGTCATGAGCTTGTCCAACTATGGACTTAGCCTCATCCATGCTAAAGTCAAAAAATTGCTTAAATATGTAGAGCCAGCGACCTACCTCTGCCTCCGCATATTTGTGCTCTAGTGCATCCCACAACTCTGTGGCGGACTTGTAGTCCATGTACACATCATAGAGCTGATCTGCCAGAACAGTCAGAATGCAGCCAAGAGCAGTATTGTTCGCATTTTTAAACTGCATGTACCGCTCAATCGTAAATGGATACTGCGGGTGGATAATCCACCACAGCCCCAAAGACATGAGCCAAAACTTGGCTCTAGTCTACCATCTACGAAAGTTCTGACCAGAAAACCTCTTAGGTTTCATCGCATCAGAAGCACTAGCCATTGTTGTATTGCAAAAAAATTCACAATAAGGTTTCTGTTGTAAATGTGGGCAATATTTTAATTCCAAATTTTACTAGGAGACAAACACAATAAACTAGTGATACAAAGCTAACTACTAACAGCAGGCTACTCATCATATTTCAGAATATACTCAAGAAAATACAGTAACTAAGTCGTACGTGCGCGTGAACGACTTGTTAGCCTGATGAAGAACAGGAAGCCGCGCAGGCTTGACGCAGTGCAGAACATAGATGGCACAGTGCAGTGCGCGGTCGCACATATGCGCTGACCAGAAACCTTATTGCCGCCCCGTGCAAGTACTCTCTACGGCAACAGTTCGGAGATAGCCGCTCTCCCTCCTTCCAGGTGCACGCCAGGAAGAAAGGTCGACGAGGTTCAAACAACACAACAACAGAGCAGAAAGTAGAGGAAGAATAGAGGTGCAAAATTCTCTCTTTTTTTCTGGACGTCTCCAGGCCCTTTTAAGGCGCTGCAGTTATTCACTAATAACTGCTGCATTTCAAACAGAATTATGCACTGGTAACTGATGAATTAAGCAGTGTAAATGCACTTGTAATTGCCTCACTCAAATGTTTGAATCTCATTCAAATGGAGAGAGAGTGGTGCAGTGTTCAGCAAAAATAAAGATGGACTTGGTCTGCCAAGTGGCGCGCCATGTCACGGCACGGTCGTGCGTCGCAAGTCACAAGTCACGCAATTTTCACGCGAAAATACGCGAATACGCGTGCGCGCGTGCGTGCGCACATGTGTGACTAGATAAAACCTTACGCATACCATCTCTATCCATATTCAAGGAGTGGTGAGGACTCCACCTAATAAATCGGTCTTCCTCACCTTTCTTTAGCAATATAGTACTAAACCATGCATGTTTTGGAATTAAGGAAATGGGCCATAAATAAATGGGCCAATTTCTAACACTATCGGTAACCTCTGCTACAAAGTCATCACTCCTACCAAGATCAAAGTTTAGTCCCCTACTTTTCTTGAGCAGCTCATTTGTGATACTTGGTAGCATAATGTGGTGAGCTAGCTTATCTGCAATCTTCCTCCTTGTGACCCACGTTTCCATCACCTTTGTCCTGATCTTGTCCATCATATCAAACAACATGAGACCCTTATGCTTGTTGACCCAATTGTTGAAGCATTCCGCCAAGTTGTTAGTGACATAGTCCGCTTTCAAATGTGTGAAGAACTTGCTTCTACTCCAAAGCCTACAGATTGTCAAAAAAGGGATGGGATCTCAAAAGGGATGTAGATTGTCAAAAAGGGTTGAGATCTCAAAAGGAATATATCTCTTATGATGGGTGTTCTAGTACATAACAGCTTGCAGCTTCAGGGCTTCTATGGCTGCTATGTGTTCGTCATAAGCCTCAGGAGTCCCTGCGTATGCTACTGGCCGTAGATGCTCATCGAACGATTTGCCATGGAACTTAAGCTTGAAATTGGAGATGAGATGCCTCACGCACTCCTATATTCTGCATAGCTAAACACCTCCTGTACAGCATAGTCAATACCCTTACCGGCATCAACGGATATTACTAAGCCAGTGGTTTTCCAATGGCCTGTTGTAATTTCTCCATGAACCATACCCAGTTCTCCTCATCATCACTGCCTTCATTGACATGCCCCACAGCCCCATCAAGCATGTTGTCAGGATCACTAACAGCAGCATTCTTAGAGTCAGAGTTAGAACCATCACTATCAAGTGAGTACTGATCCTCTTCATCTATGCCTACATGCTCATAGTGCTCAAATGGATTCACCACATACAAAATCATTAAGTTGCTTCTCAATAGCTTCAATGTTATTACTGGGTTGACTTGGGCATGCTTCAGAGGGGATGGTAACTAATGAAGTACATGGCACATGATCATTGCTTAGCTCATCACAAGAGTTAGAGATGGTGCCCATGATTTCACCAATTTTACTGTCTTCAAAGCAAGCAAACATAGCAGTCGATTCTTGATTTGAAGTTACTGGAACATATTTTCTGCTACCACTCTCAAGGTAATGCAAAGATGCCATTTCATCTATACCCCACGGGTATTTGTTATTCAAATCATGCATGATGTCTTTGTAGTTGGTGGTGTCTGAATCAACTTGCCAGTTGAATGTGCACCCCGCTAGGAACTCCTGTCTACTATTATCGTGCATGTATCAAACCTTAAGCAAATAGGTTGAACGTGGGTCCATCCAGTGGACGCATAATGAATTGCAACAGAAAGTTTGTAAAGCATGGCTCAAGCAAATGAAATATTCAGTCATTTTAATGTATTTCGTTATTCAAAGTTGGAAACATTCCCAAATTAATGTTTTGCCATACAATCAACTATCTCTAATGTTTTCCATCACAACACAAATTAATTGATGCAGAGTTCACAAGCCCTTTAACATAATTACACAATGAAAGCTCAAGCTATATTCAGAAGGGGAAATTCTACTGCACAATATTTCAATGTATTTTGTTATTCAAAGCTAGAAACATCCCCATTAGATATTCCTTAGCAAAAAGAGTTCAAGCATAAATATGAGTTCATACATGAGATGGAGGGAGTTGGGAGAGGATAAATACCTTTCGGTTCATACATGAGATGGCGACGGCGTCCTTCTGGATGGTGGTGGTACCGACTATAGTTGGGGAAGGGGGAGGCGTAGGGAGACAACGAACGGAGAAGAGGGGCCAGCGAGGAGGGAGCCTCAGGCGGCGGTGAATGTAGGCTTGGGCTGATGGGAAGGGAGCCTTGGGCGGTGGACTGCAGGCTTGGGCAAGTGGCGGCGCCCAGATCTAGGAGTGGTAGGGTTGGTCTGGGGACATTTTTGCCATTTTCAAATTTCCTGACAGACTTAACAGACTGCAACTGACGCCAATGGCAAATCATAGAATAATTTTGCAATTCAATGGCAATAATAGAGAGAGCGTTATTCGGTAGCATTTTTGTAGAACCAGACATTACTCAGTGGCATATAATGAATTTTCTCTTAAATAAATGTTGTTTTGAAATGCATGCAATTAAGCGTTTAAAAGTTTAACTACTAATATACAGAAAAAAAAACTTTAGGTTTGTTACATAAGATTGATGTTAATAGGTTTATCATAAAAATACTTCTAAATCATTATATTTTTTTATAATTTTTACTAACATGTACTCCACACCGTTTCAAAATAGTTACCCAATTTACTGAGATACCCCGTTGCCCCTAAGGGAATAAAGAGTAGCCATTGTCATTTTTCTATTCTCTACTCCTACTATTAATGATTTAAAAATTATAGAAGTGTTAAATATGTCATTTAGTAGGGGTAAGCATAATCGAATTCAATTAATTATCACTTAGATACTGTGTGCGGGACCCTAGATTAGTAATCCAGAACCCTCTGTGTTTTCACCGTACTATTCTCTAGATCAATAAATAGTGTACACAAATATATTGTTGAATCATTGTTGGACCCGGATTTGACAATCCAGAATCATCTGTGATTTCACCATACTATTCCATGGATCAGTAGATAGTACTCACAGATACAGTACTGAACATCAAAAGTACATATCATGCGGAAGTGTAAATATAATAGTAGACTTACACAAAGGCCGATCAAGCCGAAATCAATAAAATGCAGTAGCGGAAACAAAACACATAGGTGGTACCCCAGGTTGTACCCACAGGCAGCCAACTAGGGTTCGCAACCTAATTCTTGGCTTCTTTATCTTTTTTACCAGTTGCATCCCAAGGCGTAGTGATCTGACTCTCCTAATTCTGGATAATTTAAGTGAGTGAGGGTGAGCACAAACCACCATGCTTGATGAGCTAATATGCAGGATGTAAATAGATAACTTGTATGGCTTATTAAGAGAAGACTCGGGTTGTTTTATTTGCCATAAATTGCTTTTAAAGTACGATACATAAAAATTTTCTGAGACCTAGCAGTTTGAACTAAAACATGATATTTGGGTAAAGAGAATGCAGTAATAATAGTAGTACATATTCCATCCACTGTTACATAGCTCCTGCACCATATGCTAACCTTTCAACGTTATAACCGCTTACTTTATCACTGGAGCGACACTCAGGGTAACACAAATTAGGGCTTTTCACTGCCCGCCACTTTTTCAATTCCACCCACAAGTTTTTTTGAAATAGAACTATATCTGCTTAAGATCCCATGTCTGCCTTTGACCGTGTGCATGACTATTCGAATAATTTTTACACTGCAAAGTTTGTACACTTTACCCACAAGAGACAATCCGCTGGTTGCTCCACATCATTCCTTAGTCATGTAGTTGAGTAGATCATTACAGTAACTTGTCAAAATATCTGACGCCTTTTGTCATCTCACCCTATGGGCTGCTCTCACTTGCAGTGGGTCCCATACATTGTGCGGGATATTTACCACGGATACTAACGTATTTGCAGAAAATGTAGGTTCAACATGATCAAAGTATTGATTCGCCTTGCTCAATTTACCACAGTCTTGACCTTACTTAGTCATCTTAGTCTATTGACTTGATTTCTTGGTCTTCATCTTTACCTGGGTCTTGACCTTGCTTGATCCGTTGAATCTTCGATACTTTAGTTTCTAGTTACGTGATAAACAATCGAAATCCAAATAAATTCAATTTATGAGAAAGTCCAAATAAATCCTAATGAACTTAATTAAGTTTTGTTATGATTAATTTGGTGATCTGAGGTAGAGTTTATTAGGCGCAGAATATTGATGAGTCAAGGAGCTTTGAGCAAAGTAGGGGACGACAGAGGAATAGTCTGCCAAGAAGGATGTCAAGGATGGTTTAATGACAAGGAATATTCTGCTTTGGATTTAAAGATGGCTAGGCATAGCCGATGGTATAGTAGCATAACTCGATCTTTATTTTAATAACATCTTTTATTAATATTTTATTTATTAAGGAGGTTCCATGGTCAGGTTAGACTTATGGATAGATAGATGAGCTTAGCTAGGATACTGGGTATTAGTTGTTGAATTTTCATATTTAGGGATTAGGGCATGATTTTACAATTTTTGGTTTATCAAGTTATTCTTAGAGTTCGTATTTCTAGAAATCTGAGATGTGATATTTTATGAGGTTTTAACTGTCAATTATTTCAATGATTAGCTCACTAATTCATTTAAGCATGGGATTATTTAATTATACAACTGATATTTTTAGCTTGAGATACTCAAGGCAATAATTGGCATTTTTACATATGCTTATATTATTCTAAATGAGCATTTGAATCACTTTAAGGTTAATGAATTCCTTTTACTTGAAAGATTACAACCCAACATAGTTATCTGATTTTATTATAACTTGATATGTGCACGGTTAAACAATAGTCGAGCTTTATGTTGTAACCCAATCTCCATTTTCTATTCTAATGACTTAACTAAGATTATACTTTATCTTCTCACACTTGATTATGGTATGTTAGCCATATTTTATGGCTCTTTAAAGAACCACAATTATTTATAGTTGTTGAACTTGTAATTTCATGTGCGAATTTGTTTAATAATTTAAGTCTAGAGGGCCTATCTAGAAATCTTCCCATGACGACTCTTCTATTTAAAATCCTTTCAATGTTTTGAGTGGACAATTGCAGGTTTAGGGTACTCTTTATCAGCAACTTTACAAACTCTATATATTATAATGATGCCGAGTGATTTTCAGATACTGGACCATATTACCATACCACCTAATCATTTTTGCTCTTACATATAAGTGTACATGCATACACTTACATAAGAACCATTGGATTATTTTATCATTATCTATCCTATTTTTATCCACACCGTCTTAACTTTAACATTGGAATTTCTAGGATTATATTATTATTTGATAAAGGGCTTCTGGATCTGTTAAGGTGAATATTATTTATAGTACCATATGGTTTACTCTTACATTCATCAACTCTAATGTATTTACTAGTAAACCAATAGTGTAAGGACTAATTTCAATTTACCAATTCCTTAAGCTATGAAGGATACTAACCTAACAATAATCCTCAACTTAATCCCCTACTAAATTTGTTGGTTATGAATTATTCTTACTAGCAACTTACCACTTAACTCAAAAGAGGCCCACCTGCCATAGATGGAAGGAAAGAGGCAGAGGGGGGAGCAACAGCTGAACAAAGGAGGGGGTTCGGCCGAATGGGGGGAATGCAGGGGAGCAGGACAACCAAGATAGGGGAGAGGCGCCGCTGGCTGGGCGGCAATGGCGCCGACGGGTGGTGGTCGGAGGGACAGGCAGGCCAGCAAAATGGGACTCTAGGAGATGGGGGAGATTAGGGGAGGCGGCGCTAGGGTCGAGTAGTGCCGGTGAGGGGCCAGCGGCTGTGAGGGGCGACCAGCAGTAGGGCCGAATGGCACAGCAGCAACTAGAGGAAGGGGAGGAGACTAAGGAGAGCAGGAGCTGAAGATGGCTATGGGGAACTCACCAAGTAGTGGACCAAGCCGGAGAGGAGCCGTGGTGCTCTAGCGACGTGGACAAGCATCGACATAGTGGGCTTCACAGAGTCGGCCGACAAGCACCGAAGGGAGAGAAGGAGGGGTGCAGCGATAATAGGGAGGCTAAGGAGGCTACTTATAGCTGGAGTTGCTGAGTGCTTCTATTGCCGACAGGAGAACAGGGAGCGGCATGGCCTGGCGTGGCCATGGCAGGGCGTGGTACTAGCATGTGAGTGGTAGGGCTGTGGAGTGGGCAGGGCATGGTGAGGTGAAGGTGACATGACGGGAGTGGTTGGTGCAGGGTATGGCGTGTGGACGTGGCGAGGCGATGCGCTGTAGTGGGCATCGCTGTGGCTGACGAAAGTAGTCGGCTCAGGCATCAGAGCAGAGAAGCAAGAGAGGGAGAAAGAAGGGAAGGCGGGAGAAGAAAGAAAGAAAAGAAAGGAGGGGGCCCACATGGAACAGATAGGGAGAAAGGAGAAGAAAGAAAAGGAGTAGTGTTTGCAAATTTTAGAAATATGAATTCTAAATTGCACTTCTGTTATTTTTGAAACTTAAGTTTGTAATTGAAGTTTGAATTTCCAACCTTGAGTTTTGTATGTTAATTGAATTAAAAAGAATGAATTTTGGTTTAATCATACGGACACAAACTTCAATATTCCCTTGCATGTGATGTTATTTAATTTGCCTACAGATTTTGACTTTGGATTTTATTTTACTTTAATTAGTATTCACATTTTAGAAGCTCAGCTCTAATCTAAGACTAGCTCTGAAATTGGTTTATAATTTATATTCTTTAGATTTTAAATTCACTACCTAAATTAGCATTAGCGACTTAAATTTGAATTTTAGTTTTTATATTTACAATTACTTGACTTAATTTATTTTGTGTATTTTGTTGTTATGAGTATTACTTGTATTTGGGAATTATCCCCAGTTATTAACCTGCATTGCACGAAATTTGGAAAATCTCAAATAAAATTGTAGAAGAAATTCGAATGACAACACTATGCAAGAAAAGTTTTAAAATTTCCATATTTTTGAATATCTAAATTTTTAGGATGTTACAATCATATACATACATCGTACGAACCATACCAAACATTTATCTTACATATCACAGTTTAAATAACCTATATCGGGTAAAGTTTACATAACGGACCGATTAGACCAAAGTTTACATGACAAAAGTGGAAATGAAAGCAAAAGCAAAAGGTGAGGCCACACCTTGCTATAGGCAAGTGATTGGGGGTAAAATATGCCAAACTACTTTCTAAGGTTTGGATAATAAATGTGTACACAATCACCATCAAAGCCTGCCTAGTTAAGGTAAGGACTAGACTATTAGAGAATGACCTAATCTACACTGTCACCTTCTCTGTCTAGTCACGAAGAAGTGTAGTAGGCGTATTGGTCTTTATTCGTAGGTTTTGAGTTGTCATAGTGAGTGAGCGTGAGCACAAACAACCGTGCTCCATAAGCCAACACACTGAATGCAATAATATAGATACAAGGCTTAACAAAGAAAGGCTCGGATTCTTTTATTTGCGAAATGCCATAGTTGAATTACACTAAGTAAAAATCCTAAGACTTAACATTTTTAACTAAACCTTGTTATCTAAAGAGTGTGAAAGTATACAATAATAGTAGTGTAGGTTCCATCCACCTGTTACATGGTTTCACACACTATATGTTTTTTTGTTATTAGGGTTCTATCCACCTATTATAAATACTGGGTTCTATCCACCCAAGAGAAATCAACTCAGGGTTCTATAATCTTTCATGCTTTCATCCCACCCACATAAATTATTTTGTAAATAGACACTAACTCGAGTAAGTTCTTATGCCTGTCCATGATCATGGGTCTGGGCTGTTCGAACATTTTTCACTCTGTAGAGGTCGTACACTTTAGCTACAAGAGGCAATCAACTTATTATATTCCATATGTTTCTTTAGACATATAGATCAAGAAGACCACTACAAGCTTTTACAATGCATCTTCCCAACGAGGATACACCCGCTAAGGTTTCACCACTGTGAGGTTCTATCCACGTACTCCAGAGGTCCCCTCTTGCGTCACACAGCGACTTCTATCCAAGACTCGTCCTATGTTCAATCGGATGGCGCAACTCACACTGGGTTGATATAAATTAATTAGCCAAGTTGTACCTATTATAAACTTGTGGTTACTCTGTTTTATATTGGAAGGTCATCACATGATTCGGTCCTTAGGGTTATTAGGGCAATTGTACCACAAACCACCTTCTTGTGCTCCCATCGCACCAGCCCCACTTACCATTTGCCTTAGTATGAAGTGAGTTTAGAGTTTAGAGATTCCAAAATATCCTTTCTAGTTCAAATACCAACCACTTCCCTCCAGTGACTGCCCAAACCAAGTTTTCATGTTTGAAATGATGACATGGCAAATTAATACCTTATGTATCTAAGCAAGGCTAAGCTTGGCATTTAGATACATATTTATAACTAGTATGTTTTCCATTAGTTCTAGGGTGACAAGGATTCATGTCCAAAGTCAAGGAGTGGGTATAATAGCACAATTATATTAAGGACTTAACTACAAACTTAACATAAATATAGTTTGAATAATAATTTAAATCAACATAATTTGCATTCAAAAAGTAGGTACAACATGACTTGCTTTGCTCATAAGCTTCTCAGTCTTGGTTGGTCTTGAATTGTTGCTCTTCCAGGTCTTTGTATCCTAGTCGAGCGATTGCAATGAAAAAGTGAATAAATACATGAAAAGTCAAATAAATTCAAATAAAAATTCAAATGAACTCCAAAATTCATGGTTTTACTTTCGTTAGAAAAATCTTGAATTTAGAAAAATGTTTCATTTGACTTGGAGTTAGAATAAGTGAGATCGGGCTCTTCGAAGTTTAAATCTAGGGAAGAACCCAAAAATAAACAAAGGAGAGATGGTGTGTCTCACTGATAGCTATCCCCATAATTTAATTTATTTTCTGATTATTTTTTCTATTTAAAAATACACAAGATGCTGACATATGAGGCCAACCAAGTTTTTATTTTGTTTTTGAATTATTTTACTTAAGAAAATGATGTAATGTGATAGATAGGGCCCTTAGGGTTTCTATTTTTTTGAATTATTTTCTTTAAAGAAATGGATCTAGCAACAAACAGGTGGGGTTAGCACAGTATGATTGGCCCACATGTTAGTGACTCGGGATTAAAATTCAGTTTATTTAGATTTCTTAATGACTTGGGCCAATGTGTGAGTGACTCATTAATTTAAACTAATCTAGTTATGCACTAATGGCACCATTAACTTACTTACTAAGCTATAGTACTCCTCTACTCAGAGAGGAGATGTCATTTACCATGCTCAGCGTCAACATGTGCTAGCAACCCCCAAAATGGGTTGTCGGGACCCCAATGGTCCTAAGCGCGGTGACGGCATGGCCAGCGGTGAACCACAACGGTGACACGATGGCACGTGGTGGTGGTGGAGGCACGGCCGCTTAGGCAACTGAGCTCCCGAAGACATGATGAGCGATTTGAAGGCATGGTGAGCATCTACAGGCTACGAGGAACTCACAGGAGTACACGACAAGGCTCAGGAGGTGGTGTGGTGGTCTGGCGATGTTGACCCAAGGTGGTGCGGTGGCTTCAACGTCAACGGTGAGCTGGAGTGGCTGATTGCCCAAATTAAAGGCAAGGATCATGAGAGGGAGGTGTGGGGAAGGTCTAGCTTGAGGGAATTGGTCGGAGGCTCACTGAAGAGAGAATGACAACAACAATGACAATTTTCGACCGGAGGGAAGGAAGTCGACGGCACAGCGAGTTCCTATGAATGAAAACCCAATTGGGTAGGAAAGGCATCAGGGGGCTCAGGGATGTGTCATGACATAGCAAGGGAGGAGAGGGGCTCAATGGAGAGGGAGACAGTGCTCGACAGGGCATGACGGTGAGGTGAGTGAGCTCGGCTTGGGATCAAAGCAACCCAAGGTAAGGTAAGGGGAGTGAGGGGAAGGGACGACGAGGCAAAAGGGAGGGGCTTATCGGTATTTATAGCCGACAGAGGCGAGCTCGAGTGAGACACAGTGCTGCAGCCGATAGGGCAACATGGTGACGTTGGCATGAGCGTGGGATGATGCGGGGAGTAATGACGGCCGGTGTCATGGTGGCATGGGTGCAGCAGTGTGACAGGACAGAGTGCACACGATGATGCGGCGGGATAAGGTGGAGCGAATGCAGTGCTCTCATGGCTGGTCGTCGGCGTGGCTAGTCAAGGTGACGTGATTGCAGCATGTGATGTAGGCGAAGTGACGGCATTGCATGATGCGATGGGTGGGGCATGCACAACGAGGCAACGAGATAAGGCATGCAATGGCCATAGCGGAGGTGCTTTCACGGTTGGTTGTCGTGTCGCTGGTTAAGGTGACACAACAACATGCCAGTGCGACTCATGCTATCATGGTGTGGTGTGGCGATTTAATGCAGTAGGTGAGCGATGGAATGGACAGCAACAGTCAGTGAACCGACGACATGGTCAGCGAAGGTGGCACGAGTTGGCTCGGCCGAGAAGCAAAGCAAGCGAGATAGAGAGAGCAAGAGAAGAAGGGGAAAGAGGCAGGCTGGACGCGCGGCTAGGCTAGGATAAGAAGAAAGAAAGGGGAAAGAGAGAGCGGGTCGTGGGCTAGCTGCGTCGAGTCGGTAAAAGAGGGAGAGACGAAAAAGATAGGTGGGCTAGTAGGCTGGTTAGGCCGGAGGCAAGTGGGTCGGGGGAGAAGAAAGAAAAGGGGCTGACCCAAAAATTGGTTTTAAGATTTTTTTTATTTTTATTTACTTTTGATTTGGATTTATATTTTGTTTTTTATTTTGAAATTTGAATTCAAATTTGAATTTCATTTTTGCAAAAATTTTGATTTGCACCAAAAATCATCTTAATTCCAAAAATTTCAAAAATCCGCAAAATGGGTGTTACACTATGCCACACCTGTGTGCCTAGGATATAGGGATGGCAAAGAGGCTATTCCTCGATGGAAATACCCTTCCATCACCGCTCCCTATTTGGCTATTGGGGGCAATTTTCTCCCGTCCTATTCTCCACCGGGAATTTGGTGGGGAACGCCCCCCCAATAACCTAAACTCGAATGGCATTGAAGTGATTTAATAAATTTTATCATATAATTATGCAGAAATACGTAAATTTATTAGTACACAAGATGATAGAATAATAGTAAATTTATTAGTATACTATAAATTATACAAAACAATATTAGACTAGAGATAAATACCAATGATTTAGACATGTACATGTATTCATCTACGCGTATATGAGTGTTATCAGGGATCATCAGGGTTGGGGGAAGTATTTTCGTCCTTATCCTTGTATAAGAAAATAGGGATAAAAATCTCCTCATACCCATTTCTTAATAGGGGAATTCCCCACGTTTTTGCCAAGGAGCGGGGCCATTGCCATCCGTACTAGGTTAGTCGGGCAACTATTTTGAAACAGAGTAATTAGAGAAACAAAGATCAAAGTTGTGTGCTCTTTATCTATTATATTGTTAAAACGATAGTAATTACCATCTTAATCAAATGAAAAGATCAAATATCTACACTGTCTATTTGGTGGATAGAGATTATAAGATGAAGATTGGTCGGCTATAAGTAAAGAAAACCAGTCATACAAATCCGGACTTAACAGAAGCCTTGATATCTGCCCTCCAAACTCGAAACTGATCTCCAACTAGGGGCAAAACCATACCGTGAGCAGGGTAGGCTTTAGTTCGAGGTATGGAAAAATATCCAGTGTATAGCCTAGTTAAATTCAGTCAAATCTAGATAATATTTTTATAGTCCAGTCCAGATAGTCTAGATAATTCTATTACTGAGTCTGAGACGTAACCAAATTCTGAGTCTGTCACTGTCCGAACCAAACCCCCAACAGTACTGATATCAATTATTGTCCTTGTTTTGCTTTTGATTTTTCTCGTGTGGGGTTCGCGATTTAAGACACCGTCACATTTGGCGCTGCTGTCGGTGTCTCCTCCCCGTCGATAAATTCCTCCATCCTACACTACACCACCTCAAGAAGCGTCGGCTCTCCTCCGCAGCGCGATCCCTCCAAAACCCCAGCGCGCAATGGCGGCGGCAGGTTCCGGCGGCAAGTGGAGCGACACGGCCATGCTCGTCATCGATATGCAGGTGGGTTGCTTGGTTTCTTAGCTAGGGGCGGGTGCTTTGGTTTTGTCGTTCCTGTTACTTGTGAATTCAGACGGTTGTGTGGGTGGCATTGGTGCCGGTTGTTGCAGAAGGACTTCGTGGACCCGGCGATTGGCAGCCCGTCGCTGCTGCCCGGCGGCGATGCCATACTCCCCACCGTCGCCGAGGCCGTCGCCCTCGCGCGGGAGCGCGGCATCTTCATCGTTTGGGTCAGTTCTTTCATCTTTACATGCCTTGGTGATACACACCGGAGCAAGCAAACCTCTGTTAGTGTTAACCTATAGCTTTGCCCCCTTTCTACGAAATATGCTTCACAAAGTAGTACAGTAGCTCTAATTTTCAGGCACTGGCATAGCATAGTATGCCTAACACGCTGGATGAATATGAGCTGTGCATGTAGGTGGTCAGAGAGCACGACCCATCTGGGAGAGATGTCGAGCTTTTTCGCAGGCACCAGTACTCCGGTGGGAAGGGCCCGGTGGCGATGGGCTCGGAAGGCGCAGAGCTGGCCGGTGGGCTTGTTATGAAAGAAGGTGAATATAAGCTGGTGAAGACACGGTTCAGTGCTTTCTTTGCGACGGCTCTCGACTCTGTGCTCAAAACTTCAGGGGTCAAGAACCTGGTTGTTGTTGGTAAGCAGTGATATGGAATTTTTTCTCCCATCTTTGGTTGATAATTATTTGCTCTGTTATTCATCTTTTGGTAAACAAATTTGTTGGCAAACAAAGATTGATTCTTATGTGTTGTGATACCAAATGGTACAACATCATGTTACTTAGGTGTATATATGTTCGGTTCACAGGGGTTCAAACGCCGAATTGCATTCGCCAGACTGTCTTTGATGCTGTAGCGCTGGACTATGAGAAAGTTACTGTCATTAGTGATGCAACAACTACTGCTAAGCAAGAGGTCCATTTGTGTGAGTTCTTCTTTCCGTTAATATTACTCTCCACATCGTAACATCTATATATCTGTGAGCAGAGCTGGGTCTTGGTAATTTGATATGCATATGCTTAGGGACCAATGCTCGACATGTTATTTCACGTTAAAGAGGGAATTCAAACGGGAAACTTCCAATATCGAATACTTTTTTAAAACAAGTATATTATACATGATCTTTATTTTATCTTGTGTGATGGTATTAGGATCTAGGAACTAAAGTTAATACATACACATGATGTGGTAGAGAGCTACTAAACTAGTGTCCTCAGACTGTTATTGCATAATGTTCTGAATCTAACAAAACGATGAACTCAGTAGTCTCCATATGCATAGCACAGAATTATGCAAAATTATCAAATTTTCTTCGGAGTTGTTTCTGAAATCTCTATGTGAGCAAGCTGGATAGTTCCTCTATCCAGATCTTAATGCCTAGAGAGTTGTTTCTGAAATCTCTATGTGAGCAAGCTGGATAGTTCCTCTATCCAGATCTTAATGCCTAGATAGTTAACAAGCAGCAAGCTGTTGGTCACAGCTATCGTTGCTTTTTGGCGACTGCAGTGCATGCTGGCATCTTTGGTAGTCTGCAGTAACCTGAATTTTTTTTTATTCCCTTTGTGCTGTTCTTTTGATTATTGGTGACTGAAGGCATATCTATCTTGATGTAACAGCAAATATCAGAGATATGAAGAACATCGGAGTGGAGACACCAACTCTGGATGAATGGCGCCGCTAACCTTGCTGGTACTTCATTCTCAGCACCAAATACACATCTCTTGGTGTATCAGATGCAACGAATGCGCTACCTCTTCAATATATTATCTTCACTCCATCTCATTGTGTGTAACTGTATTATTAATCTCTGTCAGGTAGCATAATGCATGCAGATACTGCTATATATTTATGTATGCAACCTCTAATATATCCCTCTTATATAGAGGTAAAAAATACCATGTGATTACCCTCTTTGTTACATGAGTTTGCATTTCATTTGTTAAGTGATGGCAATTGACAGTCTGTTTGCTTCAAAATGGAAAAACTGACGGTGTGTTTATCTTGTCTATGGTTGTATTTCCGACTTTCCATGTTTGCGATATGTTCCCATCCATTTGGGAGTGACCCTTCGGAATATCATAATTCAAAGAGTGTCCCGTTGAAACAGAATTATTCTTACATATTATGATATTAATAAGAAACATTCAAAAAAGAGTTTGTCTTGTACGAAAGTAGAGCATTTTTTTTTTTGCTTTCTTGTTTCCATCACTGCTAAGATGACCAAAATGAAATGGATGCATTTGTTCTTCAGACTAGTTCACCGTAGCGTACCCTGTTCTTTGAACAACGGGCACATCTGGAGCTCTGTTCCATCGAACAAAGAAAAATACGGCAAGCGACCTTTCCACGGAATGCCCGGTATCGAAAACAATCTGGGAAGGAACAGCCGACTGGGCGAGATGTGAACACCTCAAGCCAATAAACGGACAGCGACTGGAGGTTTAGGGAGTGGTGAAACTCCCTGATCAGTCCTCGCCGTCAAACAACCAAAGGGATCAAAATCCATAATGATCCTTACTTGCTGGCAAATATGGCTTGAGCGAAATCATCGCATCTTCAGAAACGAATTCATGCCAAGTCCAAGGATGTTAGAATTGCTGAAGGAGGAGGCTCGCTCGTGGAGAATGACAGGCGCAAAGGGATTAGAGGCCATCCTGCCTTAGTTTAGGCCTTCGGTACCCTGGTTTAGTCGCCTTTTTTTCCTCTGTAAATCTCCCCTAGCGAACTTGTCCAGCGCCTTGGCGCACCTTGTAAATTTTGTTTTTCTCTTCTGCTATTAATTTAAGACAGCAAAATTGGATCTTTCAAAAAAAATACGGCATTAATCAAAGGAAATGTGCCATTGTTTTGGTCAGTTTTAACTTTCAAGCTGTGCAAGGTTGTTTGGTTACACGATAATTGTGATTAGCTAGTCTTTAATCAGTGTCATTTAGTAGCCACCGACACACGCATCGTATCATCTTACATGCGCATCCCCATCATTCTTGGTACATCCTTTCCCTTAGCTCTCTCTTCAGTGAGACACAATTGCGGAACTACAGAGCCGTCCTGTAATTTATGATAGTAAAATTGTCTATGTTATCTGTAGAATATTGATAGTGCGAATTAGAAGGCAAATATCCTACCCTAATGGGTTATAAAACCCGATCTTATAGAGGGCAATATAGCTCTTCTCTATTAGAGAGCGACTAGCATGCAGACGTTCATCTAGACGTTAGCTCCGTACATTCCGGTTGGATAGACAATGACCCCTACCCGTTTCTCTTCCACTATGCAGAATGCTTATCACTAGACAAGGAGACACATGGGTAATGACGAGGAACCTAAGGCTCGAAGCTCAGCTCGTCACGACGACACTACCAGAGGTTGCGTCTAGTGGCTACGGAGCTTGCAGAGGCCATGGTAGGCATTAGTGGCGGAGCTCGAGCGCCATTTGTGATGCCGTGGGAACTCACAAAGGGCATGTTTCTGGAGCTTGTGGAGCAGACTAAAAAATCAAACATCCAAATTAAAACAACTTCATATAGCGAGGAAATAATCCAACACCATGATTTAACACATAAGAACTCTAACGCAACATCAACAAATACCGACTGCAACAAATCGACATAACTGATGCAACAAAAACATTCTTGTTGTAACAAATGGAAAAGATAGTTGCAACAAATAGTAACTATAGTTATAACACCATTTTTTAATGAAATTTTAGGTGAAGTACACAAGGGTAGAACATTTAAAAAATAGATGCAACAACTTGATTACTTGTTATAACAATCGACAAGCTCACAGGAGAAGAAAAAAGTGACCACAACACCACCTAATTACAACCACTGACTCGTCACTGGTCCTCGGATAGGAGCGGTGTTGCTACGAGGAGCCTTTAGTAGCAATTAGGTACGGATGGCCGGACCATGCCCAGCGGCGGCAAATCTCGGCTAGCCTCAGTGGCTCTCATCGAGGTCTCGAATGTCTCACCTGGTGGTAGAAGAGCTCAGCTTGCTTCAACGCTCATGGAGGCCGTGTTTGGCTGTGGCAGAGCCTAGTTGTGCATGTAGAGAGTGGGGGAGGACCGAAAGGAGGTCACTTGGTTGTGTATGGTAAAGGGACATTGAACTATAGCTCGTTGGAGAGCTCGATGACAGCGACTTAGTCGGATTTTGTTAGAGCAACTGAGAGTCTCAAGAGAGAGAAAGAGGATAGTTGTGGGTGGAAAAGGCCAAGAAGGACGATTGGATAAGGATTAAAGAATGGATAGCTCAGAGCAGCATTTGATTTTTTTTAGCCTTCTGGATAAATGAGTGCTATCAATTCCCTTTTTATTATTATTTAATAAAACAAAGGGAAGAAAATGATTGTCTTGTCCATATTTTTTTATCTTTCTTCTCAATCATCTACCTCACTAAGAGGTGACAATTTACTCTATATAAACAACAAAAGTGGATGCTGCAATATGTATTAACGTATCTAAGACTTTGTACAATTAACTCAAGTAATATTAGAAACTAGGTGCGATATCAAGTTATCTGTAAAGGTGTATAGGTAAAATATTGAGAGCATGTTTGGAACAATATATTTTTATAGATCAATATGATTCCTATAAAAAAAATTTAGGCTTAGTTTGGAACTCAGGAATTCTATTCGGATTTCGAAGAATTTATGCTACTTACTATACAATCCTTATGAATTTAGTGGTGTTTGGTTTGAATCAACAAATACCGATTGCAACAAATCAACATAACTGATGCAGCAAAAACATTCTTGTTGTAACAAAAGGAAAAGACAGTTGCGACAAATAGTAACTATAGTTGTAACAACATTTTTTTAATGAAAAACAATTTTAGGTGAAGTACACTAGGGTACAACATTTAAAAATAGCCGCAACAATTTGATTACTTGTTATAACAATAAACAAGCTCACAGGAGAAGACAAAAAGTGACCACAATACCACCTAATTACAACCACTGACTTGACACTGGTCCTTGGATAGAAGCCGTGTTGGTAGGAGGAGCCTTTAGTAGCAATTAGGTATGGATGGTTGGACCATGCCTAGCGGCGGCAAATCTCGGTTAGCCTCAGTGGCTCTCATCGAGGTCTCGAATGTCTCACCTGGTGGTAGAAGAGCTCAGCTTGCTTCAACGCTCATGGAGGCCGTGTTTGGCTGTGGCAGAGCCTAGTTGTGCACGTAGAGAGCGGGAGAGGACCGAAAGGAGGTCGCTTGGTTGTGTATGGTAAAGGGACATTGAACCATAGCTCGTCGGAGAGCTCAATGACAGCGGCTTAGTCGGATTTTGTTAGAGCAATTGAGAGTCTCAAGAGAGAGAAAGAGGATAGTTGTGGGTGGAAAAGGCCGAGAAGGACGATTGGATAAGGATTGAAGAATGGATAGCAGCGTTTGATTTTTTTAGCCTTCTGGATGAATGAGTGCTATCAATTCCCTTTTTATTATTATTTAATAAGACAAAAGGAAGAAAATGATTGTCTTGTCCATATTTTTTTTATCTTTCTTCTCAATCATCTACCTCACTGAGAGGTGACAATTTACTCTATAAAAACAACAAAAGTGGATGCTGCAATATGTATTCATGTATCTAAGACTTTGTACAATTAACTCAAGTAATATTGGAAACTATGTGCGATATCAAGTTATCTGTAAGGGTGTATAGGTAAAATATTGAGATCATGTTTAGAACACATTATTTTTATAGAACTATATGATCCCTATAAAAAAATTTAGGCTTAGTTTGGAACTCAGGATTTCTATTCGGATTTCGGAGAATTATACTACTTACTATACAATCCTTATGAATTCAGTGGTGTTGGTCTGAATCAACAAATATCGACTGCAACAAATCAACATAACTGATGCAACAAAAACATTCTTGTTGTAACAAATGGAAAAGACAGTTGTGACAAATAGTAACTATAGTTATAACAACTTTTTTTAATGAAAAACAATTTTAGGTGAAGTACACTAGGGTACAACACTTAAAAAATAGCTGCAACAACTTGATTACTTGTTATAACAATCGACAAGCTCATAGGAGAAGACAAAAAGTAACCACAATACCACCTAATTACAACCACTGACTCGTCACTGGTCCTCGGATTGGAGCGGTGTTGCTAGGAGGAGCCTTTAGTAGCAATTAGGTACGGATAGCCGGACCATGCCCAGCGGCAGCAAATCACGGCTAGCCTCAGTGGCTCTCATCGAGGTCTCAAATGTCTCACCTGGTGGTAGAAGAGCTCAACTTGCTTCAACGCTCATGGAGCCGTGTTTGGCTGTGGCAGAGCTTAGTTGTGCACGTAGAGAGCGGGGGAGGACCGAAAAGAGGTCGCTTGGTTGTGTATGGTAAAGGGACATTGAACCATAGCTCATTGGAGAGATCAATGACAGCGGCTTAGTCGGATTTTGTTAGAGAAATTGAGAGTCTCAAGAGAGAGAAAGAGGATAGTTGTGGGTGGAAAAGATCGAGAAGGACGATTGGATAAGGATTGAAGAATGGATAGCTCAGAGCAGCGTTTGATTTTTTTAGCCTTCTGGATGAATGAGTGCTATCAATTCCCTTTTTATTATTATTTAATAAGACAAAAGGAAGAAAAAAAATTGTCTTGTGCATATTTTTTTTATCTTTCTTCTCAATCATCTACCTCATTGAGAGGTGACAATTTACTCTATATAAACAATAAAAGTGAATGCTGCAATATGTATTCATGTATCTAAGACTTTGTACAATTAACTCAAGTAATATTAGAAACTAGGTGCGATATCAAGTTATCTGTAAAGGTGTATAGGTAAAATATTGAGAGCATGTTTGGAACACATTATTTTTATAGAACAATATGATCCCTATAAAAAAAATTAGGCTTAGTTTGGAACTCAGGAATTCTATTCGGATTTCGAAGAATTTATGCTACTTACTATACAATCCTTATGAATTTAGTGGTGTTTGGTCTGAATCACCTAAGTGCGACACCCTAGCAAAACTTGGTAAACTTTGACCATATTTGGCCTCCGTCTGGTTTGTTGCAAAATTTTAGTAAGATTCACTATTGCCTCTCCAGTTTATTTTGTTGCCAAGTCATAGGCAAAACATTTGCTAGAGATAATTTTGGTTACCAAACAAACATACCCATACATTACAAACATATCAAAGACACCATCATGTTCCAAATGAGACCTTAATATCCTTTCGACAGTCAAGATCACCCCTAATCCTCTGTTTCAAGTTTTAACATCCCAAGACTACTCACCAACTCTTCTAACCAAACCCCAACAGTCTCGTTCATCCAAAATCCAGAGACTGCACTGCCACGAGCACCCCAAATCCATTTTTCGTCCCTTTCAAACAGTACTCTTGGGATTAAAAAAAGTTCTCACTGCAGCATCATTATCCATTAGGGTCTTGCTTTTTGTGTGCGCTCGTGGAGGGTTTGTGGTTTATGACATCACATCTGGCGTTGCTGTCGTGCCTGCTGGTGCTGCTCCTTTCCCTCGATAAATTCCTCCTCCGCTACCTCAAGAAGCGCACCGGCGGCGGCATCATCCCAAGGATCCCGAGCAGTCCCTGAAAATTCAGTCCGAAAATTTAGGTTTAAATAGATTTTATAACTAACACTAGGTAAGAAAGACTTAGTTAGCCTAGTGTTGGGATTGTGGTGGGTGAGCATACGGCTGTGAGTTCAAACACCAAAACCAGCATTATTTCCATTTCCCCCTTAAAAATTCATGTTTGAATTGAAAATCTTCAAACGAAAATTTCTGAAATTTCCGAAATTCGGTTTTATCGGTAGGGGTGAAAAAAATTTCCGCGAATTTTTTCCCTGGTTGGATAGTTATTGATTAACATGTTGGAAGAATTTCCTTTTCCTCTAGTGACAATTAGAACCAAGTTCTGTACAACAAATGGCATTATAAAATTGCAAATTTTACAATGTATATAAACCAAAATTTTACGTAGGGCAATAGACATACAACTTTCATCAGAATAGTCATGCTCGGCGTGAATCATTCGTACCTTTAATCACTTTAATTTTATGTGTTGTTTGATACCGTTGAGTGGCATAGGCGGGCGTGGCCAATGCTAGGGCTACGTTATCAATGGCCCTATAGACCAACGAGGCTATAGATCATGCCAATGCTCACATCTTCATTAACCATTCATCCATGCATGGAGAACATAAAGCAAAAACTGAAGACGATGACTAATGCACAGCTTAATCGGGGGTATTCTATGGGTTTACCCCACAGATGTAATTAACCGGGAGCCTTCCGAGGCCCCGAGAATCAGGACACCATATTGTATATGTCATATCTGCTACACAAAGCAGGCTACGAAGTGCATATATATAAAAGGAATTTGTAATTTTGTTCTTCTCAAATGAATGAATAAATATATGTTTTTTGTATTTTTGTTATGTTTATCTATTTTTTGTGTACTTCAATACACTGGTATGCCCGCATCTTATACCCTTGCGCACAGGCCCGGCCCTGAGGGGGGGGGCGAGCGGGGCGGCCGCACCGGGCCCCCAAAATTCAGGGGCCCCCACCTACACAATACATAGTATATATACTCCGTCTTCCGATCGGCCGACTTCTCGTATTCTCGACGTCTTCGGTCTTCGGCAATCGGCACAGATCTGAGATCTCGTCTTCGGTGATTCGGTCTTCTCGTCATCTCGTGAATTCGTGATCTCGTCTCTCGGCTCCGGTGGGTGAGGGCGTGACCGCGACCGCGTCGTATGAATGTTTTATAGCACGTTAGCAGAGTCAATTACAGCAGGTAATTTGCTTTATGATCGTGTGCTTTTGTCCTAGAGTAAATTTATAAGTTCTTTGAACCGTGAGAAAAATGGTACATACATCATATAAGATCTCCATCAGTAATGCATGTTGCATCCCTTGTGCAAATATTTGTCATTTTGTGGATTCTGGTTCTATTTCTTTATTGAGGAACTTGTTTAGATCTTTGGTAACTGTTCTGCTGGGACTCCCAACTTGAGAGCAGTAGTTGATTCGCTATCTTTCTCCATTATAATAAAGAACGTTTGTGTAACTTTTTCTTCCATTGCTTAAGAAAACGTCCACCTCAATTGACTTTGATAAGTTCAGTTGTTTAACACTTGTTTTCTACTTGGAAAACCTGCTGACCCCTCATTGTATTTTTCCTCTCAAGATTGTAAATCAGGAACACAGAAAACTTCCTGAAGACTTAGATTACCACTTGATGACAAATCTATCGCTTGAAGCTCGTGAGAAACTTTCCAAGGTATGTTACCCATCTGCTTTGAGAATATTTGTTTTAGCTTTGAGAATATGTTCAAGAGCCTTACGTGAGATAGCCTGGCAACATGAATCAATAACATGTGTTATGCAGTTTCCCATTTATTGAAACAACTGTTGCCTGCACCTCAGTCTTTTGTGATCATCAATTATTTGGAATTCTCCAGGTATCAGTTGCTACAAGTTTCGATTGCTTCGCCACATCTTGCCTGAAATTTTGTGTCATGTGCATACATGATTTAAGTGTTTAAAATAGGCAACTGCAGCTGTGTCATATATATTCAACATTAGTAAGAATTCAGGGTGCCAGGTTTATGATTGTATTTACAATTCATAGTATTATGCATTGTTAGGTAAGGCCACAAACAATAGGTCAGTATGTAGATTTATATTTTCTTTAAGGCCACAAACAATATGAATTTTTCTTTAATACATAACGCATTTTAAGTGTTTGTTGGTAAATTAGATACATATATATGTGTGTATGTAGATTTATATTTAGATATTTATACTAGGCCCCCTATTTCTAGTTTCGCCCCAGGCCCCTAAAATCCCAGGACCGGCCCTGCTTGCGCAAGGAATCCGTGAGCGATTTTTTGTGTCAAACAGACATCTAGTGGGAGTAGGTGTTTCACCACAAATATCAGACTGAATAATGACAAGAGCCTCATTAAATCTTTCCACCTTTGAAAAAAGACGTGCTTGTCATCTTACCCATTATACAAGCCTCACAAATACCAAAATCCTCTTACTTAAAGTGTAGAATTCTAGAATTAATAAGCCTCTTAATTTTTTTTGATATGGGACCAAGTCATAAATACCATAAATAAGATTCCGAGCATTGGTTCCTGTCATTAGTATTCCTCACTATGGAGTTATTTCGACCAACTAAGCAATTAATATCATATCATTTAATAGTTTATCAAGGAAATAGATCTTCATGACAAGTGCAGTACACATTAATTTTCCCTTGAGTAATATTTTAACTCTTCCTTTTTCAAATAGTATGTCATAACCAATATATTCTAACTGAGCAATTGTATATAAGTAAAAGTTGCATGATCTTTAGTAATATGAGATGCAGCATCAAAATTGACAACCCAACTATTTAAAAAAGAAGTGACTAAAGATTCAGTGCATACAAAAATATTAGACATACCATGAGGCAAAAATCACCTTTACGCTCAATTGGTTTATTGTTTTGATTTCTATTCTCATTCTGCTTCTTTGTTTCCTTGTAGTCAGCCCTGAAATACCCATACTAATCATAGTTATGACACTTAAAATTCTAATACTTATCAATCCTCTGAACTGAGTTATAATTTTCACGATCATCCCGATCGCGTTTCTAAGCGTTTCTCTCAAATCACCATTAGGCTTTCTTCTTTTACCAATTCATTTTATTATTACATTTTCCTCTCTAAGGTGTAATTCAGAAATATAAGTATTTCTTTCCTTTTTCTGATAGAGTTTTCTGTCTACTTTCATGAGCAAATGTTGTCTCAGAGTACACATATTGACTATCCTTTTAGAATGATAGAAAGATATATTAAATTATTCTCATGAAGTTGGTAAAGAGTTTGTAACAACTATTACCTGCACTTTTTTAGAAAAAGGATAACCAATATTTTTTTAATTCCTATACTAAAACAGAGTGTTTATTAAGATGCTCATTAATTAAAATGTTATCATATATCTTAGTAGAGAGAAAATGATCAACAAGATTAAGCATTTTAATAAGAGATAATTCACCAAAAATATTTTTCCACTGTGCATTATTTTCTGCGTATTCTGTTTACCCTCATACTCAACAGCTAAAAAATGAATTATTAATCCCAATATAAAAATACAAGCCCTTTTTATTATCCCTGGTCCAATTTTTATATTCTTTTGCATAAATTTTCTTTTCCCCTCAACAGTGGTATTTTTTAGTTCTTTTGGTTATTTTTTGTCTATAACATAATTTATGTCTTTAGTAGAAAGTAAAAAAAATATGAATTTTATTTTTTAAATCGTAAAATTTGATCATCCAATTTGCAAGATCTAAACAGTTTAAAAAAATACACTTTTGGTTCTTTTGCAAAGAAAAAACCAAATCGGTTGCCGCTATCTCCTTTTCCATGCACACCAATAGAGGATGAACTGGCGCCGCGTGTTTGCTGCTCATTTCAACTTGAGTTTCTGGTTTCTAGCTTATTTTTCACTATTCCTAAATTTCATCCTTTTCTGGCTTTTTGACTTTTTTTGGGTATTCGTTTGTATTGTCTATGATAGGCTAACATGTTTTTTATTTTTAATTTTTTTTAAATTTAATTAAACCAAATAAACCATCATCAGTTACAGTATAATTTTAACCATAAATTAGTTTATTTTAGTTCAACAAGCACCTCAATCGTGCGCGGACCGAAGATCTTTTATTCCCGTGTGTCTTTTCTTCAAGCTGAATGCTGGCTTCACGCGTGGGGCACCGAGGCGGTTGGTCCAACCTGCACCGAAGACTCGATGGTCCGAGCACCGAAGACTTGCCGTCAATCTGACCCAGCAAGTGTGCCGGCCTTGAATCTAGCTAGTTTTCTTTGGTGGAGCATTCCTGATGTGACTCCTTGGACCAAGTGGATGTGCTGGTTCAATGTAGCAGACAACACGCGGGTGCTAAAAGCAAGACGAAGCAAGATGCACCGATCTGGCTGTGGATCATGACCCGTGCGAGCGTGATCACGAAGCGACCTTTCACGCGCGGAGACCGAGGACGTAGCACCACCACGCCGTGCGAGAGGCGAGCTCCGGATAGCGACGTCATGCCGTGCGAGACGAGGCCTCCGAGCCGTCGACTTTGCTTACGCGCGAACGTCTGCCGTGGGTGCCGTCTCTGAAGCTGGCTCTGATATTAATAATATTGGTTTTTTCTAAATCAGAGATTGATTTTATGGTGTTTCTATGGTCTATTCTCTATTCTTTTGTGTTTTTAGTGGTGTTGTTCACAGTTGTAGTATGAGGATAGAAAGTAGAAATCTATTTGTAGACTTCACTTTTAGATATTACAAAGTGACATACATGTTTCCGGTGCACCGTAGAACTACTGAACCATGACACCAACCACGGTGAGACATTATTTTTATGAGTCTAAAATATATTAGTCCCTAGCACAATATATGTGAGTTATGTGCCATAATCAAATTGTTTATGATATCAATTTCAATCTGATCATGTGGGTCAACAGTCTGTAGAGCCGATCCTGCAAAACAAACATATCTATTCCGTCATGTGTTGTACCCAAGTTAAATATATGCATGCATATTAAATTTCAGCAAACTTGTTCTCAATAAATATGCCTACTAAATTTCAACACAGTCGTCCTTAGCACCTTGAGTATTAATTTCTCGAACTAAATTTCGTATAAAATATTCTCTATTACTTACATTAATAATATAAATAATTTCACATTAAATTAAATAGATAATAATCATAATAAATATTAAAAGTCACGTAAAATTCCAACACAATGAGCCTATGAGTTACCACGTGCACTTCAGCTCCTATCATATTTATGTTCTTGCCCAGATCTAGCAACTCTAAAAGATGTCGCTTCCTAAAGAAGAAGTAGAAAACTGAATCAGCACCACCACCACCGAGCTCGTCGGAATAAGGGGCTATCTTTATTGCTAGTTACACATATGAATTGTTTGGCCACATCATCGTCCACCTCAGTGAAGTCTGTTATAAAACAGTAGTTCTGACCTGCTATGCAAACGGAAGGAAAGTGTAGAGGGCTTAAAACGCAAAATACAAACTTAAGGAGCTAGGTGAGATAATGACACATGTTTAGAGAGTCCTAGTGCAATTTACTCTATTTTGATATTTCCATATTCTCTACGGTTTAGGCGCTTTCGTAGAACCGAGGACTTAGGAAGCTTCCGATTGGTCACCCTACCGTCTCTATTCATCGTCGTCCTCACAGGCAGAGCTGGAGACCATGAAGAGGTGGCGGCGGCTGAGAACATACGCGACGAGAAGGGCTCTGCTGGCCGTCTGCTTGGCGGCGATCGCGCTCGCCGTCTTCGTGCTCTCCGCCGACGGGGGCTCGCAGAAAGATATGCCGGATTCCTGGTTCTCCGATGGCAGCACACAAGGCTCGCAGTACGATATGCCGGATTCCTGGTTCTCCGATGGCAGCACACAAGGTAAAGAGTGCTCTTCATGGTTGCTTAATTTTATTTCATTTTTTTTGCCCTTAACTTGTTCGGTTTCTCGACCGGCAAGTGTACGAATGTACGAGTGCATATATGCATGCCGGTCACAAATCAACATGTGCCATGCGAGACTAACTGAAATAAGCTATATAGGTCACAAATCACAATTCAATACATACATATACATATACATATACATATACATATATACATAAAGCCTCTTTTCTACTTCTAGGGCTGCCAGCTGGCAACACGTGGCTACCACATGGGCGTGCGGTCTGACACGGCAGATGGGGTAAGGCATGGCGCTGACCGGGCAGAGGTGGCGCACATGCGGCTGCCAAATCAGCGGCCACATCACCTCGACCCGCTGACGTGGCATGGCCAGCGCGGCGACGCTCTGGACCCGAGGGTCGTCGGTGTTTCGGTGGGCAGCGGCGGCCGGTGAGCTGTGCAAATGAGAGAGGAGAGGGACAGGAATGCGATGGCGCTTGCGACTTTTACCGAGGATGGCCGGAGGGCGATCGACGACGAGGAAGGCGGTGGCGCTCGGGTCACCTGTGAAGTCGGTCCTTGGGCAGCGCTTGTGCTCGGCAGAGAGGCGGAGGAGGTTGGTGAAGGCTCGGTGTTGCCGAATATGGCGTCGGTGGAGCTCGAGTGGTGGCGGCACGTCGAGAATTCCTCACCGAAGGTGTTCGCAGGCGCGAAGAGAGGAACGACGGTGTGAACGAGCTCGAGTGGCGGAGAGGAGGAATTGAGGGCGGGAACGAGGTGAGTAGGGAAGGGGCTCGGTAGGAGGGGTATTTATAGGGGAGGGGCGGCGAGCTAACCGTCGCACAAAAATGGCAGCGGTGGCGGTTGCAGGCGGATGAGGCCGAGTGGGGCGTGGGGAGTGGGGGAGGTGGGTGACAAGTGTGTGGAGTGCGGCACACGAAGGGAGAAGTAGGGCAGCGCACATGTGGGAGGGAGTGGCGGCCAGGAAGGGCGGAGCCGGCCAACGGCCTGGCGGCGGCGCGAGGAAGAAGAGAGCGCGGGGAGGAAGACGGCGCTGACAAGTGGGGTCAGGGTGTTGGCGGGACCGAGAGAGGGGAGGAGAGGGATGGCGGGGATGGGTTGGTGTGCGCATGGGCGGCAATCTGGGCCATCCACGCGTCGGCCCAGGAGGGAAGCGGGATAAGGCGGGCGGCGACGTGGGCAGATCTGGGCCATCCACGCATCGCTCGGAGGAAAGGGTGGGAGATAATTACAATTAGAATCCAGTGAAACCTACACAAGTATGTCATGGTCATTAAACCCAAGTTCTTGTTGCTTATGAAGTACAAATCAATAAGTATAGCCACTAGTGTAATACTTACCCCTAATTGTAGGACATAAGTATAAATTCTATCACGGTGACCCTCCAATGCCTTCGTAATGTAATTCTCAATGAAGGATGCATCCTCCTTGATGATATCTATGGCGACCAAGTGTGGGTCGAGGAAACTAACCGATGATTTCGTTAATCTGGCTTCACTCACCATGTATATATATACACACACAAAAGTAATGAGTTATATATGACATTTATCGGCATTACAAAAATGTATACTGTGATTGTACACACTTACAGTGTCCATCATCGAATGAGTAAGGCGTCGAGGGCATCAAGTGTGAAGAGAACGAATAAATCCTCGAAGGTCACCGTGAAGATACAATCGTGAATATTGTGCTACAGATAATGTGACATAAACTTGACGTTGACACCTAAGCGCCGTTATTCCTCTGGCTTGTTGGCTTGTTCCATGTAATACGTAGGCAATCTCTGGCAAGATAGTCCTAGAGCTAGGAGATGCTCTGTTGAGATGACCAATGGCTTGCCTAGCACGAATGTTCGAGCCATAGGGGATCTCATCATCTGTCTTCTTCAATTTGCCCTTAGTGCCTCAGCTGTAGGTCGACTTCACGGTAGTTGACTAGGCACGAGATTTAGATGCACCCCGCCCTTGTTGCGTCTGTGTAGGTAGCGTTGGTGTGGATCGTGCCTATGGAATTGGCACCAGTGCAAATAGCTCCTGTGGACTTGGCACCGGTGCAGGTAACTCGATTGGACTTGGTGCCGGTGCAGATAGCTCGAGTGAACTTGACTCTGGTGCAGATGGCTCTTGTGGACTTGGCACAGGTGCAGGAGCCTCCAGGCAGATGTTACTCTGGGGCCATTGGATGAATGTTCCAATGTCTTGCCCTAGAGTCATGACCTCGTCGTTGGGGGCATCTATAGCGGGATGACCTCGAAATTGGCGTGAACACCGTTCACATTCACATTTAAGAAACATGGCACTAGAGATACACTGTACACCAAGGCTTTGGCCCCGGATGGATACACCTGGCCCCAAGCAGCGCACAGAGCAACGGAGGTATATGTCATTTGGAGCTTACACTTCATAGCCACCTATATAACGATATCAATGGATCAAGCATTCCAGAGATAATAATTATTACCAGGATGTCATCAACAGGAAATCGGTGGTCACTTTCTGAGGTTGGGTTGGACGCGTAGCTACTCCGACGGTTTGGGGGTTGCCTAGCATAGGAGCGGCGGCAGCTTCCTGCTATTTTCTCTATACATTTGCATCTCATATATGACCAACCTTTGCATCTCATCTTTGGTTTTTGCCATAATGTTCTCTCGTAGCTATGCCTCGCGCTTGGTTTTGGCTCTCTTTCTACTCCGGTAAGCTTCGGAGTCGTCTGGGAAGCCATATTTTCAAGGAACACAAAGACCAAGACATCTCATATGACCTAGGTGCTCCTTGTTTCCCAGGGACATGGAGAGTAAATCTCTCTCCCTAACTGCCTCGAATAAGCCTTGGGAAGATTCTACACTCAGTGCTTCTAGGCGGTAGGACATTTCATTGTCTGCGGGGTTTCGAAAGGAGATGGCCCCCGACTATACAGTTGATGACCTCACTCTTATCTAGTTTCGGGTGTGCTCATCAGAGATTCCGGCAAATAGTGGGGAGGTCTCCCGTAGGATTGTCTGCTTGTCCTCCTACCTCCATTCAGGGATTTTACCCACATACCCAGCGGTTCTGAGTCTATGGGGTGCGTATTTTTTGCCTGGAGGGCCCCGTGCGCCACACTTTCACTCCTAAAATTATCTGTCGTCTTCATCGCCACAAACTTTTGCCATTGCAGTTTCAGGAATGGGTACTTGTGGAAGGGCGTCAGATCCTTCTCCACATATTGCTTAACAAGCAGGCTCTTGAAGTTCTTCCACACTTTGCATGCCGCTAGCAACACATGTCATCACACAGAGGCCTAGTGTTCTTCCGGGATCTCGAACAATTGAAAAACTTCTATTAGTAGTTGACTTTTCTGAACTTCGATCACGTTCTTCCACGAATCAAACATGATCTCAATCTGTTCTTGTGCAACTATTCCTACCATTCTCTGCCGCGGACACTGCTTGGCGAGGATTGAGAGAGGTCCTAGATGCATCGACATCTGTGGTGATAAATCGACCATCGGGGTTTTTTGATAGTCCTCTTTCTTGTTAGGATTTTCCAAAGGATAGTGCATCACATGCATCTGGCGATGATGTCAAAGAATAAGTAGATGACATCTTCAAAAGATAATAGAAATGAGTAATTCTTGAGTAAATTCTTGGTGAATTTAGAATATGATTACGTATTTATGTGACAATTTCTCTAATTAGCCGGGCGTTGAACTTTAGACTACCTTACCGAATATCTAAAGATAAGTAGCAGTAAACTCAACAATGAACTAGAGATAGATTCTAAAAGTATTTAGTTCAAGGAAATCGCATTCGTATCATTTGTATCATGGTGTTTTATTTCTGCTTTATCTTTGCATATATGTTGTGCTAGGTGAAATTTCAATTAATTTGCTTAGTTCTAGCACTGGAAGATATTGCAAAGACATTTTGTGGGTTTGGTTTGATAGCTCAATGATGAGAATGGTCATATACTGAAATTGAATTATTCAAACTTGAGCTCTAAAATATTGCTTTTGCTGTCATTTTGTTTTTTAGTCTTGCAGTTAATTACTTTCAAATGTGCCTAGATACATTCATGCTCTGTGATCTCTGAAATTCAGAATATATACTCCTTTTGTCAGCCAATTAGGCTTATTTTGTTGTTTAAATGTTAGTAGAATTATGCTTTATAATAATATTTTACTAGAATTAAATATGAATTCATGCTAAAACCACATTAATTACAATAATCTAGAAAACCAAGCGCATATACAGCAAAACATATATCCAAAGACATGATAATAACATAGAAATCAAACTATTATCTCTCAACATAAACAATATAATCAAGCCAAAGGACAATATGTTAAATTAAGCACAAGCATTTGTAATTAATATAATGCACAGATTAAGAAGTGAGTTTTGCTCGTAGTTTGAGGAGTTGCTCAAGTTAAAACCTGGCCTTCTCACCCTTGTCAACAGACCATATATCAAAGGGACCAACTCCTCAGTATTTTGCTAGTTTTATACTCTAAAATTACCTCAGTAAAGTAATAGAATCAACTGCCATATTTTAAGCACATGACAGAATGAAGAACAACTATAGCAATATCCACAATAGTGCTACGGCAACAATAGAAACAAACACCAGAGATATGCTACAGTAGTAATAGCAGTAATAACTGAATCCAACAATATTCAGTTCAGAACAATAGTGATTTATACTTAACCGAAGTAAGAAACAAGTAATGATAAATCAATACTAGTAGAATACTCCCTCATTACTCACAGTGATCTCAATCTAATAAATTATCCTCATCAAGCATTCACAAAGCCTATATTATATTATGCAAAGTCCCCCTAGTGATAGCATTTACGAAGAGGGCCGCCGGAGTCGGGAGAGGCAACGACAACATTGGGGGAGGCAGCGATGGCCTCATGAGGAGGAGGGCGATGGCCTCGGGGGAGGAAGGCCGTCGGAGTCAGGGAAGGCGCTGACGAGGTTGGGGGAGGTGGCAACGGGCTTGGGAGGAGGAGGAGGGCGACAGCCTTGGGGGAGGAAGCCCACTGGAGTTGGGGAAGGAGGAGGAGGGCAACGGCCTCGGGCAAGGAGTACCACCGGAGTCATGGGAAGATGAGGAGGGCAACGGGCTATAGAGGAGGAGGGCGATGGGCTCGAGGCGAGGCGACGGTGTTAATGGGTAGTACAGCGGGGACAAACCCTAATGCGTAATATATATAGGGGAATAATCACAGACGATTCTATTTAAGAAACGTCTATGATATTTATCATCACAGTTGATTCTGATTTAAAACCGTCTGTAATACCAAAACATCATAGACGGTTTTATTTTAGAACCGGTTTTACTTTAACCCTACTTATATATATAATATGTCACATTTTCATATACATATATGCGAATTCACATATATATCACACATTACATATATGCAAATTCACATATATATCACACATTCTCATATACATATATAAATGCAAATACAAAACATATGATACATAAATATTTCATTCATCATTCCACTTGCTTATTTCTTTTAAAAATTAGCCCTTCATGATGATCGATATGTATGTAACTACTTTCATTACATTCTTCCTCCACCCTTATGCCATTTTCGAAAGGAGGCAACTCATCAAATTTATTTTTTTTCCTCGTCCACTACATTCTCAACTCTAACAATCATTCCTTTTCCATGAAGAACTACATTGCGCTTCTTAATTGCCTGGTTAGTTACATAGAAAACTTGAACAACTTGGTTAGCGAGTATGAATTGTTCATCTTTGTATCTGACACGTTTCAGGTCCACGGTAGTGACACCGTACTTGTTGACCTTCACCCATGGAAGATGGACTCAACGGCACCAAAATAAGGGGATCTTCAAAAGCACATAGTCGAGCTCCCAAATCTCCAAATGGGTACATGCTATGTAGGAACACAGACCCACACAAATTTATCTCCCACACAATGTAAACAATAAGATGGACCATGATATTGAAAAACGGTGGAGGAAAATGACATAGAGTCATCACCACCTCGTTCTGCAGAGCATCTAGTCCTTCAGGATCGATGACCTTCTGAGAAATTGTGTTAAAGGAATAACACAGCCTCATGATTGTTTCTCGGACCTTGATTAGCAAAATACTTCTAATTGCAATGGAGAGCATCTATCATTAGCACATGATAATCATGAGACTTCATGCCAATTAACTTCAAATCTTCCATCAAAACAAGTTTCTTCATGTTAGCGGAGTAACCAGACAGAACTTTCACACTATGCAAGCGCTGGCATAGTTCAGTTCTCTCGGCCTTGGACAGAGTGTAACAAGCACAGGGAAGGTAATTTTGTCCTTTTTTGGTCTTTGTCGGTAGTAACTTAGGCTTGATGTCCATATCAGCCAAGTCAAGCCGTGTGTTGACACTATCCTTTGTTTTGTCATCAATGTTTAGAAAGAGACCAATCAAAGTGTAACATATATTCTTCTCTACATGCATGATGTCGATGCAGTGGCGAACTTCTTGGTGCTCCTAATAAAGTAAGTCCCAAAATATTGATCTCTTTTTCCAGACGTTCTTCTCACGGGTCATCGATTTACATCTCTTTTTGAGCACAATATCTAAATTCTTAACCATATCATAGATCTCTTTTTAGCTTAAATGCCTTGGAGCTGAACTATCCTCGTTCTCTCCATCGAATTGTTTCTTCATCCTACGATATGGGTGAGTCCTCCAAAGAAACCTACGGTGATGCATATACATGGTTTTGTGTGAGAGCTTCAGCCACATACTCTCAGTATCATCTAAGCAGTGAGTATAGACTTTGACCCCTTTTGTACTCTGGCCTGACAGGTTAATAAAGGTAGGATAATCATTTATGGTGCAGAACAACAAGGAGCGTAAAGTGAAGTTCTCTCGTTTATACGCATCCCATATCTTTACCCCTTCAATCCACAATATTTCTAGATCTTCCACCAGCAGTGCTCGGTACACATCAATATCATTCCTAGGTTACTTCGGCCCTTGGATAAGTATCGATAGTAAAATATACTTCCCCTTCATACACAACCAAGGAGTAAGATTGTAGATGCAGAAAGCCATGGGCCAAGTGCTATGTTGGCTCTTCATGTTATCGAAAGGATTCATTCCATCTACTCAATCCGAATCTTATATTTCTCGGTTCTGCACCAAAGTATAAAACCCTCCTATCGATGTTTCTCCACTAGACAGAATCAACAAGGTGTTTTAGCATTTTATTCTTCTTACGCTCCTCCGAGTGCCAATGCAACAATTTTCCCCCTTGGGTTCGCAAAAAACCGCTTTAAACGGGGAATTACAGGAAGATACCATACCACTTTAGCAAAAGGTCCTCTCTTCACCTCTATTCCCTCGCCATCATCTGATTGATTCTTACGATTATATTGGGATGCGTTGCACACCGGACATACGTGCATGTTTGCATACTCTTTATGGTAGAGGATACAGTTATTTGGACATGCATGTATTCTTTCTACTTCCATTCCCAATGGACAAAGAACCTTCTTGGCTTTATAGGTGGTTTTGGGCAACTTGTTTCCCTTCGGAAGCATGTCTGCTAAAAGACCTAATAGTGTTGTAAAACTCTTGTCGAACCAATCGTTGCTTATCATCAATTTCAGTAGTTCAAGCACGGCTGACAACCTCGTGTACTTTGACTTGCAGCACGTGAACAAAAATTTCTCTAAGTCCTCCATAAAGCCCCAGAATTAACATACTCTCTCTCTCATGACAGTTCTCTTCTGCATTACGAAGCATCTAATCTAGATTGTCATCATTCAGCCTATCTGAATCGGAATCACAATTGACAAAATCATCCAATAGCATATCATTGATTTTATCGATGATGTCATTCTTACTACTTTCCTGTGTAATATGCTCTTCATCATGACTGGTCCAACGTGCATACCTCTTTTTGAAACCCCTTCAAATTAAGTGCACTTCAATCTGTGCTTGGTTCTTAAACATCTTTAGATTCTCGCAGTCAATGCATAGACAGTACATATATTCCACCCCCTTTATTCAACATATCCTCCTCGGCAGTTCTTGTAAATGTAGAAACGTCATTAATGCATTGTTCACCCACACGGTTCCCAGCGTACATCAAGCTACGGTCCTATATTATGCATATAACAATTTAGTATAACATATTCAATTAATTAATTACTATACTATATATGTACGATCTAAATAAAGTAGCTATATGTTGCAATAATAATTAATTACATTGAATTAAGTAGAAATAGACTATGAACTCTAAACCATGCTAAATGTAAATAATCTTCTCTCTATATCAAGCTAGCTAGATCTAAACCATCTTCAATTCTCCTTTCACCAAAAGCTATATCTAAATTATAATGTAATTAGAAACAAATTACTAACCATAGCTAAGCAATAACTTAGTGGATCTGCAATTACTCTTGCCAAATAGTCGATCTCCTTCCACCAAATGGCCTCAAAGCCCCGCCAGCAGCTCAAAGCATTAGTGTAGATCTGGAATTTAACATAGAGGGTCGATAGGTATGCGCGCTATTAATATAGTGGAATTATCACAGATGTTTGTAATACAAACCGTCTGTCATAATCTAATTATTACAGATGATTTTTAATACGAACTGTCTATGAATTATCACAGACAGTTCAAAGTAAAAAACCGTCTGTGATACTTCATAATATCACATATGGTTCTTTTTAATAATTGTCTATGATACTTTATAGACGGTTTAAACTTGAACCATTTGTGATAGTTGACTTTCACTGACGGTTTTTCGCACTAGCAGCAACACAAACGGTCTCTAAACTAAAAATGTCTATGATTATATTTAATATAGATAGTTTTAGGGAACTATCTGTAATGTGACGTCTAATTAGGCTTTTGTAGTAGTGTCAATTAAGGACATGTTCTAAATTGTTATGGCTTTTGGCTGAAATGACACTATAACATATGCTAATTTTTTCTGAGATAATAAATTAATGAAAAATGAAAAAATAAATAAAAAAAACACCGTTATATCTCTATGGATAATGTAAAAAAGGAAAAAGGATAAAAATAAAAAGATGTGTTAAGAATTCAACGTGTTTTAAATGAACCAGAAGTCATGGCTGGTTGAAACATGGCCTATGTAATGGAGGTAGCACGAATTAAAGTTGGTGTGTATGTCAAGTTCGACAAGCAAAGGTGCACTTTATGCGCTATGCACATGGGCATCGATCGAGAGGCCATGACAACATGCCCATGCGTAGAGGTAGGACATGGGTCGTGCCAGCACAGCACAGACCCGACGTGCTTCGGGTCGTGTCGTGCCAGCACAGCACAGACCTGACGTGCTTCGGGTCGTGTCGTGCCATGCTGGCTCGGTCCAACCACCCCGCTGTGTCATGCCATGCCAGCCCGTCTCACCTCCGGCTAGGCCCAAGCACGGCCTAAAGCCCATCATGTCGACATTGTGCTATGTCAGCCCTAGCTCATGCCTAAGTAACTATAGACGACGGAGGCAGCGGCAATGATGATGGTGGCGGTGGCCATCTTCATTCCTCTTGTGCCCGCCTCCAGACCACTCTGGTACTCCTTGTAGTCCTTCTTACTGTCCATATGATGGTCATTCATACCGTAATCTCCTATGCTTGGTAAGAGCTGACAAGCATCAACGGGAGTTAGAGCCGGAGGAGGATTAGGGGAGCAGCGGTGAGACTTACACTAAGTCGTCTTGCTGCCCTTTTCATACTACAACTCCTCGATAGCATACCGCTCAAGAGTTTCTTATTGCTTCAACTTCTTGATAGCATACTGTTCGGAAGCTCTTTGCACGTTACGATACAGCACGACCCATGTCCCACCTTGGGGGAGAAGGGCCATGCCCACTTCACCCTGGAGATGCTCCTTCCCTATCTATGTGTTGGTAGCCCTATCTATCTATATATCCCTGTGGAAGTATCAGTCCACTTTAATTCTCGGCTATTGCTAATTAAGTATGGCATATCTATCGTATGACATCACTACATCAGGTGTATGCATGCGATTATGGCCACTTTTCTCTCCACTAGTAGTGTGCCCGTGCTAACGCTACGATAAAATACAAAACAAGATAAAATTTCTAAAAGATAAAACGAAAAATCAGATTCATTAAGATTCACGTCTCATATATTGTATAACCAAATATTTTTGTCACATAATAAATATCACATAACGACTGATCCTTTGAGGAGGTGACAACATCATTGGAATCACCCACCGACGACTTTCTCCATCCCCATATTTTTGGTGCTCTTCCCTGAGGCATCTATTTCTTTTTTTGGTTTGGCCAAAATTCTTGTAGTGTTGTTGCTACTATTGACTCTACAATATAAGACTGCCACAACAGAGAAAATTTCTACCACGACAGGTTCAACACTGCAGACTGCTGGTAATCAGTCAATTCGGCCTAGAACTTCTGCACAGAACAACATATACACTCCAAAGGTGTATAAAGATGGGATAGCATGCTATGCTTTCAGCAGCTCAACTGAACCTGATTCTCTTGGTTCAACTCGTGTGGATCCAAATTGGAAGACAATGCAACCTACATCCTTCAGAGCTTTTAACATATACATGATTTGCAAGGTTTTAATCATAAGGTTTCCTCAACTTCATTCACAGACCAATTTCATATTATAGGGTGGACCCAGAAGTTCATCCTGAACTGGAAGAGCTATAAGATTCATAAACAATTGAAAAATAGACAAGTGCAATTTTGTATATTGTTCACAAAATCTAGAATGTGCACATATCTGCCAAATAAATGGAGTAAGGGCAGAGACCACATTAGTGCCTTCTTATGTACCTACTACCGAGTTCTAAAATATGTACCGAGTTCTATATGAGTCTTTAAGAAGCAAATGGTTGTTGATGGAATTATGAAGATGTTGACTGCATTTTTACACCATCAGAACAGGAACAATGGCAACCACTGGTGTCATCAGTGCCTAAGTCTGACAAACTGGCGATTACTGAGATAGATGGATGCAGTCCTTCCCCAGTTCGGTGCAAACAAAGGGGTTAGCTACCTGTTGACGCTGGCAAAACAGCAAGATATCATACAACAAACATTCAAGGGCATCTCCTTGTACGAGACGATCTCGATCCTATAATTACTGGGTGGTAGCTACGCTCGTCGCATCTTAACATTCAAAGGTTTCTCCTTGTAAGAGACGATCTTTTCTGCTGCCCGCCTCAAGGGCCTCCCTACTGAAGACCTTCTCCCTGTCACCTGCTCTTCATAAGGTTTTTGCTTCTCGTTTTTGCCCTGCTCGATCAAGACATTTGAGCTGGAAGGGGCTAAAGGAGCGATAATATCTTCATGCAAACTCTCAAAGATGCCCTTAGTGACTTCAAAAGATGCTGGATTCAGTCTTGAGGATTTACTCCTCGGAGAGTTTCTGCATTTTTTAGGCCAATCAAGATTGTCATGTTCCAATCAGAAAGACAAGTGCATTGGTGGAATACAGCAAGCGGTAAGCTGGCAAAGACCTACCTCTTCTCTTCACGATCCAGTGGTTCATCACTGTAGCGTTAGCACTGGCATATGGCATCAATGTCCTCTATGTTTGAGTCCTCCTTCGGACCTTCACAAGATTCCAGCTTCCGTTTATTTGCACCAATACACGCAGACTTTCTGATTCAACAGAACAATGCTTTGGTGAATTTTTATGATGTACTACTGAGCTACAATTGTATCTCAAACATCACTAAATTGGTGGGCCTTACCTCTTGTTGCCTCTCTCTCGTGGTGGCTCTGGATGCTGAATATTAAATGGCAGAGATGCTGAAAAGGAATTGGCATTAAAGTATGAAGGAAGATTACAGCGGTCTGCAAGTAATAGCTTGCTCACTATTCTTGGGATTTAAAATTTAACTTCTAGCACAACAAAGTTGTACCTGCGAACATTGACAAACAAAGATGTACTTTCTGTTCAAACTTTCCGGCGTACTTTCAAATCATTTCATTTACAACTTACTTGAAATTTTGAATAAGGACTATATTATGCTTGAACGCTTGATAAGGCATATTTAAGAACAATATTAGATGGTACAGCAGCTGAGAGGAAATTGACAGCAAGCGAAGATGGGAAATTCTAAAAGTGGTTAACTCAAGGTAAAATAAAAATGTAAAATGTTTTGTTTTAAATAGGACAACTCAGAACTTTAAAGTACAATAGCTGGAATGATTGCTAAGTATAGATTCAAAATCCAAGAAAGAAAAAGAGAGAGAAAATAGTGAGATTTACATTGAGTTTCAACTAAATGGTGTGCATTAGCATTGGTGGCCTCATTGTCAATTTGACGAGCCTCAATTGGTGCAAGTTTGGAAGGTATGGCTTTTTTACCTCCTCCTAATTTCATTATACAAACCAACCAATCTCAGAATTAGAATTCTTGTGGGTCAACATGGTGAATAATTTTAATTGAAAATTTTGCTGCCTACCTGTGAATTTACTTTCTTCTGCGGTCGGTTAGCAGTCCTATTCTTTTGCTGAAATCAGTGAACAACAGAAAAAAGATATCTTATCTGTAACAAACAGAAGCTCGGTAAAGTCATGCTGGTACTTTACCTCGAGTTCTGAAGCCTTTACTTTAAGCACTGCTGCTGTATATGCAAACTAATGTTGCAATGCCTTCAGCTGCATGTTATGTCCACAAATCATTTCCCAAATCAGCAACCCCCATGGCCCAAGCTGGGTGTTGACAGTTGAAAATGTCAAACAGAAAAGAAACAGCGACAGCTTACTCTATCTTTCTCCTGATTCAGTTCCTGCAGGAAAGCACAAAACATAGAGATAGATCAGATAGTGGGCTACACTGCACCATAAAAGAAACCAACTGCACGTGATGCTTTCCTATGTACAACATAAAGAAAGATGTACAATCTGTACTCAAATTTTCACGTCCAGTCAAATTTAGTTGAATTCAACACATAATTTTGTTTGTCACGGTGTACAGTACAAGTACGCATTGGATTTGTGAAGGTCCCAGATGCCCTCGAGTGCAACTCGATGCCAAAAACTGTTTTTTGTCCTTACCATTGAAAAATAGAATATGATGCCCTAAATCAATTGTGAGGTTCTAAATAAAGAATATGTAGGCATGAAGCACAATAAAAAAGTAAGAATAAGCTATACCTTGATCATTGTTGTATCATTCCTATTGCAAATAAAGCACATATTCCTAAACATCCAATAAACATATAACTTCTGCATAACGTACAAATAGTACATCTGAATATTGAAATAGACAGAAACCCATGAAATAGAATCCAATAGCTTTGATAGCTACAGTGTGCCCGTTCAATGAAGCATCATAATCAACTTGATCGCATTTCTACCTAGTTCCGCAGAAGTTAAATTAACAAATCTGGCCAGTTCAATGAAGCATCATAATCAACTTGATTGCATTTGTTTCAAGCAAAATCATGTTTTTTAGCTACAACTTGAAATTTCGTATGCCCGTTCCATTTTCATGTTTTTGCATATAGGGCACATTCACGAGGTTTTCAGCCAACATTGTCGAATATCTGGAAAGTTCACATTGAAGTAAGTGGTACAGTAAGCCATAAAATTAAATATGTAAAATGAACTTGCCAGCTTCTCTATTTTGGTCCAGAACTTCTTCACATCCTTAAAAATATTTAGGGCAACTTTTCTCAGGTGATGTGCTTCCTCCTGTAAAAGAACAATCATCAAACTAAGATAAAAATCCCTGAATATTGGTACATTATGTGCATAGTACAAATTAAGGAATCAATGGACAATATAAGTTCATCCAGTAGCATTTTGGAACTAATTAAATATACTTAAAAATATAAATTAGTTAATATCATAGACAATACAAGCAATCCTCTGTGAAAAACACCAATAGGTTTCATATTAAGACAGTAATTAGGATCAGACACAAATGATCCAAAAATATCGTAAAGAAAAGATGGGAATGGGTGTACTCACAGTGATTGTCTTGCGAAAATTCCTTGGGCCAACAGTTGATTTCGGTTGAGACAACAAAATTAACAAGGGGATCCATCTGACACTTGAACACAAATTTCCCTCTTCCCTGAAAAACTTTTCATTTCGTCTTGAAGAAAGGCAACGGCGGTAAGCTAATGGTGAGCTGCAGTATTGTTCCCCTCAGCCTCCTCCTTTGCCTTGCGAGCAGCTGCTCTTATTTCCAGAAATGATACAAGCTCCTGTCACTATTGGCTAATCTCTCAAGTATTAACATAGCTTTTCTCTTCAGATATGAGACTTTCCTTTTCTTCCAAGTCAACAATGGAGCATTCTTTCTCTTGCATTTTATTCAGAAGAAAAGTGGATCCTTTACATGACATTCCAAGTTCAGAATCACCAGGAGATTCACTGCCAGAAGATGAGCAACTGAGTATCAGCCACAAGCATCAACTTGAACAGATGAACCGATCAAACTATCAAAGCAAGCAAACCAAAAAACGACATCTAAGATCATAGCTAGAGTGAATTCAGTACACCATTAATTTGAAATTAAGATCTCACACAAACGAAATACACAATCATTTTTGCCTCCCCTTGCGCCTACGAGGAGTGGGCCCCACCTTCCGGCGGCTTCCCCTCCGACGCGTAGAACGGCTGCGCGGGGTGCGGGACACCGTAGACGCCACCGACGCTCCCAGCCGCGTAGAGATCTCCCGGCGCCTCAATTCCTCCGCCACCGACAATGTGGTAGACCGGCCCAGGCATGTAGCCGCCGCCCTGCGCAGTCGGGTCGAGGTACTGGACGGCCCGCATAGGCACGTAGTACACCGGCTGCGGCATGTACGGTGGCGGCGGGGCCGGCCACGGCGCGGTGCCCTACGCGACGTAGGGGGTCGAATGCGCGCCGAGCGCGGGAGTCGACGCCTCGTCCTCGCCGTGCGCCATCTCCGTGTCGGACTTGGGGCGGGCCCCCGGGCCGGGGCTGGGCTCGTCGGAGGTGGTGTCGAGGCCGAAGAGGTAGTCCGGGACCTCGGAGACGATTGACGAGGCCTCGGATCGGCCGCGCTCCATGGGCGCGGGGGCGTTGAGCGCGTCGACGGCGGGTGGGGAGGGAAGGAGGCGGGGTGGGGAGGGAAGGAGGCGGCGGCGGTGGGTGGGGAGGGAAGGAGGAGGGTTGGGGGCGGAAGAGGAGGCGGTGCGGGATAGGGAGAAGGCGATGCGGGGTGGGGAGGAAAGGAGGCGGCGGCGGGCGGCGGAGAGGAGGAGGCGGGGAGAGGCGGAGCAGGAGGCGAGCGCCAAACCCTAGCTCTGTCGTCCGGTTTTGTGAACGGGAGAGAAGTGGGGAGGCGCGGGATTCGCGCGGGGGGCGGGGTGGGTAGCTTACCATTTTGCATGATCCAAATAATATTAGCCTTAGGATCTTCAATGAGTAAGAGAAGAAGGTTTGAGAAGAGATCTAGACCATTCATTTGTATGAAGTTGGATTACTTTGGTACACAAATCTGGGTGGACTTAGATTAGGCATGACTGTGGGGGTGGTTAAGAGGGGTGGATTTAGTAAAGAAAATTTTGGTGAATTATAGAGTAGGGTAGATTCCATGGGGATCAGATAACCCCCGAAGCTAGCTTTTCGCACAAAGCACAAAGGCTATGTTACATGCAATGCATCTGGGGTGTAGCAGTAGCAAACATCACATCTTTAACCACATGAAAAACACCAAAACAAGAGTCAAATTGCAATATGTTGGCACAAATTAACGTCTCTTTATTCACATCGCAATTAAGGTAGAAGGAGCTAGACAAATTGAGAGTTCCAAACATTGCTGGCTCGCGCCGCCCCACGCACGCCTCATCTGACCTGGTAAAACCAGTTGTGTAACAGTGCAACCTTGCGATGGCGAAACACAGCAGCAGCCACCAGATTAATGGAACAGAACAGAGAGAAAGACGTACTGCTGGTGGCATGAAAGTATGCTTCGTAATGCGTCATCGTTTACAGAAAGTAAAATCTTCTACGGTTATAGCTCTAGTTAAGTTAGTAGCAGCTACAACTTGTCAGAGAAACCTCTCCAAGCTCTCTGCTTTGGCTCTGCTCTGAACACAAAATCAGAAGACAGAAAAATGTCGGACGATGAACAGTGCGTCCGAAAAGTTTCAGAGAATGCAGTGGTGTTCAGAGGAAAACAGAAAACAGTTGTGCGCTGCTAACTGGCCGCAGCTTTTCCGGTTTTCTTTCTCCTTTTATTCAGTAAACAAACGAAGTTAGTTACATGCAAATAATGCCTACTAACGCGCCATGATCTCTCAGATCGGCAGACCTGATTTCACGGCACAACTACAACACACGCAACAGCATATCTTCAGAACAAAACAAGCCACACTGACTGACCTACAGACCTGAAACTAACCAAGTTGAGACACCTGAACAAGACTCACACCGAAACAACATTCTACTGAATGGAAATTCAAAAATAGCAACAAGATTACTTAACACAACTCTGGTCTCCCTAATCATGTTTTATTTTTGGGGCTTAAGCGTTCATACCCTCGTTTTCAAGCGAAATGGTGATTTTACCCTCATTTTTTAAACTTTGTGATTTTACCCCTGTGTTTTTGAACTGAAGGGAGAGTCTGCCCCTATTCCGTTAAAGGCAGTTAACGGTGTTAACTTTTGCACGAATAGACAAGTTTGCCATTGTGATTTTACCCCTGTTTTGTTAGATAACTTTGTGATTTTACCCCTATTTCGAAATTGAAGTTTTGACATATTTGGTAGGAATGTTGTCAACAGAATTAGACACAAATTTATGCATTCGTTTTATTAATATAAATCTGGACAAAATTTGTCAAATTTTGCAAAATTTTGACAGCATTTATGCCAAAATTCAGAAAAACACAATTTTTTTATCACACAACTTGCATGTAAACATGAAGAGATTACAGATAACCAAGAGATATCATGCCATACATGTACATGTCATATTAATGTCTAGATGACAAACCAACATATCCATATGACATTGCAACATACAGGTCCGCATGACATGTCAAACAAAAGTAGCAACTAGCATTGGGTTTTTAGATCTCTATTGGCAAACATTACATTCAACCATTAAGACCTAACAAACTAGCAAGTCTCCCAGTAGTTCCTCCTCTCCTTCCCCTTCCTGAACCTCTTCCCTTTCCCCTTCCTGTAGCAGCACCACTTCCACGTCATATGGAGAGAGTGAAAACAAGTTAGTACAGTTAGAAATGTTATAATTTCCAAAAAAAATTGTAGTGGACAGCAATGCGTTCATGAATTACATTGTCTCATTGTTGTCATCTCCTGACCCTCCTCCCCTTCCTGACCCTCTTCCTCTTCCCCTTGCTGTACCAGAACCACTTCTAGACAAGTTAACAAATTCTCTGTGATTTGGCCTACAAATCACAGCAGCGAATATACAAGTTAACAAATCTAGACACCGCTGTTATTTCGCACTATACCATCCATTTCAAAAGTTGAAGAAAATACCTAGGCTCTTCCATGGTGGCTCATCTCCTGCTTCTCATAATCCTTGTCAAAGTTCAATGATTCCGCAACCCAGCTGTCATCATAAAGTAGACACCAATTAGACCAGGAATATATGTGTAGCATAACAAGTGAGTAATTGCCTACATTCAACCATCCGAAAAATTAACATATTTACTGGCAAAGATACAAGTTACCAGTGGTACATTTCACAAATTTAAGTAATCAAGCTTATTTAGAAAGGCCCAGCATTACACAAAGAGAAGATTGGATATATGCCACCCAAAGATTGCAGGTTTTGGTATATACTACCGAAAGAATTTGCTTCACTTAAATGCGTCTGGATCGATCGTAACCATTCTAGAGATTGGATATATGCCACCCAAAGTGAGGCCGAGCGTCAGGCCCCAGCGTCTTCTCCTCAGCGTCAGCGGCGGCTTCTCCTCAGGCCCCAGCGTCAGCGGCTCAGCGTCACAGCACCAGCGCCCTCCTCCCTCCCCTCCCGGATCTACTCTCCACGTCGCCCTCCTGGTCTCGGATGGCCGGATCCGCTCTCCGCCGGCGCCAAGCCTGGGGGCCGGCCGCGCCGCGCCCTGGAGGACAGCCGCACGCCGCGCCCGCGCCTGGGGGGCCGCCCGCGCCGCGCCTAGGGCCTGGAGGACCCGCGCCCGCCTGGGGCCTGGAGGACCCGCGCGCCGCCTGGGGCCTGGAGGACGGCCGCACGCCGCGCGCCTGGGGGCCGCCGCGTCGCTCCTCGAGGCCGCGCGCCTGGGGGCCGCCGCGAGTCGCGCCGCGTCGCCGCTCCTGGAGGCCGCCGCCTGGGGGGCCGCCGCACCGCTCCTGGAGGCAAATCCTAACCCTAGCCTTTCGCGTGGACTGAACCGAGAGACCGAGGGATGCACTCCAGAACCCGCGTGGGTGAGCTCCAGTGCAAAGGATTACGTATGGGGTATTCTTGTCTTTTCGCGTGGGTATCTTTTGTTTTCTTTTTTTCTTTACCATTTAATCCTCCAGTCTTAACGGTGTCAGAAAACAGGGGTAAATGGAGTCTTCATTTCAAAATCGCGAGGGCAAAATCACAAAGTTAAAAAAGTAGGGATAAAATCACATTTGCAGTCCAGAACAGGGGCAGAAACACCAAATTCCCTTTATTTTTTGTATCAAACTGAGTGTTCGTGCTTTGCTATATATAAAAAATAAATCATATTAATTACCCCAGCAGATCGAGTCCTTATCCTGCATGCCCCCATGGATTTCTTTGGATCCACCCCTGGACTTGACCAAAGAGTTTTGAGGAAGGGGGACAATGACCGGTGATGGGAGGCGGTGGATGCGTGGGTGTCGTTGGCAGCAAGATCGGCAATGAGCAATGGGAAGGGTAGCAGGTGGCTGGCAACGACGTCGAGGGGCGAGTTAATTAGGTTTTCGAGTGGGGGCAACAAAGTGCATTAGATGGGTCTTTGACTGAAAATTGATTGGAGGTCTGTGTAGGATTTTAGAAGTGGGGAATAATTGGCTAGTGAAGTTATCTTAAGGCTCACAACCCATAGGTCATAAATTTAAGTCCCAAAAAATAGTGAAAAATCAATACAAATAACCTGTTCAAGCTATGTGTATTTTGTGGAGAATCATTTTGTGTGTGTGTATTCAAACTAATGAAAACTATATAAATGCTCTCTTATTCTCTCTAGCTCTACGTGATTAATTAGGTTCAGAAGATGAACCTCCGTCCAACCTCACCACCGACCAACTCCTCGACGGCTTGCTCACCGCCGAATTTGGCGAGCGCTCATGCCGGAGCCGGTACGAGTTCGCCGGCTATCACAAGAAAACATCACATAAACCCTCCCTCTACCTACTCGGTAAGCTCCGGAAGCAAGAAGCGCTCCAAAGGCGGTGCGGCCCCGGCACGGCCCCGTACAGGACGGCGCTCCAGCAGCTTAGGTCCGGCAAGGGCACCGCCGCCACGGACTGCCGCTACCTCGTCTCCATCAGCTACAGCGGCCTCGGCAACCGCATGCTCGCCATCGCGTCGGCCTTCCTATACGCCCTGCTCACCGAGCGCGTCCTCCTCGTCGACCGGTACAACGACGTTGACGACCTCTTCTGCGAGCCCTTCCCGGGGACGACGTGGTTGCTGCCCGACGGCTGGCGCTTCCCGCATCTCAGGGACTACGACATCAACTCCAAGCAGAGCCTCGGCAACATGCTGAAGAGCCATGCTCTCACCGTCGGCACCGACGGGAACACGTCGTGGTCGGACAATGACCACCGACCGCCGTACGTGTACCTCCACCTCGACGGCGACTACGGTTTCCACGACAAGCTCTTCTACTGCGACGAGCAACAGCGGCTCCTCCGCGGCGCACCGTGGCTGGTGATGAAGACGGACATCTATCTCGTCCCGGGCATGTTCCTCATCTCATCGTTCCAGGACGAGCTCAGCGAGATGTTCCCGGAGAAGGACGCTGCGTTCTACCACCTCGGCCGGTACCTCTTCCACCCAAGCAACGACGTCTGGCATGCCGTCACGAGCTACTACCGCTCTCATCTCGCCGGCGCCGGCCAGCGCGTCGGCATACAGATCCGGGTGTTCCTAAAGAAGCAGCTGCCGTCGCAGCACGTCCTGGACCAGGTCCTCTCGTGCGTCCGCAGGGAGAAGATTCTCCCAGAGATCAAGAACACGTCCGATCAGGCCGTCCTGGTGACGTCCCTGATCTCGTGGTACTACGAGAGGATCAGGGACGAGTACGGCGGCGGCAGGGTCGCCGGCGGGTTGCACCAGCCGAGCCACGAGGAGCGGCAGAGGTTGGGGGACACGGCGCACGACATGAGGGCGCTGAGCGAGATCTACCTGCTCAGCACATGCGATGTGCTAGTCACCTCCAGCTTCTCGACGTTCGGGTACGTTGCGCAGGGGCTCGGCGGGCTGCGGCCGTGGGTCATGCCCAGGCAGCCTACGCAGAAGGAGGACACGGCCGGCGGGAAGGAGGCCGTGCCGAGGCCGCCGTGCGTGCGGGCGGCGTCTGTCGAGCCGTGTATGCACTCTCCGTCGTCCTACGACTGCGCGGCGAGGAGGGACGTGGATGTGGGAAAGGTGGTGCCGTACGTGCGGCGCTGCGAGGACGTGAGCCGGGGGATCAAGCTCGTCAATGGAAGCAGCTTGTAGTAGCTTAATTACTCCTGTAGGGCAATATTAATCTAGATACTGCCATATATGCATAATACAACTTCTAATCCCACCTAAATCATACCGTGTGATTGCCCTTTCATGTGTTGAGGGAAGCCAACTCCAGAACCACATTAGAGCAAATTAAGTAAGTTAGATGCTCGGATTATAAGAAATTTGCTGTATCGTGGATGTATTTAGGATGCTAGATAGATATGAAGATGATAGCCAAAACCGTCCATACCAAATTAATAAGACACATGAGGACACGCTTACCTAGGTCCGCAGTCCAATGGATTAGGGGCTTTCCAATAATATGGGTTTTGTTAAATATCATTTTCTTCCTAACTATCATTCAGATTTATGACCATTAGATTAGAGATCCAATGGCCATGAATTCTCCCCCTCCTCTTGAATTCTACCCCTTCTCCCTTGAAAAAAATCTCCCCCAAATCCCCCCTTTTAAAAATAAAGGGTCATTTGATCTTTAATCCAAAGGTCACAAATTTGGATGATAATTAGAAAGAAAACATCCGAGTATACCTCAGAAGCTTCCTATGTGATTAATAAGCGGGGCTTTCCTTTTTAATAAGAGTAGCATTAATCTTAAAGCAAATAAAAAAATAAGTAATATCTATTCACTATCTATCATACTTTAAAAATTATGTAAATCAGTATTAAGGAAACCATTGAAGCACCCTATGATTAATTTTCACCCATGTCTCTGGAATGGAACGTACAATTATCGAATTGATGTACTATATTTTATTTAACATCCTAGAATAGATTTTCTAAAGTATATTATATATATATATATATATATATATATATATATATATATATATATATATATATATATATATATATATATATATATATATATATATATATATATATGGGCACCATGGTGCCCAGGCTCTATAATTGATACTTTTCATCTATAATTGTCGGATCCCGGAGCAACAATTCCTGGACCCTCTATGTAAATCACACTAATCCAGAATTAGCTAGTGCACACAGTGAAACAAAGATATATATCAAGCACAAATAACCAACTATATTAAATAAAAGAGTATAGCCTTATGGCCAAGTCTTATATTAGGTTCATTGACCAGCAAATAAAGGAAATAACATCGAAAACAAGTTGATAAATAGTGAAGCCCGACAGCCTGCCCACGGGCAGACGGCCGTAAGACGCGTCCTACTCGTCCAGGTTCTCACCGTAGTTGAAGTCGTCCTCTTCTGAGATGAGATAGCAAGGTGAGTACAAACTTGTACTCCGCAAGCCACACGGAGAAATGCAACATAATGATAAAAGCAACAAAGGAAGGCATATATGGTTACTTTTTTTAGCATGAAACAGCATTTAAAGAAATACAGTACATAGATTGAAATTACTGAATTTAATATAGTAAGTAAAAACAGAAATTGTAAATGAAAATAATACCGTTAGTGCAGGCTCCGACCAAACACTAACCTAACCACGGGCATCCTACCCGGACCAACTTTTCCAAAGACATCTCGTATGGATTACATCCATCCACAAGGTTTTTAAAAACCATTTTTGTAAAACAAAGTCTAATCCGTGAAAAACCTTTACTCAGCACACCCATGACCGTGGCCACGGCTATCCTGGATAGTTTATACACTCTGCAGAGTTTGTACAGCTTTACCCACAAGACATGATCATCCCATATTGCCACCGGATTAACACACTTCCTTTGGTAATGACGAAGAGATCATGACAAGCCCTTTATAATGCAAAGCCTTCAATCTGGCCAAGCTAACTCTAAGGTTTCACCCCAGTAAGGAATCCACCAGATCGGGACCCCCTCTTGAGCCGAGTGAGACTTCTCATGGCCTACGCCACGTTCACTTTCAACCTACAACGAGACTCAGGTTGGGACCCACGAGTTAATCAGTCAGGACCGTCCCATACCAGCCTTGTGGTAGTACGATAGAGCTTTGCAATAATAGCTCACAGATCGGTCCTTAATTGACTTAGGCTCAATCACATACCCTCTGTGCCCGACAATCAACACTGTCTAAACCTGCCCGACAATCACCACCTATCCATTAGCCTAAGTCTAAACCAGATTTTATATTTTATTTTGAAATATTCCATAATTCTTTTTTGACTCACCGAAGTCAAGAATTCATTTGAAAACTTTATCATTTTATGTGAAAAGGTATTCCAAGTCTAAAGTTATATCTATGCAGGACTAAGCATTTGCTACCGAAAATTCTCTAGCCATACTAGTGTACTAACTAGAGTTTGATTATAGGGTGACAAGGTATTAGGGAAATCAACGTCAACAGAGGAATTAACAAGTAGGCAGTATCTAAATTTAAAACTGAATTGAAATACATTGAATAAAAATAAGCATGCAATATAATTGAAAACAACATAATTTTATTTCAAATCTGGGATCAATATGATCAAGGAGTGTGACTTGCCTTACGCCACACACAGGTGCGAATCATCGTCGAAAAAATCTCCGGAATCGTCACAGTCTACACAAGAAAATAATCCACCAAATTCAAATAAATTCAAAATAAATTTAAATAAAATCCAAATATTTAAATTGAGAGTGCAAATGGATAGAGGGGATTTTTTTTTATGAATTTAGAAATTTGAATGGGCTTAATCGGAGTTAGGATGAAGGAGAACAGGCTCTTGGAAGTATAAAATCAGAGAAAGAATAAATCTAGGTTTTTGGAATTATTTTTCTAAAGGAAATTGGAATTATGACGCCAGCAAGAGAATTTATTTTTTGGCTGAATTATTTTTCTACTGGAAAATTAGATTTATGACATCAGCATGACGTCAGCCCTATTGACTGAGATTGACCAGTGGGCCAGGCTCACGTGGACCAAGTCCATGGACCATAGGAATAGCTAAGGTGGCAGGGAGGCTGAGATAGGCAGGGAGGCTGAGATAGTGCTGACTTGGCAGGTGACTAGGCAATTTTGTTGACGTGGCGCCAAGTGGCGCTGACGTGTCATCCACATGGCTCGGGAGGCTCTCGGTGCTGACGTGGCAATACACGTGGCAGTCATGTGGGCTGAAGTGCTGATGTGGCAGCCAGGTGTGTGCCACATGTGCACCACATGGGCGGGAGACCGACGCGGCTACTGACCGAGTGGGCGGCGCTGTCGTGGCATGGTCCGAGCGGAGGTGGCATGCCACCGGGCTCCAAGTGGTGTCCACGCAGCTGCCACGTCGACACCGGTAGTGACATGGTTGTGCCGGCCGGGGCGGCGCTTGGCACTCGAGGGTCGCCGGCGAACGAAAACCCAGCGGCGGCCGGCGAGGGTCACAACAGAGAGATGGGAGGGAGGGGGATTCCGTTTACCCTTGGCTCGAGGCTCGGCGATGAACGGAGGCGGCTGGCGACGGCGGGAACGGTGCTCTGGCGGCGCTCGAGCTCGTAGGAGTGGTGTCCGAGAACGGCGACGGCTCGGGGAAGCCAAAGGTGCCAACGCCGAGGCTCAAGGAAGCTTCCTTTGCTGGCGATCGCTCGCCGGAGTTGGTGGCGGCGCTCAGGAAAAGCGAGCATGGGGCGGGGGTGATGGGGTACCCGAGAGAGGGAGTGGAGGTGGGGGCAGGGTGGAGTGAGAGGTGGCGGTGTTCGGGGGAGGTTTATATAGGTTCGGGGAGGGGGAGGTGCAGCGGGATTGCTCGCCGGAAAGATCGGGGAGGTGGCGGTGGTTGCTAGCGGATGAGGTCGAGTGGGGGAGTCGGGAGGTGGATGACGGGCGCGGGAGGTGCGACGCACGACAGGTGAAGTGGGGCGACGCTCGCGGGAAAAGGGGCGAGGTCAAGAAGGGCGGAGTAGCACAACAGCCGCGGCGACGCTTACGGGGAAGAAGAGAGCGCGGGGACGAAGGGTCTGACAAGCGGAGAGAGGAAGGAAGCAGGTAGAGTGGATGGCAGTGATCTCACCACGAGGAACGGGAGGGAATCAGGTGGCTAGGAGAGTTACGTGGGCGAACTAGGGAGATGGGCCAAGTGGTGGCGTGGCTCAATCTGGGCCGAACACGCGTTGCTCGGGGAGAGAGGGAAGGCAGGTTGAGACGGCCGACGACGTGGGTAGATCTGGGCCGTCCACGCGTCGCTCAGAGCGGAGGCGGGAGATTTAAAATTCGGATTTTGGTTTTTGATTTTTCAGAAATCTTGAGGAAAGGAAAAATAATGCTTAGAAAATAGCATAACACTCCAAATAAATCCCAAAAAATTCTTATAATTCTAACAAAATGCAAGGATCTCAAATAAAATTAACTAAACTCTTTTTTATCATAGTTTATCCCGAAACTTTAACGGTTTTTAATCTATGCTCAAAAGAAAAGAGAGAATTAAATTCTAGAAAAATAACAAATAAAAATTTGAAATTTTGGGATGTCACAATAATTAAGACTTTTCATCCATGATTGAGACTTTCCATCCATAATTAAGATTTTCTATCTTGATATATTATATATCATTGCACTTGCACGTATCTAAAAGAAATCCAAAGACGAAGAGGTTTGGTGCCCAGACACCATAGTGCCTAGGCTCTATGATTGAGACTTTTCATCCATAATTAAGACTTTCCATTCATGGTTGATTCAGCATGATAAACCAATGACTTACTTTCCAAATTGACATCTTTTCGAATTTATGAATGTTAACGAGTTTGCTTGATATATTACACTTGTACGTATTAAAAGCAATCGAAGGACAAGGAGGCTTGGTGTCCAGACATACACACACATACGTATGTATATATGTATGCATGCATTTTAGGGTACATACCCATCTATAACAATTCTAATAAAACATATACATTTGAAAAATATATTCGAATTCAACGATTTTGAACGAATATATATTGCATGCTTTGCTAATTTTTATATAAAATCAGCACATACGTACAATCAAACTATCATAAAACAAAGGCAATTACAATTTGAACTTCAGATCAAACTTGTTTGAACTAGTTAAACTCAACATGCAGAAAATTCTAAAATTTTTCGTACACGATACATAGAAAAATATATTTTTAAATCATGATGCCTAGGCACTATGGTATCCTAGTTAATTATACTATGGATGTGTTATTTTGGGTAGTGCCTTATGGCTTTTGGCTGTTGTTTTTTTGAATTTTGGCCTTTCGCAAAAGACAATATATAGAGTAAAATAGTCGTATGCGGTTTTGGCCAGTATAGTTCAAATCTGTACAATGTCTACTATAATCTACTTATAAACCTCGTCTTAAAAAAATACACCATTTAAAAGCTAGCTACTGTAGCAACAAAAACTAAAGCATAAGTGCAAAAGGACCTAGCTTACACACACACCACCTTTTATATATATATATATATATATATATATATATATATATATATATATATATATATATATATATATATATATATATATATATACACATATACATACATACATATATGTACATATACATGTGTGTGTATATATATGTATACATGTGTGTGTATGCATGTATGTATGTATGTATGTATGTATGTATGTATGTATGTATGTATGTATGTATGTATGTATGTATGTATGTATAAGTCATAATCATGTATGGAAAGTCTCAATCATGGAGCTTGGGCACCATAGTGCTCCTGTTATTTATACTATATGTGTGTGTTGACACACACATATATCCCACCACAAGAAGCTAGCATCCAATCTCCAGATGCCAAAGTCTTTCCTTTTTTCGTAAAATAGGGCAGGAGCTCCTCCAATCACTGTTAGAAGGAAAGAAGTACGACTATCAATCTTAGCCGAGGAAAACCCTAGAGCAAAGGCCGATCAAAACAAGAAGCAGCCTACAACAACGTCAGAAGAAAAGACAAACAAAAACAAGGATTACTCCCTCAAAGCAAAAGTCCTTCTCCTTAAAGCTACTTCCTCCCTAATTGTGGAGAAGATCTGCCCAACGTAAGGCCGAAGTCTTTCGATGGCTACCTCTTTCTTTAAATAAATATGTTGGCCCAGAAAAAAAAATCACATACACACTGGATACAATGAACACAAAGGAAAACACACACGCACAATTAGCGCTGCAACTGCTTAGCACTTGAACACACACAAATGTTGTCTTTTTCCTTGTTGTTCACTGCTCACGAAAACAAACTGATTACATGGGTATTTATAACGCAAACACCACTAGTATGCTTCCCCTGGAGAAGTGCTCCTCAGCCCACGTCCTCAACTAACTAAACACAACTAAGCAGCATGCAAGCTAACAGACTTGACCACTAACTCCATGACCTATTCTTCCGCTACAACTCGTCCAATTACTAACACGCATACACACGACTTAATCTCCATGCGGGCTCATGCATGCATATTATTAGCTAATCATGCAAGGAACTGGTAAACATGCAACAAGATTAATCTAACAATCATCCCCTTAATCTTGTTGCTCGCCAAACTTCACAAGACGAAGTCCGATCTCCTGACGCATCTCCAAGGAGTTTTACCTTCTTCTTGCTGACCATGCGGCCGGTGACACAACGTGCCGATGCCTTTCACTTCTTTACCATCGGTGACACACCTCGCTGATGACTTTGACCTCTACCTCAGCTCCAATTGTCTTTTGCCAGTACCATCGGCGACGGAGACTCAGACCGGAGCTTACATTAGTGAGTTCTTGGACACACCTACAAGAACTCACGCTTTCTCGTAGACACAACTAACACGAGAATATACACGTATACAACAGCTAGACGGGAGTACACGGAGAGAACACACTTCTATTCTCTTATACTACTAAGCTCTTGGACAAGCACACAACTAATTCACAGTGGAGGAAAATAGAAGAGTGTCATGAGCACACACACAGCGTTTGGCACTCGACAGACCCGGAGCTTTTCCATGTGCTCTCATTCTTTATCCTCAACAATACCTGACGGGAGCCCATCGCTCCATCATGCCACACCTCGCAGGCCGCTGACATCGTGCCGCATTGCGCCCCGCAGGCGTAGCGCCGCAGCCGGCGAGAGCCGTCGTCACCCGACCAAGCCGCGTCGCACGACTTCTCCTTGCACCTCGCTCTGATACCAATTGTTGGCCCAGAAAAAAAACAATCACACACACTGGATACAATGAACACAAAGGAAAAAACACACGCACAATTAGCGCTGCAACTGCTTAGCACTGGAACACACACAAATGTTGTCTTTTTCCTTGTTGTTCACTGCTCATGAAACAAACTGATTACATGGGTATTTATAACGCAAACACCACTAGTATGCCTCCCCTGGAGAAGTGCTCCTCAGCCCACGTCCTCAACTAACTAAACACGACTAAGCAGCATGCAAGCTAACAGACTTGACCACTAATTAACTCCATGACCTATTTTTCCGCCACAACTCGTCCAATTACTAACACGCATGCACACGACTTAATCTCCATGCGGGCTCATGCATGCATATTATTAGCTAATCATGCAAGGAACTAGTAAACGTGCAACAAGATTAATCTAACAAAATAAATGAATTAAAGCACATATACAGCCGCTTACACATCTCCCTATGGCTGCACCCCATTTAGTTCTTCCTATCTAGGTACAGACGCGTAGCTAGCTATTCTATACGCAGAGAGGGAAGCAAGCATCGGCGTGGAGAGCAGCCATACTACTTGCGTAGGCAACAAGCAGTGCTCCTCCAAGCTGTTGAAGAACATGGAGGGGTGGCGGCGGCTGCGAAGCTGCGCGACAAGGAGGGCTCTGCGGGCCGTCTGCGTGGCGGCGACCGTGCTCTCCGCCGCTGGGGGCTCCCCGTACGATATGCCGAATTCATGGTTCTCCGACGGCAGTGCACAAGGTAAAACTTAAGTGCTTCGTGTGCTTGCTTAATTTTCTTTCCCCCTTAATTTGTGTCTCGATCCGCAAGTGCGCATCTTCTTTTCCCTACGACTACACGAGAGTGCATGCATGCCGAAATCCAAGAGAGGGGCGCGAGGTCGGCGATAGCAAGTATTTGGCATGAAACCCAAGAGCTTAGGAGGAGGTTAATTTGACTGTTTTTCTATTAATCATGTACAGCGCGAGGCCAATTCGGTACAAAGCACACTTCTGCGCGAAAGAAGCTCGGCAGAAAATGTGGTGTGTACCTGGGTGAATTGTGCTCCAGACTTCCTTACGCAGGCAATCTCGAAGAATTGTAATCCTACTTTAAGTTAGTAAAGCTCTTGTGATTTGCCCTTAAAAAAGAAGGGTGTGTATAGGTTTAATTTTTGCCGAGCGAGACTAATCAAAACGTTTTTCCCACAGCTGCTTTAATTTTTTTCCCCTCCCAAGAACTTTAAGTTAATAAAACTCTTGCGATTGGTGTGACAACCCCCCGACTTACTTAACCCAAAATCATGCCATTAAGAAATAATCAACACATTAAGGTGGGATCCAAACTTTAATCATACAACACAGGAATAAAAATGAATAGAAAGTCATTATACAAAAAGTCCGACGTACATAAACCTGAATTACAAGAATGAATCATACATACAATTTACAGAACTTTAAGCCCAAGATTTAAAATTTACAATTTCAGATTTACAAAATGAAATCTTATTACAAAGTTACAAATTCTGGGAACGGAATTTCACCAAAGCACATCACTCAGGATTGCCCACTAACTCTTCACAGCCGACACAGATTATAGACACCTGCAAAATCATTTAGCCAAAGACCACAAAATTAACCTAAAATGAATTTAAATAACAAATTGCCGTCAGAACCCGGTACTTCATAATATTGCATGAGGGCAATCGCTCACCAAGATGCCAGGATTGTTCGGGGCTAATCGATACATCTCGCGTATTGGGCTTTCATCATTCAGCGACAAACTTACCTTCTTACCTTTATAACCTTCCTGATGAGTCACCCCATGCACAAGCCACGTATCAGCGACCAGTCCTCACATGAGCAAGCCAATACCATGCAGCAAGCTAGCAAGGGCCAGCAGCGAGGAGAGCAGAGAAAGCCAATAAGACCATCACCCCCAGCATCATGTGAGCTCACCTAACTGCCAAAGCCATTGCCACAGCCAAAAATTGACAAGAGACTGCCCTCACACATCACCTTTCATGAACATACCCCCATGTCATTGCCCATATACACTTCACTTAAACCTTTTGGATCAACACTTAGGCAAGGTTTCTAGCTTGGATTATTACTTAATCTTACAACATCGTGAAATTCAGATTAAGTAGGATAAACACTTTCATACCATGCTCCACCATATGACCGTTGTTGTGCAAGTAGTGAACACTCCTAAATTCGCTTGATCATCACTGTACTATTGTCACTTCTACCAGTGTAAGTTTATTGGTCTTAATTCACTTCGGAAGGGTAAGAACATTACTTGGGAGAGAACATAGTGAGATTGAGTGATTTCCATAAATCATTATTATACACAGCTATTTGTTTCTTACATAACTAATCATGTCAGGTGAAAGAGAACACCATGATGAGAGTGGTGAGACAAATGAACCTCAAGCATTCATCAAGCAATATCAATTTGGGGTACTCTATGAACACTTTCAACATGAGCTACACCAAGGGCTCAAGCAACTCCAGAAGAAACATGACGCCTTTGCTGATCAAATCGCTAGGGAGGTGCAAAACTTATAGTTACAAGTTGATGAAAATGTACGCCAATTGCAGGATGACATTGGAGCCCTCACTAGGCTCATACAAGCTTGCAATGGTGGCGACGAAGCAAGTGTTCAAGGAGGAGAAGCTGCTGCCCATGAACCATAACACCGAGTGGCGGAAAATGTGGTGTGTCCACCACCGCTCGGGGGACAAGGAGGACTTTTGGGAGGCCATGGAGAGTGTGGCCAAGGCCTAGGTGATGGCCATGGTGGTGTTGCGTATGCGATAAAATAGGATGGTGATTTTGCATTGCATCGCAATGACCATTATCGTCATCCACGCAATGATGATGATGGTTTGGGCAAGCTCAAGTTTTTCATGCCCAAATTTGTAGGTGGGACTGATCCCGAGGAGTATCTCACTTGGGAATTGAAGGTTGACAAGATATTCCATATGCATCATTATACGGATGAGATAAAGATATAATTAGCATCTCTTGAGTTTGAAGGTTATGTTTCGGATTGGTGGGAACAAGTGATCACTCAAAGAGTTGAGAATAGAGAAGATCCTGTTGCTTCATGACAAGATATGAAGTGAGAAATGATAGCCTATTTTATTCCTCATCATTACAAATGTGATCTATTTGATAAATTGCAGAATATGAAATAGGCAGCATATTCTGTGGAGGAGTACTACAAGGAGATGGAGTTAGTCATGATTCGAGCCAAGGTTCAAGAACAAGAAGAGCAAACCATGGCATGCTTCCTCTTAGGTTTGAACCATCAAGTCAAACGAATTGTCAATTTTCAGCCCTATAACAATCTTTATGAGTTAGTGCATCAAGCTACAAAGGCAGAATGACAATTGCAAGAGGATGTTAAGTTTGTAAGATCTACATCCTTTGCTACCCGTACACCATCCAATGGAGGAAGATATGTTCCCAAATCACAAATGAACAAGAGAACAGCTCCAAGTGGTGGTTCAAACTTTCGCCCATCATCTAGCAAGAAGGAAGAAGCCACTCCAAGTGCAAGAAAACCATCAACTCCAGCAGTTAGTAGTATCTCTTATGTAGGTTCCACGGCGAAGAGCAGTGCCATACAATGCTTCAAATGCCTTGGTCGTGGTCATATGCAAAAGGATTGCCCAAATAATAAGGTGATGTTGATATTAGAAAATGGGGAATATGATTCTACAAGTGAAGAAGAGGAGGATCACCATGCTAATTTAGGGACATATAATGATGCACATGAGAAAGAGCAAGACATAGAGTATTGTGATCCCGGTGTTGGCCCTATACTTGTGTGTGCTCCGATGGTGTTGAGTGTGCAACCAAAGGCTTCCTATGAAAAACGCTGCAATTTATTTCACACAAGAGCTTAAGTTAGCAAGGATGGTAAATTTTCCAAGGTAATCATTGATGGTGAGAGTTATCATAATTTGGTTAGCAAGGAGCTTTGCAATAAACTTGGGTTGAAGTACAAGAAACATCCACACCTATATCAGATCCAATGGTTGCATGACAGAGGTTCGTGGAGTGTGGGATACACCGTGGATGTTGAATTTGATATTGGCACTTATCGTGATACGGTGGAGTGTGATGTGGTGCCAATGGATGTATGTCACTTGCTGCTAGGAAGGCCATGGCAATATGATCATGCTATGCTTCGTGATGGAAGAACTAATCAATATAAGTTTTGGTGAAACAACAAACAAGTGGTGTTGCGACCATTGACTCCTTCTCAAATTGTGAATGATAATGTACAAAAGATTGAAGTGCAAGTTGAGAGTGAGAAAGGGAGATAACAAAAGAGTGTGATTCCACAAAAAAGTGAGAGCGACAAACCAAAATCGAGAGGTAAAAGTAAGAGTGAGGGAGAGAAAAACTTAGTCATAATAGCCACCAAATCTGATCTGAGAGAGATGAAAGATGATCCTGTTTTGATGCACCTTATATTGTTGTATAAGGATGCATTGCTTTCTACTAATGAATTAACATATGTTCCTAGTGTTGTCTCACAAGTTTTGTAGGCTTACGATGACGTGTTTTCGGAGGAGGTGCCCGCTGGTCTACCACCTATTTGAGGTATTGAGCATCAATTGACTTGGTTCCGGGAGCCCCTCTTCACAACCGGTCGTCGTACCACATAAATCCAAAAGAGACAAAGGAGATTCAGCGCCACGTGCAAGCACTCTTGGACAAAGGGTATGTACACGAGAGTCTTAGTCCTTGTGCCGTTCTTGTTATTCTTGTTCCTAAGAAAGATGGTACTTGAAGATTGTTCGTAGACTATAGAGCTATTAACAACATAACTATTCGCTATCGTCATCCTATTCCTAGGTTAGATGATATGCTTGATGAGTTAAGTGTTAGCGCCCTGGATGAGATGCAGATTTCACATACCAAAATAAAGCCTATATGATATTCATTTCATGGAATCATACCAGGTTCCTCGGCCAAGCCCATTGGCCAGGTCTCTCTGCATGTTACATTCAGTTCTCCGAGCAACTTTAAGATAGAGAAACTCTCCTTTGATGTGGTCGATTTTGACTCGGCATATAATGCCATACTTAGACAACCAACTCTGGCATGATTTCTGATAGTTGTTCATTATGCCTATCAATGTCATATGCTGCTAGGTTCCAAGGGAGTCATCACGGTCTGATGTGATAAGAAGATGGCACTGACATGTGATCGTAAGTCCCGCGAGATGGTCGAACAACTCCCAACTCGAGAAGCCACCAAGTTGCGGCCTTTGAGTGAGCTATCGAAGCCTAAAGCTGTGCCGAAGCCAAACGAAGAAGTCAAAGAAATCCCTCTAGATCCAGAGGAACCTTCGAAGATAGTTCACATCGGGGTCACATCCAATCTTGCATAGGAAGACACCCTCATCGCTTTTCTCTGGGCAAACACAGATGTGTTCGCGTGGTAGGCATCCAACATGCCTGTGTCCTTAGGAAAGTGATCGAGCACAGGTTAGCTCTACGGCCTGACAAGAAGCCCGTAAAACAAAAATTATGGAGATTCACACTAGATCAATGAGAAGCCATCAAGTCGGAATTAGACAAGCTATTGAAAGTAGGCTTTATAAGAGAACTCAATCACTCTAAGTGGTTGACTAACCCTGTAATAGTAAAAAAGTCTAACGGTAAGTGGCGTATGTGTATAGACTATACTGATTTAAATAAAGCTTGTCCAAAAGATGACTTTTCATTTCTCGTATTGATCAATTGGTAGATTCTACTACTGGATATGAAATATTAAGTTTTCTAGATGCATACTCTAGTTATCACCAAAATAGTATGTCTTCAGAAGATGAAGAGAAGACTGCATTTATCACTCCATTTGGAGTATTTTGCTATATCAAAATGTCATTCAGTTTGAAAAACGCTGGTCCAACTTTTCAACGTTTGATACAATACCTTCATACATCAAATAGGCCAAAACTTGGAAACCTATGTCGATGATATGGTCGTAAAAAGTATCAAACGGCTTAATCATATTTCTGACCTGCAGGAGACCTTCGACAATCTGAGAAAGCATCACATGAAACTCAATCCTTAAAGTGTGTGTTCAGAGTTTCCTCAGGAAAACTACTCGGTTTTCTTGTTTCAGCAAGAGGTATCGAAGCCAATCTTGAGAAGATCAAGGCCATCGAACAGATGCGCCCTTCGACCATGAAGAAAGAGGTCCAAAAATCACTAGGTGCATGGCGGCTTTAAGTCATTTCATCGCACGACTAGGTGAAAAAGGTCTTCTTTTCTTTAAGCTTTTGAGGAAACATGAGGGTTTCGAATGGATAAAAGAGGTCAATGATGCTTTCGAGGATATCAAGAAATAACTTACGAGTGCTCATGTCTTAGTTTCTCTAAAAATAGGTGAGACACTCTAAGTGTATCTATCCGCCACGCTACAGGCAGTAAGTGTTGTACTGGTTGCTAAGCGCGAGGGTATTGAAAGACTAGTATACTATATAAGTGAAGTTTTACATGGACCCAAGGAGCGCTACCCTAAAGTCCAAAAACTTCTCTATGCCCTCCTCATGGCTTCGAGGAAGTTGAAACATTATTTTCAGGTGCATAAGATAATTGTGTCGTCTGAGTTTCCTTTAGGAGAGATCCTCCAAAATAAGGAAATAGTGGTGTCGTAGCTACAGGCCAGACAGTAGAGAAGGGGACTAGTAGAAGAGGAAGAGGAGAGCCAGATCTGTAGGAGAGTTGGTGATAATGAGAGGATGTCCCGCCTTCTGCCCCTCCTGGGGGTTTATATACATGAGTGGGGTAGAATAGGAAATCCCCATTCTACCCCTTAGTACTTACAAAGGATGAGGGTACATTGGTATATTTACATGAGTATATTCCTCTACACTACCGGGCCTATTACATGTTAGGTCAGTTGCAAGGCTCAGTTACGGGGGGTTGGGCCCCCCCACAACAGTACTCCCTCAACAGCAAGCGCAGAGGTCCCGATGGGCGAGCTGACGTGCCAAACTATCCCAGCCCCCCGTTCCCCGACAGCAAGCGCGAGGGTACGAACTGGCGGGCCGAAGCAACTAGTAGCTTGCGGCCCTCTGAGGCAATGCCTACGAAGGGGTCCGCGGAATCCCACTCCAAAGCCAGGTCATCCAGCCGAGGCAACGCCTACAAAGCTGACAACGAAGTCGCCGCCGCCCCGCCGAGGCGATGCCTACAAGGCGGGCGGCAGGGCGCTGCTCCGAGCCAGGTCGTCTCGCCGAGGTCGCGCCTTCTAGGCAGACGATGAAGTCCCGCGCCGGAGTCGAGCCGTCCCGCCGAGGCGACGCCTACAAAGCGGACAGCAGAGTGGAGCGCCGAAGACGTGCCGTCCCGCCGAGGCGATGCCCACAAGGCGGACCGCGGGGTCGGGCGCCGAAGACGTGTCGTCCCATCGAGGCGATGCCTACAAGGCGGACGGCGGAGCGGAGCGCCAAAGACGTGTCGTCCCGCCGAGGCGATGCCTACAAAGCGAACAGCGTAGTCTAGCGCTGAAGACGTGCCGTCCGGCCGAGGTGATGCCTACGAGGCGGATGACGGAGTGGAACGTCGAAGACGTGTCGTCCCGCCGAGGCGATGCCTACGAGGCGAACGGCGGAGTCGAGCGCTAAAGCTGAGTCGGAGCCGTGCCGTCCCGTCGAGGCAATGCCTACGAGGCGGACGGCGGAGTCCTGCACTGAAGTTGTGCCGTCGCGTCGAGGTTATGCCTACGAGGCGGGCGGCGGAGTCCTGTGCCGGAGCCGTGCCGTCCCACCGAGGCTATGCCTACGAGGCGGACGGCGGAGTCCTGTGCCGGAGCCGTGCCGTCCCGGCGAGGCGCTGCTGAGTCCTGCGCCGAAGTCGAGCCGTCCCGCCGAGGCGACGCCTACAAAGCGGACAGCATAGTGGAGCGCCGAAGACGTGTCGTCCCGCCGAGGCGATGCCCACAAGGCGGACCGTGGAGTCGGGCACCGAAGACGTGCCGTCCCACCGAGGCGATGCCTACAAGGCGGACGGCGAAGCGGAGCGCCAAAGACGTGCCGTCCCGCCGAGGCGATGCCTACAAAGCGGACAGCGTAGTCTAGCGCTGAAGACATGCCGTCCGGCCGAGGCGATGCCTACGAGGCGGACGGTGGAGTGGAGCGCCGAAGACGTGCCATCCCGCCGAGGCGATGCCTACGAGGCGAACGGCGGAGTCGGGCGCCGAAGCTACGCCGGAGCCGTACCGCCCCGTCGAGGCAATGCCTACGAGGCAGACGGCGGAGTCCTGCATCGAAGCCGTGCCGTCCCGCCGAGGCTATGCCTACGAGGCGGACGGCGGAATCCTGTGCCGGAGCCATGCCGTCCCGGCGAGGCTCTACTGAGTCCTGCGCCGAAGCCATGCCGTCCCGCCGAGGCGATGCCTACAAGGTGGACGGCGGAGTCTTGCGCCGGAGCCGTGCCGTCCCGCCGAGGCGATGCCTACGAGGCGGACGGCGGAGTCCTGCGCCGGAGCTGTGCCGTCCCGGCGAGGCGCCGCTGAGTCCGGCGCCGAAGCCGTACCATCCCGGCGAGCCGCTGCTTCAAAGCCGAGTTGACGCCATTCCCCTACCTTCAAAAACAGTGCCCGCGGAGAGCGGGCGCTTGCAGCATAGGCCGAGGGCGCTACGCGCGCAGAAGCAAGGAGGCGGAGCCGCCGTTCCCCTACCTTCAAAAACAGTGCCCGCGGAGAGCGGGCGCTTGCGGCGTAGGCCGAAGGCGCTACGCGCGCGGAGGCAGGGAGGCGGAGTCGTCGTTCCCCTACCTTCAAAAACAGTGCCCGCGGAGAGCGGGCGCTTGCGGCGTAGGCCGAGGGCGCTACGCGCACAGAAGAAAGGAGGCGGAGCCGCCGTTCCCCTACCTTCAAAAACAGTGCCCGTGGAGAGCGAGCGCTTGTGGCGTAGGCCGAGGGCGCTACGCGCGTGGAGGCAGGGAGGCTGAGCCGTGGTTCCCCTACCTTCGAAAACAGTGCCCGTGGAGAGCGGGTGCTTGCGGCGTAGGCCGAGGGCACTACGCGCGCGGAGGCAGGGAGGCGGAGACGTCGTTCCCCTACCTTCAAAAACAATGCCCGTGGAGAGCGGGCACTTGCGGTGTAGGCCGAGGGCACTCCCTGGTGCAAGATGCGCGAAGGCACGGTATCCTGGTGGTGCGTTGCTAAAGCGATGCCCTCCCTGGTGTCCCGGCCATCGTGCGGTTTTTATACTCCGTAGAGTGCGTGGGATCAACATCCATGTCTTATTTATACTCTGGAGAGTACGCGTAGGGACAATGTCCATGTGTGCGCGGCATCCGCGTCTTGTTTATACTCCGTAGAGTGCGCAGGGAAAACATCTGCGTCTTATTTATACTCCGTAGAGTGCGTGCGGGGGCGTCCCCCCACTGCGTCTTATTTATACTCTGTAGAGTGCGTGCGGGGGCGGACCTCATGCTACGTCTTATTTATACTCCATAGAGTGCATGCGGAGGCGGACCTCGCGCTACGTCTTATTTAGAGTCTATAGACTGCGCGTGGAGGCAAGCCTCCGCGCGTGCGGGCGGTGAAGGTGCGTGCCGAGGCGGACCTCGCGCTACGTCTTATTTAGAGTCCGTAGACTGCGCGCGGAGGTAAGCCTCCGCGCGTTGCGGGCAGTGAAGGTGCGTGCGGAGGCGGACCTCGCGCTACGTCTTATTTATACTCTGTAGAGTGCACGCGGAGGCGTCCCCCCACGCGTCTTTGTTTATACTCAAGCCCGTGTTTTTCACGAAGAGTGCGCGCGCAAACGCGTGTCTTTGTTTATACTCCGTTGAGTATGCCGAGGCGCAAGGCCGTCATGCGATTTAAATCAAAAACAAGGACCAAAACAGAGGCATCAAAGAAATGGCCGAAGAGCTGCGACAACAAAACGCTCAAAAATGCAACACTGGAAAAGCGTTTGATACTATGGCAGCCCGGAACAGGTCAAAACCGGAAAAGCAAACACGGCCAAATCAAATGCTCTCAGAATGGAACGGACGGGGTGGTGGCAGCATGGAGTAGTCTTCGTAGGTGCGGAGACCCCGACGTCCCCTCCAGCTTGAGTGGGGACGAAGCGGACGAGCCATGCACGTGCATGGGCTATGCTTGCAATGCAGCCGCGGAGTCAACTCCTTGCGTGCATACGCATGTGTGCTTCCGTGTCTACGACGTGTCTTTGGCGAAGCAAAGGCGCAGCTCGACGCGGAAGCTTCGACGGGCTCCTCGATGAGGTCCAGCGCGGAGGATGGCAGTCGTAGAGGCCGACGCCGTGACGAGGTAGGCACAGCCCGCTTGGACTTCGGCAAAGCGGAGGTCGAGGCCGATGGCGCTGTCACAGATGTGGAGCCGTGGCGAGTAGACGTAGCCAGCTCGGAGGGTACGTAACCATCACTTCATGCATAATCTTACGTAGGCTCTACGCCCGTCTCCGCTCCGCGCCCCGCCTCTGGCTCTGATCTTCGCGCGTCTTCGCAGCAAGGCATGCATGTGTTCCGCGCCGAGCCGTCGCAGCAGGCCGACATGTTCAAGACTTGGGCTAGTCTTTCTCGTGGAGGCGCCTGTGTGTGGCACAGATGTGAGGGGTCCGCTCGCGGATGTGCGGAGTCCATGGAGCGGACGCTGAGCGGAGACGTCGGTCGACGCGAAGGCTCGGAGGCGCTCGACGACGGAGAGAGTGGACACTGTTGGAAATAATCTTGTCATAGTAGTGTATTTAGTTTAGTATTTAGTTTGTTGATGAGATCTTGCATGTGAAAGGAATTAGTGCTTGCATGTAGGTGCATGGTAAAAAGAGAGTGGCGAGATATCAGGAGGCGTGGAGCAAACTGATTGACCGTGTGCGTGTGATTGCATGCAGGGAAGTTGAATCCTGGAGAGGTGGCCAAGTCAAGAAGAGGTGGCTTGAATTGTGGATCAGCTAGCTCATCACGTATGTTAGTTAGTGCATGGCTGGTGTTTATTTAAAGCATGTACTTAGCTTTGAGAAAAAGGGTGAAATAAAGAGAAAATGCATTAGTGCATCTAGGTGGGCGTCACCAAGTCTCGTGTACGTTCGTCTTCCTCGTGTGCGTTCCAGAGAGAGGACACAATACGTGAGTTTTCTCCAGGAGAATTGTGTAGAGTGAGTATTGAGTGATCCCTGAGCCAACAGACACTTCGGTCGAGGTGTGGATGCTGAGCGGAGACGTCGGTCGACGCGGAGGCTCGGAGGGTGGACACTTCGGCCGAGGTGCGGAGGCTTTGGACGGGATGGCGCGAAGACTTTCACGTGGAGGCCGGCGCATCATCAAAATTCAAAGCGAGCGGCGCGGAGGTCGTTCAGTACGAAGCTTGGCGGAGAGCCGACGCCGTGCGCTGATGCTGTGGTTGCAGCCGCCTGGCAGGGCGCCTGGTTTGACATCCCGACGCCACGCCAGAGCCACCACCGTCGGGCTCGTTACGCTGGCCGTGCTGCTTAAGCCCCTACTGTCCTCGTTCCTGTCCTGACGCGTTGGGAAGGCAGCGCGGAGCCGAGGCGGAGGCCGGCGTAGACTTCCCGGCGCCGGGGCGAAGTGTCGCTGGTAGGCCGACCGAGGCAGTCGTAGAGGCGAGCGAAGTCCGGCGAGCAAGGTAACTGTATGGAGCTCGGGAGGGGACTTCGAAGGCAACGACGATGGCTCTCGCGGATGGGCGGAGCCTGGCGATGCTTTCTGGATGCTTGACGCGGAGACCTTGACGGCGCGGAGAGACGTAGCAGAGGTCGCGGCGTACGTGGGGGCGTCCTCGCCGTCGGGAGCGTTGCAGAGACCGGCGCTGGACGTCGCGTAGTCCCTCGCGGCGAAGCCAGTGGCGAGAGCCGACGTCGTCGCGAAGCCCGGTATCATGGCGAAGTCCTCGTCGGAGCCGACGGGACCTCGCGTAGACGCCGAAGCGCACCGAGGCGAGCGGAGCACCGGGCGGACTCGTCGAGGCCGAAGCGACACGTGCGACGGCCAAGACAAGGATGGTTACTTGAATGGGCGGAGGCTCGACGCGGAAGCAGCGGGAGCTCGTACCATGCATGATGGGTATGTGAAGATTTCGATTCATGCATGCATACGTGAAGACTTGGCTAGTGGCTTTGGGTTTGTTCTTTAACGGCTTCTAAAAGCGGCTTTTGGCTTTTGCTACAGTACCTAACTTTCAAACGGAGTATTTTCTTAAAACGGTATCTACAAGTTAATTGTAGTATACCTTAAAAGCCCAACATATATATCAACCAAAATCGCAAGCGAGTATCTCTTTCTTCGTAATCTTTTTCGCAAACCACTAAAATTCAAGACTTTCAGCCAAAAGCCAAAAGCCGCAGCCATATCAAACAGCCCTTTATACCCGAACCGCTGCCTGCTTCTTTGTGGGATTTGTCGAGCGCTCGGAGTCGTCGTCGCCAAGCTTGCCGACGAACGCCGCCCTGCTGCCAAGCCGCGCGACCGCGATGGCGACGCTGGCCGACGCGCCCCCGCGCACCTTGAGGAACGCCGGCGGATCGAGAGGAGGCACTGCGCGGCGTGGAGCAGGCCGGAGGCTTGCGCGGGGTAGACCTCGCCGCGGAGACGCCGTCGCCGAGCCACAGTTGGTGCCTGGATGGGAACCTTGCATGCATGCAGACTTCGTGGGCGCGTATTCCATGCATGGCTGGATACGTAATGTCTGCATGCGGAGTTAGTACCACCTAGTATGCACGCTATGGTACTGCATGCAGAATTACTTAGCCAATCACTAATCCCATGCGGGATAGACTATTGCACAGGCGACTGAAATTTTTTTATCTTTTAGTCACCTAAAGTTGCACTTTGAATCACCTGAAGTTGCACATGTTTTTTTGGAGGGGGGCTGCAATTTTAGTTGATTGAGAGTGCAATTTCAGGTCACCTGAAGTTGCACTCTGAATCACCTAAAGTTGCAGCTGTTTTTTTAGGAGGGCTGCAATTTTAGTTCATTGAGAGTGCAATTTCAGGTGACTGAAACATAAAAAAATTTCAGTCGCCTGTGCAATAGCAAAACTGATCCCATGCATGCACGAGAGCTCACGTAGTGTACGCACGCATGCGATCATACATAAATCTCACGTATGCATGTGCCATGCATGGGTGGATGGTTACGTAACTAAATGCTAGTGCATGCATGGGTGTGGATGCATACGAGACTTCGTGCTTTGCGCCCCGCGGGACGGAGGCTTGTGGACGGATACGAGGTATGTCCCCGCATCCTCGCTGAGGCGGAGACGCCGACTTCGCCGACGCGGAGCGCGGCGCGCAGACGCAGCTTGCTTCGGAGAAGCTTCGCTTGCTCACGTCGCGCGCCTGGCGGTCCTCCGTTGCTAGGGGTGCAAATGGGTTGGGTTAATCCCGACCGATCCGGTGTCGAATCTGACTTATACCGAAACCGGGAAGAAAATGGAAAATCCGGTCGGATCGGATACCGGATTCGGATATCACGTGTCGGATTCGGGACCGGATTCGGGATAGGAAAAAACCGACCGAATTGCTTCGGTTTTCGGATTCTCGGATAATATCCGGTCGGATATCCGGAAACCCAGTAAAGGCGGCAGTTAACCCTAACCGGCAGGCAATCGGTTCGGCGGCCAGCAGTCCAAGGCTCCAGCCTCCAGGCGTCCTGCGTCCAGCTCTCCCTCCCCATCCGATCCCCTCCCCATCCGATCCCCTCTCCCCAATCCCCATCGCCGTCTCGTCTCGGGCTCTCGGCTGCTGCTCCCAACCCCATCCGGCCATCCCCATCTTCGGCGGCCTCCAGGAGACCAGGACCAGCAGTCCAGCCCTCCGTCCCCATCTGAACAAGACCGTCTCCTGCTCCGTCAAGGCCGGCCTCCAATTCACCGTCGGCCGCATCCTTCCTCCCCATCAGGCCGGGCTAGAGGAGATTGAGAAACAAAAAGCTCATGAGCGTTACATGAAGCTTCAGGAGCAAGGAAAAACAGAACAGTCTAGGAAGGATTTGGGTGAGATTTTTTCTATGTTGCACGTACCTCTATTTTTTATCTTGGTATTACGCGCTGCTTGTTGTTAATTGTGAAATGTTCTGTACTATGTAGTCTGTGCCTGAGTGCCTCTATAGTGAGCATAGGATTCCCTGTGTAAGTGTTGACTGCATGGATGATTGCTACATAAATAGATTTATTTTCAGGATTCTAGCGGTCTCTTGCCATCTAACTAAAGAGAATATTAGCACATTTTGTATATGTGCCAGTGTTGAGCATTACTCTGTTGTACTTGTCTGTTGAAATGTAGGTATGTTATTTCCAGTGGTGCTGTTCTTGCTCTCATAGCATCCTTGATAGGCGCTATTCTCCCTCAGGTAGAATTGATAAATTAGAGCATTGGTAGATCTCTCTCTCATTTCAATTGCTTTGGTTTGGTTAATAATATTGTGATTCTGTGTTGTTGGCAGGCAGATCCGCAGATGCAGTAGTAGCACAGATAGTGAAAATTAGATAGCGGAGTAGGATTTTGAAACCACAGATTGTTCATTCAGACTGCCTTGCATTAACATCTGTGGCGCAAATTACCTGTTAGTGCAAGATTCACGAGTTTGCATACTATCTGTTAAGTGATGATATATTGATATGACCTTCGACTGCTTTGCATTAACATCTATGGCGCAAATTATTTTGCCTGGAATGACCGAATGAGGCACTTCTCTGATTTCTCCCTACACTGTTTTTCTTTTATCTTGCATCGCTTGGTGACCTTGCTATGTTTGAAACTTTGAATCGCTATTGAAAATGTTCCTTCTTGTACGTCCGTGATATCCGCTTATATTATCCGCTTCCGATCCGTAATCGATATATATCCGCTCCGATGATACCGTATTTGAAACTCCGAATATTCCGAATTCGTATTCGTATCCGGTCTTACCGTATCCGATTTCGAATCCGAGGAAAAAATATGGGTTAGGATACGGTTTAAGCAATATCCGTTCGAATCCGAACCGATTGCACCCCTATCCGTTGCGCGGGGCCCCGCACGGAGTCCGGTGTGGACGGGCCGAAGGTGGGCAGGTTCCCTACGTGCCTGGCCGCTGCTGCGTGTACGACTGTCTGCGTGCAGTCCGCGCACGTATGGACGATTGCTTCGGCGCAGAACGGGGCGGAGGGACGCGACATCGAGCGGAGGCTTGGCGCGAGGACCCGGCACCATGCGGAGACCCGACATCGCGCAGAGAGGCGTCGCGGAGGTCGCGGCACGAAGGCACGTTTGGCGGGAAGCTCGGCGTGGACGAGTCGAAGGCGTGCGTGCATGCCGGCGTCATGGCGAAGCCCCGTCAGATGAGGTCCCTGACCCCCAACAGAGCGGAGGTAGCAGCAACATAAAAAAAATAAGTGATTAGATCCATTCAACAGCCTTATCCGATTAGATCTGCCAGATCTAGATCTGGACAAGAAATAAGAGCTCACAATAGATCTGCGTGCTCACAACACTTCTGCCATATTTACTGAGGTGCGTATACATGTATCCCAAAGCGAACAAGCTAGCGACAAGATGAACTTATCTGTGATGAGTGCTCCAGGACTCCCTTCCATACATAAACTTCTAGTCGTCCCCACGAACGGCGCCATTTGTCGTAGCTACAGGCCAGACAGTAGAGAAGGGGACTAGTAGAAGAGGAAGAGGAGAGTCAGATCTGTAGAAGAGTTGGTGATAATGAGAGGATGTCCCTCCTTCTACCCCTCCTGGGGGTTTATATACATGAGTGGGGTAGAATAGGAAATCCCCATTCTACCCCTTAGTACTTACAAGGGATGAAGGTACATTGGTATATTTACATGAGTATATTCCTCTACACTACCGGGCCTATTACATGTTAGGTTAGTTGCAAGGCCCAGTTATGGGAGGTTGGGCCACCCCCACAACAAGTGGGATGCATGGCAAAATAGTTGGTAGAACTTGGGGTGTTCGACCTCCATTTCATGTCTCGAATGGTCATTAAATCCCAGATCTTGGCAGACTTTGTCACCGAATGGACAAATCCTGAACCTATTCAAGATCCCCAATAGTACAATTCCCATGACTTGTTGACGATGTACTTCGATGGGTCGCTTACATTAAGTGGCTCAGGGGCTGGGGTGGTCCTGGAATCTCCCGTATGAGAGACCTTAAAGTATGTCATTTAATTGCTCTTTCCGGCAACTAACAATGTTGCTGAGTATGAAGGTTTGTTGGCTAGCATACGAGCCGCTAAAGCACTCAGGATTCAACGACTACTCGTGAGAGAAGACTCTCAACTAGTCGTGAATCAGGTCAGAAAAGAGTATCAATGCTCAAGTACGACTATGTCTCGGTACTTGTCAGAAGTACGCAAGCTTGAAAAGTATTTTTTCGGTTTTGAGTTACAGTATATCCCTCGAAAGGATAAATTTCTCACAAACCAATTAGCTCGGATAGCGTCTTCCTGATCGCAAGTACCACTAGGGGTGTTCTTGGAATAGCTCCAGAAACTGTCTCTGGTCGAAACACCAGAGACAACCCCTAATGAGACAATCTCTCTAGAGTACAAAGAGACATGGATGACTCCCATCTATGACTACCTTCAGAAGGGTACAATACAGGACAATGATCCCACATCAGATCGTATTGCCCGCAAGGCCAATATGTATACCTTGGTCGATGGAGTACTCTATAAAAGGGGTACTCAGGGAGTTCTCATGCGATGTATATCGCAAAAAGAAGGATCAAAATTCCTTCAGGACATACATGGGGGCATCTGTGGAGCACATGCTTCCTACAGAACACTGGTCGGTAAGGCCTTTCGATAAGGTTTCTATTGTCTAACAGCCCTCAATGATGCCAAAGATCTGGTTAAGAAATATGTGCAATGCCAGTTTCATAGCCAGTAAATACACCAACTAGCTTAGGCTCTTTAGGCATCCTTTGTCTTAGCCTTTTGCGACATGGAGTCTTGATATCCTAGGGCCATTCCCATGAGCGCCCGGAGGCTTCGAGTTCCTCTTTGTAGCTATTGATATGTTCACGAAATGGAACGAAGTTGAACCTGTAGCTGGGATAACAATGTAAGTCACAAAAAGATTCTTGATGAAAAGTGTAATTACTCGGTTTGGAGTTCCAGGTTGAATAATTACAGATAATGGCAAGTAATTTTTGAGTGTAAAATTCTAAGAATTTTGCGATGAATTAGGTACCAAGTTATGTTTTGCTTCAGTTGCCCATCCTCAGAGTAATACGGCAGTCAAGCGTGCGAATGGCCAAATAATGCAAGGAATCAAAACTCAACTCTTCGACCAGCTGATAAAGCGCTCGGGGACTTAGGTTCAAGAATTACCTTCAATATTATGGGCAATTCGCACGACTCTGAGTCAGACGATAGGTGAGACCCCTTTTCCTAGTTTTTGGGGTCGAAGCCATGCTTCCTCTAGAACTAAAGATTAGGTTGGCACAAGTCGAGAAATTCAACGACTCTAACCAAGAACAGCTTCGAGCAGATGATATCAACCTACTCGAAGAAAAGAGGAATCAAGCCTTAATCTGTTCAGCAGTCTATCAGCAAGCCATGCATAAGTATTACGATCGTAAGGTTCAGCCTCACAACCTTATTGTAGGTGACTTGGTATTGAGAAAAATTCAATCCCAGTCTAATTGGAACAAGCTAAGTTCTTACATTGTGGTCAAAGTCACATGCCCTGGCTCCATATGACTGGCTATGGAAGGCGGTCAGATTCTCTAAAACTCTTGGAATATCGACCAATTACGCAAGTTTTATGTGTAAATATTTCTACTCTTTTTCAATAATAAATTCAATTTTTACGGATTTTCATTGTCATATGCCTTGTAGAGCTTCTCTTATGTTAGTTAGACGACTTTTAGTGCATCCAACTTGTTTAACTGGTTGGATATGGGAATACCACTAACCGAAGTCTGTCCTCTCTGCATGTGGTATTGCCTACTAGAAGGAGCCTTCCTAGTGTCAGTCTATTCCTAACTCTTACTATCAGCATACAATAATTGTGTTGCCTATGAATATATTGAACGAATATAATAGAAGACAAACTGCGTGTTCATCCTTTGGTCGTTCATGACTTCGATTATTTTCAACCTGGTCGGAAGGGAGTAACATCACCTAGTCGGAGTCTCTCCTCTCTGCATGTGGTCCTACCCACTAGAAGGAGCTCCCTAGTGTAGACTCATTCCTCACTTTTGCTGCCAGTATGTGACAATTGAATTCTATAATGATAGTCGGATACATTACTCTGCTCTCTATATACTTCATTCTGTACTATTTGCTTTGTTTCTTTGCGTAAACAAAGTAAATAGTTGGGGTTAGGATAGAGCTATCAAATAATTCTATTTCTTAGTCGTAATTTCTTTTCTCTTTCATTTTTTATTTTTTGTCTTACGAGTACTAATTGCTAAATGAGACAAGATGCAGGATAAGAAAGAAGTCCATCCATCATTTAAAGATAAGTCATTACAAAGTTGTTTCTATTTACAAACTTTTTTACTTCGAAGGAGAGGAAGAGCCAAGTTCTATTTTTTAAGACACTTGTCGTCCAAATGGCTCTAATTCTTTAATCAGGTGAGACTCCTCCTCCAAAGAGCAGGCGAAGTCATGCTCGATGGGATACAGGTTTAGGTCCTGGTTGCATGCCTTGAGTTTTGCTAACACATAGCTTACAGTGCCCCGGACTGCATTTCCAATTGACTCTGTCTGATTAGCCTTCAGAGTAGCCATATGCTTTTCCAAAGACTTGACTTGTAGCGCAATCGTACTCATGCGAGCGGATATGGTCTCCTCAGTAGGAATGATCTTCTCCGCACCAAACTCACCGAGTAGATTGTTTAGAAGAAGGACGCAGTCTTGAAGGTTCGCCTTCATCAACTTCGTTTCTTCTTCACTACGAGTCATTGCTTTAGAAAGTTGTTTTTTTCGACCACGGACTTTGAGAAAGAGTTAAAATTGGTCAAGGCAATATTTTTTACAGTCGTAAGCTTTTCTATGACCACGTATTCGTAAGTTTTATTGCGACCACTACATGGTCATAAGTTCTTCTACAACCACGTAGTCAAAAATCCTACAAGACTAGTTTGAAGAACTGGTCGAAGGTGAAGTTTTTTCTTAACTGATAGCTGAGTTTCGAGCAGCTTAATCCTCTCGCTTTTTTCTTTACTAATACGAGTAAGCTCTCCAATCACTTTGGCTTACTCTTCTATTTCGGTGAGCTGATTACTTGATTCAATCTCTTTTTCTGTTAAAAAAGAGAAAGGTTAAAGAAAGGTCAGAAAGAGGCACAAATAAACATACTTGAGCTTTAGGGATTACATTTTATCTTTTCTTCTAAATTTCTGGTAGCAGAATTAGCTTGAATGAGGCTTATTGATAAATTGGTATTTTCTTCCTTTAGCCTCCTTGCATTAGCTTTTTCATTTTCAAGTGTAGAAGCCAAGACCTCTACATCTGGCCAAGACCTACAAAGGTTAAAGGTAAACCTGAAATTATGATTGTGTGGTCAAGACAAAATTTGACTATATAAGTTAGATACTTACGATGCCGCTGCCTTCTTAGAGATTTTGACATTTGCTTGTCATAGGAGCACAAGCTATCTATGGTACTCAACCACATTAGCCATGTCTTCTAATGCTCTTTGGAAAAAGAAAGGCAGTGAGAAATAAGTAGAAACAAAGCATGAGTATACGGGTTGTCAATACTCACATTCATACTTCTACGAGCAAATTTTCCAAGCACCCGCCCAGAATCTTTCAGTTGGTCTAGCTCTTCGATCCAAGTCCTTCATACCTTCTCGAGACGTTCATCATCGAAAATGTACTCCTTATTGGGAAGATCGTTAGGGTGTGGGACTAGGTTCCGAGTGTGACCACAAGAAGATCCTACCACAAAGGGAGGATTGAAAAATGAAGAGTAGAAGTTAGGATGTTCTTCTTCTCCTTCAGCACTTCCTTTCACTACAACTACTCCAGTGGTCATAATCTTCGCAGTTTTGGTTGCAGCTTTTGTTGCTGCCGTGGTCATTTCTTTGACCACCTTCTCCACCGACCTTTTGATGCTGGTAAAGCCGCAGGAAGCTTAGGCGATGGAGAGGTTGAACTACAATCGCAAGAAGTAAATCAGCGGTTGAAAAGACAAAGATACAAAATAGTACAAACTTGCATTTTTTATACCTTTGAGTCATTGCTTTTATTGTGAATCTAGAAGAAACCTTCCCAGAGAGTGGTTTCTTCGACTTCTCCACAACCACGTCTGGTTGCGAGGTAGTAAGGATCTCTTCGACCACGTCTGGTCGAAGGTCTATAGCAAAAATTGTTATGCTTTCCTTCTCTTGTCCCTCCTGATGGCTAGAGCTAGCTTCAATCATCAGGATGATCTCCTTCCCAATCGCAGGTTCTGCCATTCATAAAAAACACAAGACTCTTCCGGTTTACCTTTTCAAGATTCTTGATAAAGCCTTCAAAAAGGCTAACTGAGTTAGTTTTGATGTTACAATAGAAGGGTACTTTGATCCTAAGAGACGCTTGCTTCAATTCGACTGCCCCTATTTCACATGCCGCACTTATGTCCGTGACAAGTGGCTGAATAGGATCGTTTGAGGCAGCCAGAGGAAGAATTTTGAGGGGGGACAACATCATCTGCGCTCCCCTTTTTCTTATCGACTATTTTAACCAGTCAATGTCTTTTGGCCAAAGGAGTTTTTACTCAACCTCTCCAACCACCTCAAGCGATGGAGCCGTCTTGAAAATAGCCTTAACTCGAGAATTGATTTCCTCCAAATCAAGGTCTGTATAGGTAAACATGGTAGTCGATAAGAAGTATTCAAAAAATGTAACCTAGTTACAAATACGAGTATTAATATCACTTACCATTCTCGTAATCCCGGGTCGAATCTAAGACTCCCAACTACACATGGGATGTGCTCAACATTTTAATGGACTAATGCGGCGTGTGATGAAGTCCTTCACCACATGCCAGCTCGTAAGCCCCATGTCCCTCAACCCCTTGATGACTGAAATGTAGGGGGCTATTCTTGTAACGTCTTTGGGAGTTGAGTTCCGAAGACTGTTCTTCTTCGCGGCCTTTCCGACGAAGGAGAGGCTGTCTTCACTGGTTGTTTCCCAGTAGAACCACCTCTTCTTCCATCCTGGCCACGAAGATCGGTGTAACAGCCCAGGTTTTTATTAAAATAAAAATAAATAAATAATTAAAAATCAATTAAAATAAAATCCTAAATTAAAATAAGTATATTTGTGCCTAAAGTTTAAATTTGGATTTGCCTTGAATTTCTGTTTTTTTTAAAAAAACTGGATTTGAAAAGTATATTCAGAAAATCCTAAAATTATTATGATATTTTGATTTTCCATAAAAATCTTATGTGAAATTAATTATTTGGAGTTATTTGGTTTCCAGGATTTTCTGGAGTTTAAAAGGGTATTTTTGAAATTAAAAAGTATTTTAAGTATGAAAATTAAATACCAACATTAGCTGGAAGTATTTTTACTAAGTCCAAAATGTCACCAGGAGCTTCTGTGAATTTTCCTGGAATGTTTGGAAATTATTTGGTATTTTTCTGAGGCCAATTGAATTTTCTTGGCTTTTCTGAAAATCCTAAATCAATTTCCAAAAAAAAATAAATTCCAACCCCTCCCCTCTGGCCGCCACGTGGACGGCTAGATTGCCGGCCACGTCGCCCGCCGGATCCCGCCCTCCCCTCTTCCGCGCCCGCCACCTGGCCGGCTCGGATCCGCGCCACGCCACCCCGCCAGTCGGCCCATCCGACCGTCCACCCGCCCTCCCCTTTTGGCCGTCGGATCTTCATCCGCCCGCGCCCGAGCCGCTCCTCTCTCTCCTCTCCCCCATTTCTCTGCAGACCGGGCCCCACCCGGTAGCCTCTCGCGCCCCCTCTCTCTCTGGCCGCCTGGCCCACTTGTCAGCGCCACCTCTCTCTCCCTCCTTCTCTCGCTGCCACCCCGGGCCCGCAGGTCAGCCACCTCGCCCCCTTCTTCCTCCCGGTCATCTCCTTCCTCCGCACGCCGCTTCTTCCGCCCCTTTCCTTCTCCCGCGCAGCGTCGATTCCTTCCCTTTCTTCCCCCGCAAGTCGCGCACGGACTCCCTCCGCCATCCCGCGCCCAAATCCCCCTATCCCCGCGCCGTGTCCCCCCTATTCCCCGCCATTCCCGCCGCCCCTGCGCCATCTCCGGCGAGGAATCCGGCCCGCCTCCGCCCTCTCCGACCCCTATAAATACCGCCCCCGACTTCTCCACTCCTCGCACCACCTCCCCCTCCACTCCTCTCTCCCTCTCGGCCGCTCCACCGTCGCCGCACCGAAGCGCCCGAGCGCCGCCGCCGCCCTCCTCGCCGCCGGCCTCTTCCTGGCCGCCTCCGGTAAGGCCGCGCCCACCCCCGACTTCCCCTCGGCCCCCTCTTCCCGTTCCCGCCCTCGCCGCCGGCCGCCGGAGCGCTGGCGAGCCCCCGAACCCGAGCGCCTCCCTCCCTCCGGCCGGCCACCTCAACCCGCCCGTCCCACGTGGATGCCGTGTGGCGCCACCTCAGCGCCAACGCGGCGCCTCCTCGCCCGGTCAGCGCACCCCGCCTCCTCAGCGCCTCCCCTCGGTCGTGGACCCGGTCTATGGACCGGGGGCCCACCTGTCATTGGCCCACCTCCTGGCTGACGTCAGCGTGGCGCCATAAATCTCTTTTCCCGTTGAAAAATAAATCAGCCGAAATTAAATTCCCTGCTGACGCAATAAATCAGATTTTCCTTTTGGAAAATAATTCCGAAAATCCTGTTTTTCCATTTTCTCTCTTCTCAAACTTCCCGGAGATCGTTCTCCCTCGTTTTAACTCCGATTGAGCCCATTCAAATTTCTAAATTCATCAAAAATTCTCCTCTATCCATTTCGGGCCTCAATTAAAATATTTGAAGTCAATTTGAATTTATTTTGAATTTATTTGAATTTGGTGAGTTATTTTCACGTGTAGACTTCGACGATTCGGGAAATTTCTTCGACGAAGATTCAAACCAAGTTGAAGAGTAAGGCAAGTCACACTCCTTGATCATGTTGATCCCAGTTTTCAAAATAAAATTATGTTGTTTTAAATTATTCTGCATGCATATTTCTATTCAACGTATTTCAACTCAGTTTTAAATTTAGTTATCACCTACTTGTTATCACCTCCATTGACATTGAATTTCCCTGATACCTTGTCACCTTAGAATCAAACTCTAGTTAGTACACTAGTATTGGCTAGAGAATTTTAAATCAAATGCTTAGATATGATCTTGGTTTTGGGATACCTTTTCACATAAAATGATAAGCTTTTCGAATGTATTCTTGACTTCGGAGAGTCAAGAAGGATGATAAAATATTTTGAAACAAAATATAAAATCTGGTTTAGACTTGGGCTAATGGTTAGGTGGTGGGTGCAGGCATGCACTGTTGTTCGGAGACACAGTGTTGATTGTCGGGCACAAGGGGTATGTGGTTGAGCCTAAGTCAGATTAAGGACCGGTCTGTGAGCTCCTGTTGCAAAGCCCTATCGTACTACCACAAGGCTGGTATGAGACAGCCCTGGCTGAATAATTTGCGGGTCCCAACCTGGGTCATGTCGTAGGATGAAAGTGAGCGTGGCGTAGGCCATGAGAAGTCTCACTCGGCTCAAGAGGGGGTCCCGGTCTGGTGGATTCCTTACTGGGGTGAAACCTTAGAGTTGGCTTGGCCAGGTTGAAGGCTTTGCATTGTAAAGGCCTTGTCACGACTCCTCGCTGCACACCTAAGGAAGTGTGTAAACCGGTGGCAATATGGGATGATCGTGTCTTGTGGGTAAAGCTGTACAACCTCTGCAGAGTGTATAACCTATCCTGGATAGCCGTGCCCACGGTCATGGGCATGCTGAGTAAAAGTTTTTCATGGATTAGACTTTGTTTTTCAAAAATGGTTTCGAAAACCTTGTGGATGGATGGAATCTACGAGAGATGAAAACCTTACTGATGGATGGAATCCGTGAGAGTTTGAAATCTAGTGAATGGATGGAATTCATCAGAGTTGCGCAGTGCAAGCGTGTGGATGGATGGAATCCATACGTGATCTTTTGGAAAAGATGGTCCGGGTGGGATGCCCGTGGATAGGTTGGTGTTTGGTCGGAGCCTGCACTGACGGTAATATTTTCAATTACAAGTATTGTTTTACTTATTGTATCAAGTTCAGCAATTTCAATCTATTTACTGTATTTCATTAAATGTTGTTTTATGCAAACTAACTCTATGAGCCTTCCATTGAAGCCTTTATCATTATATTGCATTTCTCCGTGTGACTTGCGGAGTAAAAGTTTGTACTCACGTTGCTATCTCCACACAGAGGAAGACGACTTCGACTACGGTGACGACCAGAGCGAGTAGGCCACGTCTTGCAGTTGTTTGCCTGTGGGCAGGCTTGGGCTTCGCTTTTTCAGCTTCGCTTCCGCAGTTTCTTTTGCAGTTAATAATTTTTGCCAATGTGCGATGATGTAAGCGCTGGCCATAAGACCGTACTCTTTAAATTAAATAAATATCATTATGCTTGGTATTTGTCTTTGTTGTCCACTGTGTGCACTAGCTGATCCTGGACTAGTACAATTTACACAGAGGATCCTGGAGTTGCTGCTCCGGGTTCCGACAGAGATGGTATCAGAGCCTTAATGACTCCAAGATGGTATCAGAGCCTTAATGACTCCAAGACGTGACCGTAGGTAGAATAGATTGGTCAGGCCATAAGGACTTATTTTTTATTAATCAGTAGTTTCAAAAGTTTTGCTTAAAACTTACCTTTCAAATCTTTGCTCATCCTTATCTCTCAAATCTTCCTCACCTTTGTATTATCATTCCAAAAACTTATTCCTAACTTACCTCTCACTCAAACCATTGTAGATGAACACTTATGATGATGCACCCAATGATGGATGGAGTATGGGTCTTTGTCGACTACTTCGTCATTTGAGATTTCAACATCGAGCTATCTACATACATAAACAAGATCGCCATGGAGACCGGATAGTGGGACATCGCTTCACTCTACTCATCACCAAACAAACTGGACAAGGAAGGCTGCGTCTCCGCTTCAAGGGAAATGGATACTCGTTTAACAGAGCCAGACAAGAAGCCGCTCGTAAAGCAGTTCTTCATCTATGCCACCTCTTCAGTCTCCGCATTGAAGGAACTCGTGTTGTATCTCGACCACCACGAAGGATGACTCCAAGACGACCCTTACCCCTTTAGGATAAGTTGTTAGGCTAGTTAATAAAACGTTGTTATGAGCTGTCAGTTTTCTCTTTTGTCGGCAGCCATAACTATTAATTAATAAAAGGGTTCTGCTGAATTTTGTTTGGGTTGTGCAAAATATCCCCTATTCCCCCTTTGCCTTGAGTCTCCCCTCTCCTAATTCTTAAAGCACCCAGCAGATGGTTAACACAAGGAGCAACAACAACGACAATGGCCACGACAACAACAACACTACTGGCAACCAGGCTGCACCTATTCCTCCACCACCTCCTGCCAATGGACCGGATTGGGCTCAGATGATGGCCAATCAGAATCAGCTTATTCAACTACTAGTGCAGACCATCAATAACATTGCACAACGTGCTCCACTGGTACCAGCACATGCTCCTCAGCCAAGCCTGGCTGAATTTATGAGGTTGCATCCCCCGACCTTCTCCAGCAGCACTGACCCCATGGATGCAGATGACTGGCTTAGAGTCATAGGCAAGAAGTTGGTCATCATCCAATGCAGTGACCGGGAAAAAGTCTTATTCGCCTCTCATCAGTTGAATGGACCAGCGTCAGAATGGTGGGACACTTACACCGCTGCTCATGCCAACGTACAAGCCATAACATGGAATGAGTTCATGCGGAGTTTTCGCAAAGCTCATATTCCAACCGGTGCCATCACTCTCAAGAAAAGGGAATTCCGAACTCTACGCCAAGGAAGCTGCACCGTGAATGAGTATCTACGGAAGTTCAACCAATTGGCACGTTACGCGCCAGAAGATGTTGCTACCGATGAAGCTAAGCAGGAAAGGTTTCTTGAAGGACTCAATGATGACTTGTCGGTTCAACTACTCTCCAACGACTACGCTGATTTTCACCAACTCGTCAGCAAGGCGATTCGCCAAGAGTCCAAGCACCAAGAAATGGAGAATCGGAAGAGACGGATGAACACCCAGCACCTGAACACCAGAAGCTTGCCCAGGATCAAAAGGATTCCATCACATGCCAACAGATTTCAGTCTTCATCTTCAGCCGAAGAACAAGTCCAGACCAACACTTTCCCCAACAACGAAGACAACTAAACCTTGGCAATTGGCTTTCCAAAGGACTCCAACCCTGCAGCAGGAGTCACCTGCTTCAACTGCCATGAGACAGGGCATTACGCCAACTACTGCCCCAAGAAGCAACAAGTAGTGAAGAATGGAACACAGGGAGCACCAACTGCCAACCACCTTCAAGCAGGAAGAAAAAGACCCCAGAAGTTCATGAAAGGACGATTGAATCAGATCTCGGCACAAACCATGCAGGGTAAGATCCAAACCCATTTCTTTGCTAGCCCGTGTGAATCTCGGGGACGAGATTCTTTTTAAGGGGGGTAGATTGTAACAACCCAGGTTTTTATTAAAATAAAAATAAATAATTAATTAAAAATCAATTAAAATAAAATCCTAAATTAAAATAAGTATATTTGTGCCTAAAGTTTAAATTTGGATTTGCCTTGAATTTCTGTTTTTAAAAAAAAATTGGATTTGAAAAGTATATTCAGAAAATCCTAAAATTATTATGATATTTTGATTTTCCATAAAAATCTTATGTGAAATTAATTATTTGGAGTTATTTGGCTTTTATTTGGTTTCCTGGATTTTCTGGAGTTTAAAAGGGTATTTTTGAAATTAAAAAGTATTTTAAGTATGAAAATTAAATACCAACATTAGCTGGAAGTATTTTTTACTAAGTCCAAAATGTCACCAGGAGCTTCTGTGAATTTTCCTGGAATGTTTGGAAGTTATTTGGTATTTTTCTGAGGCCAATTGAATTTTCTGGGCTTTTCTGAAAATCCAAAATCAATTTCCAAAAAAATAAATTCCAACCCCTCCCATCTGGCCGCCACGTCGACGGCTAGATTGTCGGCCACGTCGCCCGCCAAATCCCGCCCTCCCCTCTTCCGCGCCCGCCACCTGGCCGGCTCGGATCCGCGCCACGCCACCCCGCCAGTCGGCCCATCCGCCCGTCCACCCGCCCTCCCCTTTTGGCCGTCGGATCTTCATCCGCCCGCGCCCGAGTCGCTCCTCTCTCTCCTCTCCCCCATTTCTCTGCAGACCGGGCCCCACCCGGCAGCCTCTCGCGCCCCCTCTCTCTCTTGCCGCCTGGCCCACTTGTCGGCGCCACCTCTCTCTCCCTCCTTCTCTCGCTGCCACCCCGGGCCCGCAGGTCAGCCACCTCGCCCCCTTCTTCGTCCCGGTCATCTCCTTCCTCCGCACGCCGCTTCTTCCGCCCCTTTCCTTCTCCCGCGCAGCGTCGATTCCCTCCCTTTCTTCCCCCGCAAGTCGCGCACGGACTCCCTCCGCCATCCCGCGCCCAAATCCCCCTATCCCCGCGCCGTGTCCCCCCTATTCCCCGCCATTCCCGCCGCCCCCACGCCATCTCCGGCGAGGAATCCGGCCCGCCTCCGCCCTCTCCGACCCCTATAAATACCGCCCCCGACTTCTCCACTCCTCGCACCACCTCCCCCTCCACTCCTCTCTCCCTCTCGGCCGCTCCACCGCCGCCGCACCGAAGCGCCCGAGCGCCGCCCTCCTCGCCGCCGGCCTCTTCCTGGCTGCCTCCGGTAAGGCCGCGCCCACCCCCGACTTCCCCTCGGCCCCCTCTTCCTGTTCCCGCCCTCGCCGCCGGCCACCGGCCGCCGGAGCGCTGGCGAGCCCCCGAACCCGAGCGCCTCCCTCCCTCCGGCCGGCCACCTCAACCCGCCCGTCCCACGTGGATGCCGTGTGGCGCCACCTCAGCGCCAACGCGGCGCCTCCTCGCCCGGTCAGCGCCTCCCCTCGGCCGTGGACCCGGTCTATGGACCTGGGGGCCACCTGTCAACGGCCCACCTCCTGGCTAACGTCAGCGTGGCGCCATAAATCTCTTTTCCCGTTGAAAAATAAATCAGCCGAAATTAAATTTCCTGCTGACGCAATAAATCAGATTTTCCTTTACGAAAATAATTCCGAAAATCCTGTTTTTCCATTTTTCTCTCTTCTCAAACTTCCCGGAGCCCGTTCTCCCTCGTTTTAACTCCGATTGAGCCCATTCAAATTTCTAAATTCATCAAAAATTCCCCTCTATCCATTTTGGGCCTCAATTAAAATATTTGAAGTCAATTTGAATTTATTTTGAATTTATTTGAATTTGGTGGGTTATTTTCACGTGTAGACTTCGACGATTCGGGAAATTTCTTCGACGAAGATTCAAACCAAGTTGAAGAGCAAGGCAAGTCACACTCCTTGATCATGTTGATCCCAGTTTTCAAAATAAAATTATGTTGTTTTAAATTATTCTGCATGCATATTTCTATTCAACGTATTTCAACTCAGTTTTAAATTTAGTTATCACCTACTTGTTATCACCTCCATTGACATTGAATTTCCCTGATACCTTGTCACCTTAGAATCAAACTCTAGTTAGTACACTAGTATTGGCTAGAGAATTTTAAATCAAATGCTTAGATATGATCTTGGTTTTGGGATACCTTTTCACATAAAATGATAAGCTTTTCGAATGTATTCTTGACTTCGGAGAGTCAAGAAGGATGATAAAATATTTTGAAACAAAATATAAAATCTGGTTTAGACTTGGGCTAATGGTTAGGTGGTGGGTGCAGGCATGCACTGTTGTTCGGAGACACAGTGTTGATTGTCGGGCACAAGGGGTATGTGGTTGAGCCTAAGTCAGATTAAGGACCGGTCTGTGAGCTCCTGTTGCAAAGCCCTATCGTACTACCACAAGGCTGGTATGAGACAGCCCTGGCTGAATAATTTGCGGGTCCCAACCTGGGTCATGTCGTAGGATGAAAGTGAGCGTGGCGTAGGCCATGAGAAGTCTCACTCGGCTCAGGAGGGGGTCCCGGTCTGGTGGATTCCTTACTGGGGTGAAACCTTAGAGTTGGCTTGGCCAGGTTGAAGGCTTTGCATTGTAAAGGCCTTGTCACGACTCCTCGCCGCACACCTAAGGAAGTGTGTAAACCGGTGGCAATATGGGATGATCGTGTCTTGTGGGTAAAGCTGTACAACCTCTGCAGAGTGTATAACCTATCCTGGATAGCCGTGCCCACGGTCATGGGCATGCTGAGTAAAAGTTTTTCATGGATTAGACTTTGTTTTTCAAAAATGGTTTCGAAAACCTTGTGGATGGATGGAATCCACGAGAGATGAAAACCTTACGGATGGATGGAATCCGTGAGAGTTTGAAATCCGGTGAATGGATGGAATTCATCAGAGTTGCACAGTGCAAGCGTGTGGATGGATGGAATCCATACGTGATCTTTTGGAAAATATGGTCCGGGTGGGATGCCCGTGGATAGGTTGGTGTTTGGTCGGAGTCTGCACTGACGGTAATATTTTCAATTACAAGTACTGTTTTACTTATTGTATCAAGTTCAGCAATTTCAATCTATTTACTGTATTTCATTAAATGTTGTTTTATGCAAACTAACTCTATGAGCCTTCCATTGAAGCCTTTATCATTATATTGCATTTCTCCGTGTGACTTGCGGAGTAAAAGTTTGTACTCACGTTGCTATCTCCACACAGAGGAAGATGACTTCGACTACGGTGACGACCAGAGCGAGTAGGCCACGTCTTGCAGTTGTTTGCCTGTGGGCAGGCTTGGGCTTCGCTTTTTCAGCTTCGCTTCCGCAGTTTCTTTTGCAGTTAATAATTTTTGCCAATGTGAGATGATGTAAGCGCTGGCCATAAGGCCGTACTCTTTAAATTAAATAAATGTCATTATGCTTGGTATTTGTCTTTGTTGTCCACTGTGTGCACTAGCTGATCCTGGACTAGTGCGATTTACACAGAGGATCCTGGAGTTGCTGCTCCGGGTTCCGACAATCGGGTAAACACAGGGATATAAAGCTCTGTCTTCTTATCGTGGAGCTTCAATCCACAACTTCCAGCAATTTCCGCTTGCCGGCTCATCTCGCAATAGGACTAGAAGAGCTCGAGATCTACTGGGATACCCAGATATGCTTCGCAGAGGTATACAAAACCACTGAGCATCGTGATCGAATTGGGAACCAAGTTCACCAACTTGACCTCGAAATACTTGAGAATTACCATCAAGAAGGGATGAGCGGGGAGACGGAGGCCACACTCACAGTACGCCTAGAAGACCAAAATCTCTCTGATCTGTCTAGATGGCCAGTGTTGCCCGACAGCTTTTATCCATCTGACAAACCGCCGCGGTGGAATCTTCTCCACAGCCTCTAATGCCTTCATCTTGGCATGATCCATCTCTGATTCAACCCAGGTCAAAGAAGACTTCGTCATTCTTTCGAGAGATTTGAAGGAATTCGTACGAGATTAGAGATTGATTGGAGGCAGAGAGCTCGAGCGAGTTAGAGCAAATGGGGAAAGTGAAAACCAAAAATCACCCCTGGTAAGTTTTTATAACCGGTGCATCGGTTACTTCTCTCGGGAAATGAATGTTTACTTCGAGAACCGAACGATTGCTTTGGGAACTGATTCGACAGATAGCTCGAGGGAAATCGATGGTATTTTCTCTATCCGATGTCATTATATCTTCACAACTCAAGTGAAATTACCAAGTTGACCAAGTCGATTCATAATGGATAAGGGTTAAGAAAGTCTTTGCTTTTGACCACTCTTTATCTATAACCATGCTTAGTCGAATAAGTTATTTTCACTTGAAGTTGAGGGGCTAGATGACAAGAATAGAATAATTCTCAAATTATTTCGCATTATACCCTTATCGATAAAACGTAAATATGACAGGATGGTCGTAAGCTCTTCTACGACCATGTAATCGTAAGTCCTTCCACGACTACATAATCATAAAAATTACAGTGATTATCTCACAGTCGTAAATCTTTTTACGACCATGAGGTCATAACTGCGACCACTCTGTGGTCAAGAAAAGTGCAACGATGAGTCTATCTCCAACCGACTTATCTATGACAATGAACTACATTGTTGGTTAGTCTGACAAGGCAGTTAGAACGTTCATTAGTCCACTAACTGCACACGATCTCTCTCTAACAACAACTGCTACACGGCGAACGGTCTCTTGTGTCTCTCTGACAGCAAACTCTGTCAGGCGGTTATCATCCAAAGCGTCAAGGCGTGTTCCGGCGCAGGACAATTGTCGTCGCTTCACCAGCTATTTAAAAGTTAACGTCAAAAGGAGAAAGGAGGATAATTCAATAGATCATTCACGCAAGATAGCACTAGCCATTCATATAATTCTCTGTTGTAATCCACTTTCTAGCAATTAGCAATCATACTGGACGTAGGGTTGTTATTCTCTTAAGAGAAGACCCGAACCAGAATAAAGTTTCCCGTGTCTCTACTTCACAGCCACATACGCCGAGCCTTCTAACAGTTTCTCCGAATTCAAACAAATCATACGTAAGATCGATATTAAAACATCAATACGTCTTTTCTGGTTTTTTTGTTTTTGGGCTTTTTGTCTTTTCTTTTTTGTATTCCTTTGCATTGTCTATGATGAGCTAGCCAGTTTTTTATTTTTTAAAATTTAAATTTAATTACAAAAAAGCCACCAACAGTTACAGTGTAAAATAAGTCAGCTACAACACTAAACAGTGAAAAATAAGTCATAAGTCACAAAAAGTTCCAAATGAGCAGCCGACTTATGACATTTGGCTGTTTGAGAGAGAGTATGAAGAGATATAGACTCATGTGTAATTTTGGCTAATATAAATAAAATCGTTACAATGTGTACTTTAATCAATTTGTAATTTTTATTTTAAAAATATTTTATTTAAAATTTAATTACCGTATAAAACGGCTAGCCGAAAAGAAAATGGCCGCTGAGTGCTAGGGGTGAAAACGGGTCGGATTCGGACGGATATTGCTGTTACCATATCCTAACCCATATTTTTTCTCCGGATTCGGTACCAATCGGATTCGGTGTCGGATCGGTCGGGATTAACCCATTTCGTTTGCACCCCTACTTGTTTGTAAGGAATGCATACAGTGCAGTAAATGGAGTAGGACGCACTGACTTGATGTTACTATTTAATAGCTGATGTGGAAGATTTTATTTTACCATTGCAAAAGAAAATGAAACGTCAAATAGTAGCACTAACCTGAAATCAAACTTGAAGATGTATCGGATTCGGACGGATATTCGGATTCGGACGGATATTGCTGTTACCATATCCCAACCCATATTTTTTTCTCCGGATTCGATACTAGTCGGATTCGATACCAATCGAATTCGGTGCCGGATCAATCGGGATTAACCCGACCCATTTTCACCCCTAAGTGCCCATTAATTCCACAGCGCGGCCGTCTTATCAGCACTAGAGCTTAGCTATTAGAACGTGGACGTCAAGTTCGTCAAGCAAATTGACACGCGATGTACGCACATGCACTTCAGCACTTCTACGCACAAGGACTTCGAGGGTGTAGCAGATAGAAGACAAGCTTGACATATTTTTATGTTATGATTGATGATTTTTATTTATATTTTTAAAAAGTAGAAACGTTGATGTGAATGATTTATATGGTTTTAAGCTCAAAAAACTATTAAAGATGTGGTTTTGAAAAATTATTTAGAGAAGCTAGCTTATTTGTTTCGGCTTCTAGAGACTAAAATCAAAAGTCATAGGAAAAAGCCCAGTAAATTTTTGAATTTAATTACGTAAAAAAGCCACCAGCAGTTACAATGTAAAATAAGTCAGCTACAACGCTAAACGATGAAAAATAAGCCATAAGTAAAAAAAGCCCAAATGAGCAACTGGCTTAAATGAAATCGTTACAATGTATATTTTAATTAATTTATAATTTTTTATATTAAAATTATTTTATTTAAAATTTAATTGCCGTAAAAAACGGTTAGCCGAAAAGAAAAGGACCGCTGACTGCCCCCATTAATTCCACAGTGAGCTCTTGTCTTATCAGCACTACTATGAGCTTAGCTATTAGAACGTGGACGTCACGTTCGTCAAGCAAATTGACGCGCGATGCATGCACATGCACTGCTACGCACAAGAACTTCGAGGGTGTAGCAGATAGAAGAGAAGCTTGACATGTTTTTATTATGGTTGATAATTTTATCTATATTTTTAAAATAGTAGAGACATGATATGAATGATTTATATGATTTTTTGTTCGAAAAGCTACTTAAAAATGGTTTTAAAAAATTATTTAGACAAACTATCTTATTTATTTCGGCTCCTAAAAACTAAAACTAAAAGTTACAACAAAAAGCCCAATAAAAACTGGTCCAAGACCAAGACCAATGAGATCTGGAGCCGTCGTGCGCGTCCTCGCAACTCATGCACAAGCAGATCGATCGATCGATCGATCATCGCGGCCAACGTACGTACTGCATGCAAGCAAGCGTGCTTCGTACTGCGTCATCATTCGCACACAGTAAAATCCTCTATAGTTGCTGACTACTTACTTAGGCGTAGCTGTCTGGCCCACAACTCCTGTCGCCCCAACCATCTTTATATTTTTCACAGTTGATAAGGCGTCATCATGCAAGCAAGTGTTTGATTGAAAATTAGTTGATTGAGACCGTGTGTCTTTTTTTTCTTAAGAAGGTGGGAACAATTATCTATTGCAGTTATCTTAGAGCCCACGACCGACAAGTCATATTTTCAACTCTTTCAAAGTTAATCATAGTAAGAAAATACACACAAATAACCTACGAAACCTGGAGAATAGTTTATAGAGTCATTTTCCATCTATCTATTACTTCATCCGTTCTTTTTTTAGTCATGTTCTAGAGTCCGTGTTGTCAAACTTTAAAAAGTTTGATCATCGATAGGTTTAAAACTATCTAGATTGACTTTATAAAAATTATATCATTTAGATTTATCGCTAAAAATACTTTCATAATATTATAATTTTATTAGTACATCCTAATGTAGAGTTAAGAAAGTAATGGTCAAAATCATATCTTGGAGACCGTGAAAAAGTAAAAACGTAAGAAAGAAAGAACGCATGTAATATATATTATTAAAGCAAACGAAAAAAAGAGGCCACAATTACATTAATTGAAGAAAACGATAAAAGATCTACACCGTCAATTATGGTGTGTCTAGATTAGAACAAACTGGCGATTGTCGACGATTAAATCGTCGATCTTATGAATTGTAGAGAAAAAACTGAACCACACTTGATTAAAAAGGAGAAAGGGGGCTATCTTTATTGCTATATTGGGAATACAGTATGCTCTTGTAGAACGATTACAAAGGGATACTACTAGCCCTAACTTTGTTATTTCTTGCCTCCATTGTTTATTGCTTGATCAAGATATCTCCTTCTTTTTGCCTTCTCCCATAAGGCGTAAATAGCACCGAAAGGGTCTCGGTTGTCCATGATCCTCACGTCTAGTCGAGGAATCAGTTGCTGTCAGAGAGACAAAATCTAACAATAACTATCAATTTGTTATTGTCAGTGGGACAGAATTGTAGAGATAACTGCGAGGCGGTTGTTGTTAGATGCACAAGGCCGAATTGTCGTGCGGTTATTGGGAATAGAAGTATGCATGCTTTACTTCACCGCACAGGAGACTGCATGAAGTCAAGCCCAATTATCAGATTATGGGATCTATGAGTAGTGGCTGGTCAGGTAAATGAGCAGTGATCCTCCGACCAGGGATACTAGAGCAATATTGTTCCTAGTGAACTATGACCACAATAGCTTAGAGCCTTAATCATGTATTAAAACTACATTTAATGGATTATTTCATTCTTGTCAGCTAGCCCTAAACTTTAAGTGAATTCATGACTTAGAATCATTCAATTGGAATATAAGTCGGGAGATATTTTTTAACGATAGTGAAGAAAGAGATGTTTTTTCACTTAAAGTTGAAAAGGCTAACTGGAAGGGGAAGTGGAACCGAAAGGTTTATATCCGTTAGGCACAGTTCCCATAACCACAAATTTGGGTTGTGGGGAAGTCTTTATAAACCAAAGTAGCACCTATTGAGTTTCATGCTTTCAGACAACGTTTCAAATTCCTCAGCTTTCATCTATTTTTCTCTACTTAGCAATATTTGATCTTGGTTCTTCCTTTCCCGATTTCCCTTGATCCCTACTAGATCTAAGCCGTACATAACAAAAATGTCTAGATTCATCTCCGAATGGCCAAGGTCCAAGCTATGATTGAAGAGGTTGAAGGTCTTAGAGAATGTGGGATTGATTCCCAATCAAGTCTTAATCCCATAGAAGTTAGCGGTGGGAGAGGAATTTCTAGATGGTGGAGGTGGTGAGATTCCCGTCTTCTGAGTGTACGTAGAATGCGGGTTCAGCCTCTCAGCACACCCCTTCCTAACAGAGGTGCTTGAGTTTTATAGGATCGAATTGGTGAACTTGGCTCTTAATTCAATCACCATACTTAGCATCTTCGTGTATCTGTGTGAGGCATATTTGGGAATTTCAGTGAACATGGAGTTCTTCAGATACTACTACCGTATGACCAGAAAAGCTAGAAAGGTAGGGGCATCACCTGGAAGCTACTCTCTGCGCATTCACGTTGGAAAGGTGAAGGAGTACATTCCAATGTACTTGAAGTCTTTCTAGTCATCATGGAAGAAACTTTGGTTCCACATGACGGTGAGCAAGAAGGACAGCTTATCATTCGTAGGAAGGATTGCTATGAAGAACCTGGAGTGGAGGTCCTCTCCTAAGGAGGGAAAGATACAATGACTGGTTAATGCCATCGTGTATCTAAAAGACAAGGGATTGACTTCGTGGCACATGGTGGGAGACTTCACCATGCACCACATTAGTCCCTTGAAATCGCGCAATCATATCATGCTATGGTTTGAAGGCGCAAAAGATTCAACCAGGGACTCCTCAGAGAGTGAGCATCAAGGATTCCAACTGAGTAAAATTATTTTTGTTTAATAGTGCTTTTTTGACTTGTAGATCTCCTTTTTTATTTTATAGCCTTATTCTGATCCAAAGGTAAGTGAAAGAGTGAGGGCAATTTGCAAAAGGGAACCTGAGTAGAAAGGAGTCCCTCTAATCCTAATGGTAACCTCTCCAAAGGAAAGATCGAGGGACTCAAGGTAATCTAGATATCTATAACCCAAATTATCTTTTTATTGTTGCGTTTTCATGCTTTTAGTATATGCAGATGATAAAAGTAGATAGCTCTAAACTGAAATAGGGTGCAGAAGAAGCCACGTCGACCCCCAAGAAATGACAAGTTATAAAGAAGTCATATAGGGCGTCAGGATCTTCTTGCACCCCTCTGATCACCCAAGCGCCTGAAGAGAAGGCGAAAATCCCCTCGAAGATAGGTTTTTATTATGACTTCGATAGCTTTTCTTATAATCCCACTCCTGCTCTTGTACGAAGAATGGATAAATTACACCATCGGGAATATATTTCTTAGATGAAGACTTTCACTGCTGAGCTTATCGATGGTGACAAGAGCACGAGGGTGGAGCTAGAGCTGCTGGTTGGAGGGTCTGATGCTGCAGGATCGATAGTGGAAACAAATCCACCAGTAGTGAGCATCAAGGTAGTTAGGTCCGAACAAGTTTAGAACCTGGTGGCCACCCCCAAGACTTCTTCAGCACCAATGGAAACAAGTATTCTTGTGGTCGAGGAAGCCCTACCCTCCGAGGAAGTTCAGGTGGTCAAAGAGACAATTTTCGATCGCCTTGAGAAAGAAATGACTATGGATGTTACTCCAAGTGAGAGCATTTAGTCAGAAAGTGCTAAGGGTCTAACCAACCGAGAAGAAGAGGAAGGCAAGTGCCTTGGACTACGCTCTAAGGAGGTTTAAATCTAAGATAAAGAAGACCATGTATGAAATAAATACTAAAAAAATAAATCATTGTGCCTTCGATTTCTTGATATCTTGGATTTCTTACTTCCTTCTTCTTTTTTGATTTTAAAGTGCGCCTACCAGCTCAAGCATAGGTCTCCTCTTATCTATGGCTTTGATGGCCCAAGTTGGGAGAATGGTTGATAGCAGCGAAAAAGAGGCCATTGAAGAGAACTGATTTGACAAGAACCAAGTGACCCACTTTGGAGAGAAAGTTTGCCTTCCAAGAAGGTAGGCGAGCTGAAAGCTTGTCCAGAAGAAGGTCAAGGTCGCGCCTCCTTAGACTCCTGAGGGAGAGAGGTAAGCCCAGATATTTGATTGGGAGTTCAGCTAAAGAGCAGTTGAGAGCACCCGTCGCTACTTGAGTGTCGGACGAGCTACAACAAACCGGGGAAACAACCGATTTTCCCCAATTTACTTGCAGTCTAGACGCGTCACCAAAAAGGTCCAGTAGCTGCAGCACCATTGCGAATTCTGGAGCTTCTAGGGTGAGGAAAAGGAGAACATCATCAGCGTACAAGGAGCAGAGGGAATCGAGCTCAGTGGCGAATCCACCGTGGGTGCGTGTGGGGACTTGAGCACCCCCTCCTCCCACCGTGGAAGAAGACCCGGCCGGCCCGGTCGGCGGTCGGCGCGTCGGAGGAAGAAGAGCCCGGTTGCCGGAGGTTGAAGAACTCGGTTGAACATTGAAGAAAGAGTAGAGAGGCCGCCGCCAAGTCAAAGAGAGAGTAGAGAGTAGAGACTCACCGTCGCCCGCAGCCCCACGGCCAGCGCGGCGGAGGGGGAGGCGGTCGGCGCGAGGAGGGGGAGCCGGGGAGGGGGAGGCGACCGGCGCGGAGGAGGGGGAGACGAGGAGGTGGAGGCGGTCGGCAACTCGGCGTGGAGGGGGGCCGCAAGCGGTCGGCGGCCCGGCACGGAGGGCGGCTCGACGCAGTGGAGCGGAGGGGCCAGGAGAGACGGTCGACCACTCGGTGGCGGCCCGCCGGGGGCGGGCGAGGCCGAGCGGCGGAGGCGCGGAGCGGGGATCAAAGATCGCCACTGACGGAGAGGACGAGGCGACGACTACGAACGAACGGATGTGGTGACTGCCTGACTGGTGAGCAGCAGATGCAGAGCATTGAGGCATTTTATTAGTGATTTCAGTTCTCAGATTTGCACTGCGCAGTGATTCACGGTCACGGCGTGAGGTGAGCGGAGCCCGTAACACGGTGAGTGATGGCGTGATCGACTGACCGACTGGCGACGTGATTTCTTGACTTAGTTATTGTTGTATTGATTAGCTAATTTGTTTACTTAGTTATTAACTAATTGTTATTTAATTATTTTTAATGTTTATGGACATTCACAATTTAATATTGTATCACTACATTTGATATTTTTTATCTACAGATCGGTACTCACATATTTATGAATATTTGAGAGCACATTATCTATTAGTAAGGTATTAAATTTATTGTATCGTACATCTTCAATTTGTTCTCTTCCTATTTATGTGTGAATTTGATATTCCAATGACAAAAGACTAGTAGACGTAGCTTTGATATATTTATATTGTGCTATAACCTTAACAGTAGAGCTCCCCCTCTATTTTCATCCTGGATTCGCCACTGATCGAGCTTGGCACTATGGGTGAGGGCACCATGGCGAACTGCGCAGTCCAGCAGCTTGTGAAGCACATCTATGGCCAGAACAAAAAGAAGGGGCGATAAGGGCTCCCCTTGGCATAGGCCATGACGATGCCAAATCTTATTTCCAGGAACCCCATTGAGGAGGATTCGACTGATGCTGTTGAGAGAAAAATGGAAATCCAATCGCATCATCTATTGTCAAAACCACGGTGCTGCAAAACCTTGAGCAAGAAAGTCCATGCGAAACTGTCGAAAGCCTTTGCAATGTCGAGCTTGAGTAGGACTTTGCGCTCCCTTGATTGCCGGAAGGCACGGACTGCGTCATGGACAAAACGGAAATTGACCTGCAGCGCTCGGTCTATGATGAAGACGCTTTGACTCACATCTATGGAAAATGTGAGATATACACATTGAAACTGTGCGCTAATTAAAATCAGTCATCCTCAATTTCTGATCATTTGTATGCTGGTAATTAACACTGGAAAGAGTACTCTGTATATGTTGCATGCTGGACATCATTTGACAGGCCACGCCACCTCCTTGTTGGCAGCCGGGCTCAGGGAAGGCGGTCGGCGACGGGCTGGGGGACGGAGGTAGCGACGGGATCGATCGGGAAAGCGGCAACGTTATGTCTTTGTGCTCTGGTTAGTATAGCTATAACTGCAGTGTATGGCAAAACCCTAGCTTGAGGGTATATATAGGAAAACTTATTCCAGATGGTTCTAGTTGAGCATGCACCGTCTAATCTGCAACAGACGGACGGATTACAAGCCACAACCAAAAAGAACAGGCGCTACATTCCATAAAGCCTTTTTAGAACTGAAAATTTCGCTGGCTACCGTGTTTGTGGGGCATCTGTGTCTACCGTGTTTGTGGGGCATCTGTGTAGGGATACGACGAAACCAGGAAATAGATGAGAAATTTGGACTATTCTCGATCTATACGTCTCGTCTTTGCGCATGGTCATACTAATCTTCTAGGAAATAGTTTGAAATAGCTTATTTTCCAAAAAAAAAACCACGAAATAGCTTTAAGACACCGCAGAATTCCGTCAACTTCCAACTAGGAAAAGAAAGCTCTATAAACAAAATATCTCAAGGTGTCTCCTTGGTCTTCGTCCTCATCCCTCGTCTCCTTTTCCCTTCTTCTGTACTATATTGCGCCACACCAGTCCGTGTGCTAGCCGGCTCCCGTGCTGCATCTTGGACCCGTGGCGGCCGCCGGCACCTTTGTCTCGGTTGTGTCCTACGTCACTGCCAAGACCTAGGTATATGACCATGGGAATCCTACACTACTACAGAAATCCACATTACAGACGGTTCAGAAACGTCATCACGGACGGTTTTCTGAACCGTCTAAAATTATGGGTCAGTGATAATCCAAGTTATCACAGACGGTTTTCGAACCGTCTGTGATTATGCGATATCACAGACGGTTTTTTATTAAAAACCGTCTGTGATTATGCGATATCACAGACGATTTTTTATTAAAAAAACCGTCTGTGATATCGGATAATCACAGACGGTTTTTAATAAAAAACCGTCTGTGATATCGCATACTCACAGACGGTTTTTAATGAAAAATCGTCTGTGATACTCCTCCACCCCAGCAGAATCTATTTCTGTTTATAGCTAGCCTCAGGAAATGCTAGCCATGCCCTCTGAAACAAGCAGATAATCACAGACAAAAAACATACAATTCACACATCTCATTTCCTTTCAGATACATTTCACAGACATAAAACATCACATTGACATCGCACTTCATTTCACAAACATAAAGCATGCATCCATTTCGCAAATCAATTAATTGAATTGAAATGAAATGTCCATTAACACATCTCATTTACAAAAGATGTGCACTGCATTTGCACTTAGTGATAAGATCAATAAGAAATCATGGTGCGCAGTGGAACCGTCCTCCTGGCGTTATGACTTGAGTCAGCAAAAAGTACGCCAACTCTCCTCGAATCCCTCCAAGAACAGGTTGTTTCAATGCAGTTGACGGGATGGACGCAGCCTGTCAATAGGAATATCAATGTGCGTATATATGTAACGTGTTAAGTATGAAGTAATTATGAGAAGAGTGACAAACCTTGCGATTGGTGAGCCTTGAGGAATCGATGAGTAGTTCCATATGTTGGCAAACGTAGTATCCACATGTGTTGCCCGGCTCCTGCTGGTGACACTGCAAAAAATGGAATGTGTTAGTTCAAGAGGCATTAGTACCAACTGTTGCATAGGATTAATTAATGTGAAATAGCGAATACCTTAAAATCTCGAACATGTGTCAGCAAGCCTTTGGCCCCGCGCTTCGAGTCACCTCCCTTTTCAATGTAGGTGGCAAACGCCCTACGTAATTCGAAAAAGTTAACCTTAATCATTCGGAAGGAAAGAAAGTACAATGTAGATATGTATGGGGAATATGTGCTTACCTATCGATTACTTGGCTGAGAACTGTGAAGTCCATTTTATTCTTACTTAGGGAATCAAGGTAAAATACCTTGTTCCATTTTGGTACAATTACTACTAAAATCCAATGAAAGTTTTGAAGGAAGGGCATAAGTACATAATCCTTCTTGACGCAACCCAGCAGTCCTGCTGCAATGTACCTCTCGACGAGGGGTGTATCCTGGTCAATGGTTTGCTTGGCGACCAATTGTGGGTCCAAGAAACCAACTGATAAGTTGGATGATCTAGCTTTAATCAGCATGTGTCTATATATATACACACGAAAGCAAAAAATTAGATATGGTATTTATCGGTATGACATTAACGGAGACTGTGATTGTACACACTTACAGCGTCCAGCATCGAAGGATTGAGACGTCAAGAGCGTTGAACGTGAACAGATCGAATAAATCCTCAAAGGCGACCACGAACATACACTCTTGAAGACTGTGGTGTAAATCATCCGACGTGAATTTGACAGTGATACTTGAGGTCCGTTCTCCCTCTAGCTTATTGGACTGCTGCATATACCACATGTGCAATTGCGTGTAACTATATGGTAGCTTTTCGAGGTATTTTTCCTCGAGCAACGGCTGACCAAGCACGAATTTGCGGGCCAAAGGTAGGTACGAAATATCATCATTGGTCTTCTTTGCTTTGCCCTTGCTGCTTCGGCTATAGGCCGACTTAACGGCAGTCGGTAGCAGCGGTGCAAGTTGCTCTGGCGAGAATAGGACCCGTGGAGATAGCACCGGTGCAGTATCCAGTGGTGGAACCGACTGGTCTTGTAATGGAGATGGCACCAGTGCAAGTTGCTCTGGCGAGAGTATGACCAGTGGAGATAGCACCAGTGCAGTATCCGGTGGTGGAACCGACTGGTGTTGTAATGGAGATGGAACCAGTGCATGTTGCTCTGGTCCTGCCACCGGTGAAGAAGACTCCAGGGAGATGTCGCTTTTGGGCCACTGGATGAATGTTCCGATGGCCTGTCCTAGAGTCATGATCTCGTCGTTGGGGGGCTTCGGTAGCGGGACCACCTCAAAATTGACATGCACACCATCCACATTAACTTTTGCGAAGCCTGGCGCTAAAGCTTGACCGTGCACCATGGCCCCGATACCAGACGAATATGCCTGGTCCCAAGCAGCGTACAAGGGAACGGAGCCATATCTCACTTGGAGCTTGCAATTCGTAGGCTCCTACATAACGATACAAAATTAGCTACTCGAATAGGCCTACCAATGGAGCAAGCATTCGAGAGGTAATAATTATTACCTGGATGTCGTCCACAGGAAATTTGGACTGGATTTGCGTCGGATTGGACGCGCAGCTACTCGGACGGTTGTGCGGGCTAGCTAGCGCAGCAGCGGCGGTGGCGGCCTGCTGACTTTCTGTCTGTTTCCGCACCTCATCTCTGATTATATCAGCCATCGAACCCAGTAGCTCCTCTTTAAGAGATGCCTTGATCTCTTCTCGTAGTTGTGCGTCACGCTCGCCTTTGTTTCTCTTCCTGCGCCGATACATGTCAGAGTCATCTTGGAAACCATGTTTCCATGGAACGTAAAGCCCAAGGCCTCTCGTACGGCCCGGGTGCTCCTTGTTTCCCAGGGCCACGGAGAGCATATCATTCTCCCTTGTTCCCTGGAATGATCCCTCCGTAGATTGAAAACTCAGCTCTTCCTGCAAGAGCACGACATGTCATTTCAATTCGTACGAAGTTGTGGAGTAATTACAAGCTACGTAGTTCGATCGATATCTTACCAGGCGCTGGGACACTTGCTGGTCTGCAGGGTTTCGAAAGGAGACTTCCCCCGATGTCATTGTAGATGACCTTGCTCTAAGCCAATTTCGAGCGCGGTCATCTGGGATATTGGAAAACGGCGGGGCGATGTCCTCTGCAGCTGCCAGCTCATCCTCCAACCTCCATTGCGGGATTTTACCCGCATACCCAGCTGTGCCAAGTCTGTGGGGGTGCGTGTTTTTTGCCTGGAGGGCCTTGTGCGCCACACTTGTACTTTTGAAATCTTCGGTCGTTTTCATCGCCTTGAACTCTTCCCATTGTGGTTCCAGGAATGGGTATTTAGTCAAAGGCGTTTCGTCCGTCTCCACGTATTTCCTGACAAGCGTGCTCTTGAAGTTCTTCCATGCTTTGCACGCCGCTTGGTAGGTTTGTCGTTCCACAGCGTGTAAGTGTTCTTCTGGGAACTCGAACGATGCCAAAATTTCGGTCCACAGCTCACGTTTCCGAGTGTCAGGCACGTTCTTCCACGAATTGTATGTGATCTCAATTCGTTGTCGTGCAACTATTCCGACCATGGTTCGGAATGCGTTTACCGCTTGCTTAGGAAGGATAGGGACCCCAGCTGCGTTTACCGCTGTGATGGTATGTCGGCTCTGAGGCTTCTTTGATATCCCTCTTCCTTGGCGTCTTGATGTTGGAGCGGACGCCTCCGGCGATGATGCTGAAGAATGCGCGGGTGACATGTTGCTCATTTTGTGGATCTATTAAGATAAGATGAGAATGTAATCATATTGAATTGGAAGAGAGGAGTAGAGGGGAGGGGGAGAAGGGAGGGGGTGATATGGACATAGAGAGGGGGTGATGTGCCTATCTTAGCACCTACTTTAGTTGCTAATACTATAAACCAAATAATAGAATCAATAACAGTCCCAACATGAATATGTGCTCTCAAATTGTAGGGTTGCACAAGATTAATCTTGGCCGTCCCGCTACTAAATCATATACTCTTCCTTGATTGGTTATGCCAAATAATGAATTCAGTCTTTTGAGCTCTAGATACAAACTCTACAATCTCAAGATCAAGATATATTCAGCATGCATATATTCAGACAGGAATATATGGAAGATTGTATATAACAGATAACAGCTATTAGAGCTCAAAGACCGAATGAACCAATCTATTGAGCTCAATTTAATAACATGCCATAACTGTAAATCCCACAGGCAATCTCAGTATATGGAAGATTGTATATAACAGATAACAGCTATTAGAGCTCAAAGACCGAATGAACCAATCTATTAGAGCTCAATTTAATAACATGCCATAACTGTAAATCCCACAGGCAATCTCAGTATATGGAAGATTGTATATAACAGCTATTAGAGCTCAAAGACCGAATGAACCAATCTCAGTATATGAATTTATCATCATCGAGCAACTGTAAATCCCACAGGCAATCTCAGTATATGGAAGATTGTATATAACAGCTATTAGAGCTCAAAGACCGAATGAACTAATCTCAGTATATGAATTTATCATCATCGAGCAACTGTAAATCCCACAGGCATCAGTATGAAGTATCAAGCATCAACCCTAACACTCAGTATGAAGTATCAAGCATCAACCCTAAACCCTAACAGTAAGCATGAAGCTCGGGGAGGGATTTGATGACCTTAGGGTTTTGGTGACGGAGGAGGAGGCGGCAACGACGGAGGAGGAGGAGGATGCGACGACGACGGAGGAGGAGGAGGAGGCGGCGGCGACGACGGGCTCGGGGAGGCGGCCGGCGACGACGGAGGAGGAGGAGGAGGCGGCGGCGACGCAGGAGGAGGAGGCCCCGGGCTCGGGGAGGCGACGACGGGCTCGGGGAGGCGGCCGGCGACGACGGAGGAGGAGGAGGAGGCGACGACGGGCTCGGGGAGGCGGCGGCGACGACGGGCTCGAGTGAGGCGGCCGGGGTGGGCTCGAGTGAGGCGGCCGGCGAGGGCTCGAGGGAGGCGGCGGCGAGGGCTCGGGGGAGGGAGATCGGGATTTAGATATTAGAATAACTGCATAATACACGGAAAACCCTAGACACGGGTATATATAGCGGATTATTACAGACGGTTCTAAACTTAGAACCGTCTGGGATATGAATATCACAGACGGTTCTAAACTTAGAACCGTCTGTAATAAGCATACTATCTCAGATGGTTCTACGTTTAGAACCGTCTGAGATAGTAGGCTTATCACAGACGGTTCTAAACTTAGAACCGTCTGTGATATTCATATCACAGACGGTTCTAAGTTTAGAACTGTCTGTGATAAGACTGTGCCCAACTGTAGTCATTCATGATCAACAGCCAACCATCTGCATTCATGATCAACTACCTACCAGCTGCATTCATTTACACATTTTATCAGTCTGCATTCATTTTTGTCACACATTTTCACATACACATCTGAAAATTGACTACATCACACATTTTCACATATACATCTCAAAATTGACTACATCACACATTTTCACATATACATCTCAAAATTGACTACATCACACATTTTCACATATACATCTGAAAATTGACTACATCACACATTTTCACATATACATCTCAAAATTGACTACATCACACATTTTCACATATACATCTCAAAATTGACTACATCACACATTTTCACATATACATCTCAAAATTGACTACATCACACATTTTCACATATACATCTCAAAATTTTCACATATTTCCTTTAAAAATTAGCCCTTCATCATGATCAATGCGTACGTAACTAGTTTCGTCACGTTGTTGATCGTCGACCCTTATGCCATTTCCAAAAGGAGGTAACTCGTCAAATTGATTGTATTCCTCCTCGTCCACTACATTCTCCACTGCAACAATTCTCCTTTTTCCATGAAGAACTACATGACGTTTCTTATTTGCCGGGTCGGTTACATAGAAAACTTGAAAAACTTGATTGGCGAGTACGAATGGTTCGTCTTTGTACCCGACACGTTGGAGGTCCACGGTCGTGACACCGTACTTGTCAACCTTCACCTGTGGGAGATGCACCCAACGGCAGCGAAATAAGGGGATTTTGAAAATCACATAGTCGAGCTCCCAAATCTCTTCTATGAAACCATAGTACGAGTTTCTCGACCCATCGGTACTGAATGCATCTATGCGGACACCGCTGTTCTGGTTAGTGCTCTTGACATCCTGAGACTGCGTATAGAATGTGTACCCATTTATGTCATATCCTTGCCATGTCACAACTGTAAATGTCGGCCCTTTTGCCAACCATGTCAGCGTCTCACTCGGCGAGCTCCTAGCGATTTGCTCCTTCAACCATTGGTTGAACCAACGGTTGTGTTGCCTCATGATCCAAACATCCGGCCGCTCCGGATTCTGTTGCCGAAGCACATCCTTGTGCTGGTCCACATAAGGGGCCACTTCAGTCATGTGTTGCAACACCGTGAAATGGGCTTGAGTATACGTGTCCATATCTGGAGTGATTGCTTTCCTTCCGATAGTTCCGAGACCCTTCAGCCTCCCCTCATGACGAGATTCAGGGACACCTATCGGTTGAATCTGAGCCATATAATCGACACAAAACTCAATGACCTCTTCGCTTGCATAACCTTCGACGATGCTGCCCTCCGGCCGAGAACGATTCCGTACGTAGGACTTGAGAATTCCCATGAACCTCTCAAATGGGTACATGCTACGTAGGAATACGGGCCCGCACATTTTTATCTCCCACACAACGTGAACAATGAGATGGACCATGATATCGAAAAACGAAGGAGGGAAATACATTTCAAGGTGACATAGAGTCATCACCACCTCGTCCTGCAGAGCATCTAGTCCTTCGGGATCGATGACCTTCTGAGCAATTGTGTTAAAGAAATAACATAGCCTCATGATTGTCTCTCGGACTTTGATCGGCAAAATATTTCTAATTGCAATAGGGAGCATCTGTGTCATCAGCACATGACAATCATGAGACTTCATGCCATTTAACTTCAAATCTTGCATCGAAACAAGTTTCTTCACGTTGCCGGAGTAACCAGACGGAACTTTGACACCATGCAAGCACTGGCACAGTTCTGTTTTCTCAGCCTTGGACAGAGTGTAACACGCAGGGGGAAGGTACGTTCGTCCATTATCAGTGTGTGTCGGTGCTAACTCAGGCCTGATGTCCATGTCAGCCAAGTCAAGCCGTGCGTTGACGCCGTCCTTTGTTTTATCACGGATGTTCAGTAAGAGACCAATCAAGCTGTCACACACATTCTTTTCTACGTGCATGACGTCGATGCAGTGCCGAACATCTAGGTACTCCCAATAAGGTAAGTCCCAAAATATTGATCTCTTCTTCTAGGTGTTCTTCTCATGAGCCCTCAATTTACGTCCCTTTCCGAGGACAACATCTAAATCCTTAACCATATCATAAACCTCGTGTCCCCTTAAATGCCTTGGAGCTGAATCGTCTTCCTTCTCTCCGTCAAATTGTTGCTTCATCTTGCGGTATGGGTGAGCCCTCCGAAGGAACCGGCGGTGACGCATGTAGACGGTTTTGCGTGAGTGTCTCAGCCACACACTCTCGGTACCATCTAAACAGTGAGTACAAGCTTTGGCACCTTTTGTACTATGGCCTGATAGGTTACCAAGGGCAGGATAATCATTTATGGTGCAGAACAATAAGGAGCGCAGAGTGAAGTTCTCTCGTTTGTATGCATCCCATACCTGTACCCCTTCGTTCCACAGTACTTTTAGATCTTCCACCAACGGTGCTAGGAACACATCGATATCATTCCCAGGTTGTTTTGGCCCTTGAATAAGTATCGACAGCAAAATGTACTTTCGCTTCATACACAACCAAGGAGGAAAGTTATAGATGCAGAGAGTCACGGGCCATGTGCTGTGTCGGCTGCTCATGCTACTGAAAGGATTCATTCCATCTGTACTCAGTCCAAACCTTATATTCCTTGGTTCTGCACCGAACTCTGCAAAACTCCTATCGATGTTTCTCCACTGCGCGGAATCAGCAAGGTGTCTTATCATTCCATCCTTCTTGCGCTCCTCCGAGTGCCAACGCAGCAGTTTTGCCTCCTTTGGATTTGCAAAAAACCTTTTCAAACGGGGAATTATAGGAAAATACCATGCCACCTTAGCAGGAGGTCCTTTCTTCGCCTCTGTTCCCTCGCCATCATCTGATTGATTGTTACGTTTGTATCGGGATGCGTTGCACACCGGACATACATGCATGTTTGCATACTCTTTACGGTAGAGGATACAGTCGTTCGGGCATGCATGTATTCTTTCTACTTCCATTCCCAACGGACAAAAAACCTTCTTGGCTTTATACGTGGTTTTAGGCAACTCATTTCCTTCCGGAAGCATGTCCGCTAAAAGACCTAGCAGCGCCGTGAAACTCTTGTCAGACCAACCGTTGCTTGCCTTCAATTTCAACAGTTCAAGCACGGTCGACAACCTCGTGTACTTGCAGCTCGTGTACAAAGGTTTCTCTGAGTCCTCCATCAAGCCACGGAATTTAACATACTCTCTCTCATCATAGTTCTCTTCTACATCGCGAAGCATCTGATTCAGATTATCATCGTGCAACCTATCCGAATCCGAGCCACAATCGACATCAACCGGCGGCATGTCATTCACTTCACCGGCGATGTCATCCGGGGGCATATCATTCACTTCGTCGGCGATGTCATCCGGGGGCATATCATTTACTTCACCGACGATGTCATCCGGCGGCATATGATCATTCACTTCGCCATGACTGGTCCAACACGTATAATCTTTTTTGAAACCCCTCCGAATCAAGTGCGCTACAATTTGCCCTCGGTTCTTAAACATCTTCAAATTCTCGCAGTCAGTGCATGGACAGCACATATATTCCACCCCCTTATTCAACATATCCTCCTCGGCGGCTCTTATAAAAGCAGAAACGCCATTAATGTACTCTTCACTCACACGGCTCGCGGCATACATCCAGCTTCGGTCCTACGTTACGTACATATATAACAACTTAGTATTAAAATCTAGATTAACTAATTATAACTACATATATACGGGCCACATTTATTATATTGAGACTTAATTTGCTAGCTCAATTCATATTACAAACACAACAGTTATTATATAACCAACAATTTTGCAAATTAACCATCTTCAATAACCACTAATGGATTACTTAGACCTAAATTGTAATGCAATTAAAGAAAAAATAAATTACATTACTAACCATATCTAGAGCAACCAGGAAAGACTGAATATTCAAAGCTCAATCTCTGCCTCTTCCCACCAAATTAACTGGCCTGAAATCGCCTAGCTTCCTCCCAGTGAAAAAGTGCGCAGCAGTGGATAGATCTGGATCGAAATGAAGACAGATGCGGTCTGAGCAGCGCAATAAATGCCTTAGCCATTATCACAGACGGTTTTTAACTAAAAACCGTCTGTGAATTATCACAGACGGTTTTTGATTAAAAACCGTCTGTGATAACTAGCTTATCACAGACGGTTTTATATTAAAAACCGTCTGTGATAATCTGGAATTATCACAGACGGTTTTTAATACAGACCGTCTGTGATACTTCGGTAATAACCGCCTGTGATGATCCATTTTCCCGCCACAAATACCACAGACGGCCTCCTAATTACAACCGTCTGTAATAGTGTTCATCAGAGACGGTTTCACAAAACCGTCTGTGATGAGGCGTCTACTATGAGGCACTCTGTAGTAGTGCTATTTCTGTAAAATTCTTGTATATTTTGTCTTCCATACATACCTTAATAGTTGTGGTTAGTACCTACGTCTACGTGTGGGGTTCGGGGTTAACGGGTGGCCAAGTTAAGAGGCTTATAACCCGCCAAACGACAGTGGGTTAGACGGAGTTAAGTTAACCAGATCAAAGACTATTAGCCCTCCTAATTAACTTAATTAGGATTCACCCCACCAGCAAGGTGGAATAAGCTAACGCACCACAATTAACCCTCGGTTCTTCTCCATCTTTTTCTAGCATTACTCCAGCTAATACACCTTTAGGTCCTGCTCAATTGAAATTCAGCTTTTAGCTTTTTAATTTCATTTTTTATCTGATTTTTGGCTTTTTAAACTTTTTTATCTTTTCTTTTTTTCCTAAATCTTTGCATTTTCCGTGATAAAAGAACTTGGTTTTTTCTATTTTTAATTTTTTAATTTAATTACACCAAAAAAGCTTACCGCTGCTATAGTGCAAAAAAAGCCTCAACAGTACCAAAAAAATCGTAAAGCCAAAAGTTTAAGCCAACTTGAGCACTAGCTTAGCCCGACAGTATTTTAGACTAACTATGTTTAAATGTTGCCAAAACATAAAATCTAGGCTACGCTAGCCTAGCTGAATTGAGGTTAGTTATCCTGTTTATTTGACTCCGAACCACACGCAACCTAAGCAGCTGGCCGAGTTATTCCACGGTCTACTGTCTCAGACTTTACTAGGTAGTTTCCATGTTACCATATCGCATTGAGATTGTGTTACTAGTTTGCAGTGACATTAGTTAATTGGTCGGACGGCAACAGAATCTTCCGTGATAATTATGGGTGTGTATAAGTATCACCCGGATATTTTATTCCTAACAATCATCTAAGTCTCAGACCGTTGGATTAGAGATCCAACGGCCTCTTATTTTTGGAGGAGAGAGATTTTTTTGGAGAGAGAGAGATTTTTTTTGGAGGGGGCGGGGAGAATTCGTAATCCAACGGTCACAAATTTAGATGATAGTTAGAAAAAAAAATATCCGGATGATATTTATCAATACCCGATAATTATACGTTTCCCTCCACCCACCAAAACTCGTCCGTTTTGGCTGCCCAAGCTCGACCTCCCTTCAATCTTCTTATCTTCAGCCGACAAAAGTCGTCCATTTACGTAGTCGCAGGGGCATAGGCGTGGAGAGCAGCACGACGACTACAAGCGTAGACAAGCGGTACATGCTCGCCGCCGCCGTTGTTCGCGCGAGCCGAGCTAGACACCATGAGGATCAGGAGGCAGCTGCGGAGCTGCGTGCCGACGAGGAGGGCCCTGCTGGCCGTCTGCGTGGCGGCGGCCGTGATCGCCGTCGTCGCTCTATCAGCCCCCGGGGGTTCGCCGTACCTGCAGCTGCCGCTTTCTTTGTTCTTCCAAGGTATGCATGATGCTTTGTCCTTTTCTTCTTCTTCTTCTTCTTCTTCTTCTTCTTCTTCTTCTTCTTCTTCTTCTTCTTCTTCTTCTAATTCTAATTCTCAGCAAGTGCATGCTCTTTTCATTGTCCGAGTGCCTGCATACCGAAGTCCTTGTCGTTTTTTCTTTCTTTAAAAATATGTGCAGTTGATATTTTAAAACTTTAACCTTGCATGTACATTAAAGTATTTAAATTTGTTACAGGAGATGATATTAGTAGATTTGTAGCCATAAGTATTTCTATAATCAGTTTGTTGACGTGAAATATTAATAATACCCAGGAGATGCACCGCCGTCCAACCTCACCTCCGACCAGCTCCTTGACGGCTTGCTCGCCGCCTCATTCGGCGCGAGATCGTGCCGCAGCCGCTACGAGTTCGCTGACTACCACAAGAAGCCGAGGCACAAGCCTTCTCCTTACCTCCTTCACAAGCTCCGGAAGCAAGAGGCGCTCCAAAAGCGATGCGGCCCCGGCACGGCGCCGTACAAGAAGGCGCTCCAGCAGCTCAAGTCCGGCGAGGGCACCGCCGCCACGGACTGCCGCTACCTCGTCTCCATCTGCTATCGCGGCCTCGGCAACCGCATGCTTGCCATCACCTCGGCTTTCCTCTACGCCCTGCTCACCGACCGCGTCCTCCTCGTCGACCGGTACAACGACGTCGACGCCCTATTCTGCGAGCCCTTCCCGGGGACGACGTGGTTGCTTCCCAACGGCTGGTTTTTCCCGCTCAACAAGCACCTCAGGGGCTACGACATCAACTCCACGGAGAGCCTCGGCAACATGCTGAAGAGCCGCGCCCTCACCGTCGGCGCCGACGGGAACACGTCGTGGTCAGACAGTGACCATCGGCCACCGTACGTGTACCTCCACCTCGACGGCGACTACGGTTTCCACGACAAGCTCTTCTACTGCGACGAGCACCAGAGGCTCCTCCGCGGCGCACCGTGGCTGGTGATGAAGACGGACATCTACCTCGTCCCGGGCATGTTCCTCATCCCATCGTTCCAGGACGAGCTCGGCGAGATGTTCTCGGAGAAGGACGCGGCGTTCTACCACCTCGGCCGGTATCTCTTCCACCCGTCCAACGCCGTCTGGAAGGCCATCACCAGTTACTACCATTCCAACCTCGCCAGCGCCGGCCGACGCGTCGGCATACAGATCAGGGTGTTCCAAGAGGACCAGCCGCCGCAACCCGTCCTGGACCAGGTCCTCTCGTGCGTTCGCAGCGAGAAGCTCCTTCCAGAGGTCACAAGCAAGAACAGCAGCAGCAGCAACACGTCTCAGGCTGTAATTGTAACATCTCTGAACTCGTGGTACTACGAGAAGATCAGAGACGAGTTCGACGGCAAGGTCGCCGTGTACCAGCCGAGCCACGAGGGGCAGCAGAAATGGGGTGACACATCGCACGACATGAGGGCGCTGAGCGAGATATATCTGCTCAGCATGAGCGACGTCCTGGTCACCAGCGGTTTCTCGACGTTCGGATACGTCGCGCAGGGGCTCGGCGGGCTGCGGCCGTGGATCATGCACAGGCCGTCGCCGTGGCTGAAGGCCAGGCCGGACGGGCAGGCCGTGCCGGAGCCGCCGTGCCAGCGGGCGGCGTCCGTCGAGCCGTGTATGCACTCTCCGTCGTACTACGACTGCGCGGCGAGGAGGGACGTGGATGTGAGAAAGGTGGTGCCGTACGTGCGGCGCTGCGAGGACGTGAGCGGGGGGATCAAGCTTGTCAATGGAAGCAGCGAGTGGTAGCTTAATTACACTTGTAGGGCAATATTTTGTCTGATAGAAATGCTTCAGATAATGTAACCCATGCATAATTTCAGCACAGGGAGCAGAGAAATAATGTACACTGTACAATGTAGAGCAACTAGAGAAAGTGATAGTCCCAATGTTTTACTCCCTCTACTCACAAAAAAAAAGGGTGTGTATAGGTATCACCGGATGTTTTCTTTCCAACAATCATCCAAATTTCGGACCGTTGGATTAGAGATCCAACGGTCTCTTTTTTGGAGGGGGGAGAATTTTTTTTGGAGGGGGGGTGAATTTTTTTTGGAGGGCGTGGGGAGAATTTGTGGCCCTTGGATCTCTAATCCAACGGTCACAAATCTGGATGATAGTTAGAAATAAAACATCCGGATGATGTTTATCAATACCCAAAAAAAATCACCCTAGAATGCATGCAGCCATACTGCATAAATTTTGACCAAAGCTTTTATCTACAATTTGTATTTTAGATATACGACAAAATAGGTACAAGTAAATTTATCATGAAAAATACTTACATAGCATTATACTAACTTTTTTTTAAAAAACATGATAAAATTTAGTGGTCAGAGTTCTGTGCTAGACTGCTACATGAGGGAGGATCTGCAGTGCGAGCACCTACTTGTCAGCTCATCAGCACACTTAAGCTTCTGCTACAGAAGAAGGCATGCATCCTTGAGAAGCAATTACATGAAAACAGCCGGCTGTTTTCATACCTTTAATCTGTCACAAACTGCCTGTAGTATGGCAGCATGTACTCCTACGTTCATACAGTACAAAGACATCGCAAACATTTGGTGAAACCAAAAATTCACGGTCCAAAGTTCGAAAGTGTGAGATATACATCGAAACTGTGCCTAAAATCAGACATCCACTCATCCTGATAATTTGTATGCTGCTACCACTGGAAAAGTACTCTTATGTTGTGCAAAGCACATGAACTTCACTTGCCCGGCCACCACCACCTCCTTGTTGGCGGCGGCGGTGTAAGTATGTCTAGCATGGTCTCCTTCTCTCTTGGAGTCAGGGGAACCCCTCGGACAAGGTTCAGAGCCATAATATGCACATTAGTCCTTTGCCTGTGCTTTTGGTACGCCCAGATGCCAGCTGCCACACCACCCACAATGACCTGCACATAATTTATTAGATCAGGTCATGAAATGCCTTCTCTAAAAATTCAAATTGGCAACAAAAACGTTTTATTTGAGTTGGAAAGCTGGTAGCAAAAATATAACGATTCAAATCGAGATAAAGCACATAAGGGAAATAATTACTGGAATTTTTTCAAGTGTTCATGTTATCATGTTCTATTACAGCATAGAAACGAGAATTTAATCAGCAAGAACAAAATTTGTTTGGATCTTATTTCAGTATCACTATCAATGTAGAGAGATTAAGCTAAAACAAGAAATGAGCCGGAATGCTCGATGATTGATTAGTTTATTTGGAAATTAAAAGATTGTGCTTCACGGCTTCATATTGACAACTATGCTAAATATCATATGAGCTTCAGCAATTTTGTTAATACTCCTTCAGACAACACATTTTACTGCAAAAGTTTGCGATGACGCAATATGATCAGCTTCATCATGATTCATGAGACATGAGTTGAACAAATTATAGTTATTAAAACAGGACCGGACCACCGGTTGAACCCGAAAAAGCTGGAACCGGTGGCCTATGCAGTTTGGTTTGCTTCAAGGACCATTCCTGCAGTTGGACCTGGAAAAATCGGATGACCTGGGTGGGTTTTTTAGAGGAACCAGTGAACCAGGCGGTTTGATCGTGATGGATAAGTCTCTGTGTTGGCTTTTGCTACCCTTCAAAGACAGCATCCTTGACTGGCTGTTAGCATCTCTTTAGGACAGCATCTTAGGACAAGCATCTTAGGACAGCATCTTGACTAGCATCTAGGACAGCATCTTAGGACAAGCATCTTAGGACAGCATCTTGACTAGCATCTAGGACAGCATCTTAGACTAGCATCTTAGCATATGCTTGGCTGGTTAACAGCCTATAAATTTGTATCCCCAACCCCTCAGGTTGGAATGGCATTGTGTGAGAAATAAACCTAGAAAATTGCCCCATCTCTAAGTGTCATCCTCTCGATGAGAGTAAGGATCTTGCTATCACCAAGAGCAAGAATCCAGCGACTAACAAGTGGTATCAGAGCCGTACTATCCTGTAACCTGAGCATCTCCTGCTCAATTCCTTCTCCAGCCTCGCTTCCAGCCCCGCAGCAGCCCCAACCAGCAGCAGCAGCTCCGGTTGCCTCTGCTCACTCCTCCCCCCTGTTCAGACGAGCAACAGCTCATCAGAGGCAGCTCTCTCTCCACGCAGCAGTTCCCCGGTGGCGCGCCATGTCCGCAGGACAGTCTCAGCGCTCGGTCGCCTCGAGCACGCGGCGGCGGCAGGAAGCCGAACTCGATGTGGCAGAGGAATGCGAGCGAGCGGCGGCACAGGCCGCTGCGGCGGCGGAAAGGGCGTCAAGGCTGGCAGCGGCGGAGCTGGCAGCAGCCAGAGCGGAGGTGGAAGCAGCGGCGGCAGATGCAGCGCGTGCGGCAGCAGCGGAGGTCGAGGTTCTGCGCGGCAGCAACAGCAGCTCCATCTCTGCTAATGACAGCGCCGACGCGGACCTTGAGCTGCTGGAGAGGGAGGCAGCGCGAGGGCGAGCGGCGCAGTGGGCAGCCGCGCACGCCCACGAGCGCGGCGGCAGCCCAGACAGGCGCGGACGCGCCGGCGGCGCTCCTGGAGGAGGCGCGCACGGCGGTGGCGCTCCTGGAGGAGGCGCGCACGGCGGTGGCGCTCCTGGAGGAGGCGCGCACGGCGGTGGCGTACGGGTCGACGGAGAGCGCGACTTTCACAGGCGACGCGGCTCTCTCTCCCCGGTTCGGTACCGTGGTCACCACGAGTACCAGGCTGTCGTCAGGGACGTCGGCCCCGGCGGCGGGTGGCCTACCCTCACCAAGACCAACTACGTCGAGTGGGCTGCGGTGATAAGGGTAAAGCTCCAGGTGCGGCATATGTGGGATGCAGTCCGGTACGGCGACGTCGACTACGACCAGGATCGACGGGCGCTGGATGCTCTCATCGCTGCAGTCCCGCCCGAGATGCAATTCTCGCTTACCAACAAGCGGACTGCCAAAGAGGCTTGGGACGCCATCGCTGCAGCACGCATCGGCAGCGACCGCGCCCGCAAGTCTACCTTGCAGGCACTACGCAAGGAGTGGGAGAACCTGGCCTTCAAGCCAGGTGAGGACGTTGATGACTTTGCTCTCCGTCTCAACACTCTGTTGCAGAAGATGGTGCAGTTCGGCGACGACACCTACGGCGAGGAGAGAGCTGTGGAGAAGCTCTTCCGCTGCGTCCCCGAGAAGTACAAGCAGATGGCTCGCTCGATCGAGTCTCTGCTGGACCTCTCCACGATGACGATCGAGGAGGCGTTGGATCGCCTCAAGGTCATTGACAGCGATGAGCCACAGCGTCTCTCGGGACCCGTCACCATTGGCGGGAAGCTCCTCCTCACTCGGGAGCAGTGGGCTGCCGGCCAAGGTGACAGGAAGAAGGGGGAGCCTTCTTCCACGACAGGCGGCCGCAAGCGTGGCAAGCGCGGCAAGCCGCGCAAAGACGCCCAGGCAGGGGTGCGAGGACGTACCGAGGGTGATGACCGTGGAGGCGCCCAGGGCGGCGCCGCTGGCAAGCAAAAGCCGGCACGAGACGACTCTTGCCACAACTGCGGCAAGCCTGGTCACTGGGCCAAGGATTGTCGACAGCCACGACGCGGCTAGGCCCATGTCGCGCAGGCGGAGGAGGAGGAGCAGCCGGCTCTGTTCATTGCTCATGCGAGCATCGAACTACCTCCAGCGGCACCGGCCGCAGCGGCTCTCCTCCACCTTGACGAGTCAAAAGCACACGCCCTCCTCGGCGACAGTTCCGGCAACGACAAGACCGACGGGTGGTGCCTCGACACGGGCGCCACCCACCACATGACCGGGCGGCGGGAGTTCTTCTCCGAGCTCGACTCAGGCGTTCGAGGCACCGTCAAGTTCGGCGACGCCTCCGCCGTGGAGATCAAGGGCGTCGGATCTGTCGTCTTCGTCGCCAAGACTGGCGAGCACCGGCTGCTCACCGGTGTCTACTACATCCCCGCGTTGAGGAACTCCATCATCAGCTTGGGACAGCTGGATGAGAACGGATCGCGCGTGGAGATCGAGCACGGGGTGCTGCGCATCTGGGATCATCGCCGCCGGCTCCTCGTCAAGGTCAACAGGAGCAACCGCCTCTACGTCCTTCACGCGCAGGTGGCGCAACCTCTTTGTCTTGCAGCCCGCCGCGACCACGACGCTTGGAGGTGGCACGAGCGCTTTGGGCACCTCAACTTTGAGGCCTTGAGACAGCTCGGCAGCAAGGAGATGGTGCAGGGCATGCCGCACGTCGACCACGTGGAGCAGTTCTGCGACACCTGCGTCCTCACCAAGCTGCGGCGGCTCCCCTTCCCTCGCCAGGCGAGCTTCCGCGCCAAGGAGAAGCTGGAGCTCGTACACGGTGACCTCTGTGGCCCCGTGACACTGGCTACACCTGGAGGCCGGCGCTACTTCCTTCTCCTCGTCGACGACGTGTCCCGCTACATGTGGGCTGTCCTGCTCGACGTCAAGGCAGCTGCGGCGGACGCCATCAAGCGCCTTCAAGCTGCTGCGGAGGCGGAGTGCGGCCGCAAGCTTCGGGTCCTACGCACGGACAACGGCGGTGAGTTCACGGCGGCCGAGTTCACGGCGTACTGCGCCAACGAGGGGATCCATCGTCACTTCTCCGCGCCGTACACCCCGCAACAGAACGGCGTCGTCGAGCGCCGCAACCAGACGGTGGTGGCCACCGCCCGCGCCCTCCTCAAGCAGAGAGGGATGCCGGCATTCTACTGGGGTGAGGCGGTGATGACTGCCGTTCACTTGCTTAACCGCTCCCCCACCAAGGCCCTCGACGGCAAGACGCCATACGAGGCCTGGCACGGGCGCAAGCCCGCGGTGAGCCACCTCCGTGTCTTCGGCTGCCTGGCCTTCGTCAAGGAGCTCAACCACGTCGGCAAGCTCGACGACCGGAGCACGCCAGGAGTCTTCATCGGCTACGCGGAGGGCGCCAAGGCCTACCGCGTCCTCGACCCTACGACACGGCGCGTGCGCATCACGCGTGACGTCGTGTTCGACGAAGGGCGAGGCTGGACATGGGGCAAGATGGTGGATGATGGCTCGACTCCGACGACTAGCGATTTCGTCGTCGACTACGTCCACTTCGAGGAGGCGGGGGGAGCCAACAGCTCGTCTTCACCGAACTCGCCTACCCCACCACCTCGTTCGCCACCACCTCCGGCGAGTCCTTCACCACCGCCACCACCAGCTCCAGCAAGCCCACAGGCTCCGGCGAGTCCACCGCCAGCACCGCCGGCCACGCCTCGCTCTCCCACACCGGCGCCTACTCCTTCAGGCTCGGCACCGGCAGCTTCGGCCCACGACGAGCAGCGCACGGTGGAGTTCGCCACTCCGCTGTCCAACTACGAGGATCGCATCGACGCCTACCACGGCGGCGAGCCTCTGCGCTACCGTACCGTGGACGACCTCCTCGGCGAGCAGCCGGTCCCTGAACTGGCGCAGCGCGACTTCGAGGCAGAGCTGCACCTCGCACAGGACGACGGCGAGCCTCGTTCCTTCGCCGAGGCGGAGAGAGACGCGGCATGGCGTGCCGCGATGCAGGAGGAGATGGACGCCGTCGAGCGAAACAAGACGTGGGAGCTGGCCGATCTTCCAGCCGGCCACCACGCCATCTCTCTCAAGTGGGTCTTCAAGCTCAAGAAAGACGAGGCTGGAGAGGTGATCAAGCACAAGGCGCGTCTCGTGGCACGTGGCTTCGTCCAGCAGGAGGGAGTCGACTTCGACGATGCCTTCGCGCCTGTTGCACGGATGGAGTCCGTGCGTCTCCTCCTCGCCCTCGTAGCCCAGGAGGGCTGGTGCGTCCATCACATGGACGTCAAGTCTGCTTTCCTCAACGGCGACTTGAAGGAGGAGGGCTACGTCCGCCAGCCGCCGGGATTCATCATCCCCGGCAAGGGGAGCAAGGTCCTCCGCCTGCGCAAGGCCCTCTACGGCTTGCGGCAGGCACCGCGAGCTTGGAACGCCAAGCTGGACTCCACCCTCAAGCAAATGGGATTCCAGCAGAGCGCTCACGAGGCCGCGGTCTACCGGCAGGGCAAGGGAGGCAATGCCCTGCTGATAGGCGTCTACGTCGACGACCTTGTGATCACCGGTACCAAGGAGGAGGAGATCGAGGCATTCAAGGCGGAGATGAAGGCCACCTTCCATATGAGCGACCTCAGGCCCCTCTCCTTCTACCTCGGGATCGAGGTCCACCAGGACAGCTCCGGCATCTCTCTTCGCCAGACTGCCTACGCCAAGCGCATCGTGGAGCTGGGCGGCCTCACCGACTGCAACCCAGCCCACACTCCTATGGAGGAGAGGCTGAAGCTGAGTCGTGAGAGTACGGCGGAGGAGGTGGACGCGACGCAGTACCGGCGCATTGTGGGCAGCCTTCGCTACCTTGTCCACACGCGACCGGACTTGGTGTTCGCCGTCGGCTACGTCAGCCGGTTCATGCAGCGACCGACGACGGAACACCAGCAGGCCGTGAAAAGGATCCTCCGCTACGTCGCGGGCACCTCCGACTACGGCTTGCACTACCCAAGGTGCCCCGGCGCGGCGCACTTCATCGGGTACAGCGACAGTGACCACGCCGGCGACATCGACACGAGCAAGAGCACCAGCGGGACGCTGTACTTCCTCGGCAAGTGTCCGATCAGCTGGCAGTCGGTCAAGCGGCAGGTAGTGGCTCTGTCTAGCTGCGAAGCAGAGTACATTGCAGCCACTACCGCTTCTACTCAGGCTCTGTGGCTGGCACGGCTGCTTGGCGATCTCCTTGGCAGAGACGCGGAGGCAGTGGAGCTCAGGGTGGACAGCAAGTCCGCCTTGGCCTTGGCGAAGAACCCTGTCTTCCATGAGCGCAGCAAGCACATCCGGGTGAGGTATCACTTCATCAGAAGCTGCCTGGATGAAGGGAGTGTCCGGGCCAACTATATCAACACCCAAGACCAGCTCGCCGACTTCCTGACCAAGTCTCTTGGGCGGATCAAGTTCCAGGAGCTTCGCGCCAGGATCGGGATGGCTCAGATTCCTCACAAGGAGACACACAAGACTTAGGGGGAGAGTGATGGATAAGTCTCTGTGTTGGCTTTTGTTGGCTTTTGCTGCCCTTCAAGGACCGCATCCTTGACTGGCTGTTAGCATCTCTTTAGGACAGCATCTTAGGACAAGCATCTTAGGACAGCATCTTGACTAGCATCTAGGACAGCATCTTAGCATATGCTTGGCTGGTTAACAGCCTATAAATTTGTATCCCCAACCCCTCAGGTTGGAATGGCATTGTGTGAGAAATAAACCTAGAAAATTGCCCCATCTCTAAGTGTCATCCTCTCGATGAGAGTAAGGATCTTGCTATCACCAAGAGCAAGAATCCAGCGACTAACAGATCGAACCGGGCGGTTTGATCGAACCGAACGGTTCTTGTGCAAGGAAAAATACATGGGAAGGAAAGAAAGAAGGAATGTGTGGCTGGCCTGGCCCAATACGTCCACGTGAAGAATGGGAGCTAGGGCTCACCTATAACACTAAGGCACTAACCAGCCGCCACCATCTGACTCATCTACACCATCACCTCCATGGTTTCAACCTCTGTAGCACGGACATGTGTCAAAACCGTCGTATCCGTATCCGACACCGTGTCAGACACAAATACGACACGGACACGTCTTGGACACGTGTCGGCGACGTATCGGCCGATTTTGGAATTAATTTTAATTATTAAAATTCTCGATACGTGTCGGACATAGTAAATATATGAGTCGGACACGGCCTGGACACAACCGGCCCAGGAATGGCCTAGGACACGGCTGGCCCAGGCCGGCCCATACCGTGCATGCGTTGCCCTAACCCTAACCATAAGCACCGATTCCTCCCGGCTCCCGAGTGCCTCATTCCCATCGGCCGCTCGCGCCTCTCCGCATCGGCCGCTCATGCCGTCGCCCGCTCCCGCCGGCTCCCGCATCTCGCCGCCGCCCGCTCCTGCCAGCTCCCGCACCTCGCCGCCGCCTCCATCTCCTCACTCGCATCTCTTCTATCGCCACCGACTATATCTTCCGCATCTCGCCGCCGATTATATCTCCCACGTCTCGCCACCGACTACATCTCCCGTGCGCCACCGGCTCCCGCATCTCCTCCCGTGCACCGCCGACTTGAAGATTTCCGTCGTGCGCCGCCGGCTTTCTCCCGCACGCCGCCGGAGTCCCCGCTGCTGCCTCCCCAGTGTCCCCGGCACCGAGGTATCATCTCCCATGTTAATGGAATTCTTATTTCTGGAAATAATATTCACATCAACAATTGTCGTCAGGATTAACAAAACAATTCATGAGGTACATATTCCGAGTATACACTTTACAAATTACAAGTTTACAATTTACATTATTTCAGTTTAATAAGCATGTGGAAACATAGAAAATAATACACACACACACACATAGCCATGTCGCCGTATCGGTATTTTTGGGAAAACGGCGAATTCCCGTTTCGGTGTCATGTCGACGTATCCGTGTCCGTGCGTCATAGGTTTCAACTTCCAAGTTCTATCTCAGTCTCCATTCTCTATCTATCCCATCCTTCGCCTCTTCTCTCTTAGTAGACTGCAGTCTGCAGCAACCATCTAATAGGCCCAAAAACTTAAGCGCCATGCCCTTCAATCCGACAATGCATCCTGCACGGAGACAGGGACGTCCATGGCCGCCACCTCAAGCTCCACGCCGACCTCCTCATATAGTTCCTCTGTGATTTGCCTTTTTTTTTCAACGGTCTGTGATTTGCCTTGAATCAATTGTGTTGTTGGATTCGATTTATGATTTGCATATGTGCTGTTTTGAGATAAGATTTGCCTTCTCTCATTCAACTTCTGCAATTGTCTAAATTTGTGTACTAAAAATTAGTTTAAAAATGATTGAAGTATAAAGTGCTGTAGTGGAATGCAAACTGTGCAGTGTACCTGGATTTTTTTTAGTGAAAGGTACAAAGTTCTCTACTCACATATTTCTTTGAAGACCAACAAGTCAGTCATTCAGTTACAAGCAGATCGTAGTAGTAAAGCTACAATATCCCGGGGAACAGCTCTGAGAAACCGAAAACAAACTAAAAATGAGTGGAAAATAAATCAAAGAGAAAAACTGTATGTTAGACAGAAAATAACTAGGCTGTATCCAGTGTAGTTGTATTTGATTCTACACTGCATCATGTGCAAAAATAATTACTGAGCAAGAAGTAGAACATCCTTATTCCTCAATGATTAACATCCCAAACCAGTCTGAAGACACCAAGACGAACCACTCCAGTGCTCTACTAGGAAGCCTACCAAATCCAGTGGCGGCTCCAGAAATGGATTACACCCGGTGCTGACTTATCACTAACTAAAACTATCAGTAAACCGCAGTCGAATTAAAACATAGCAAAAGTAAATAGCAAGGTTGGCCCGAAGCCCTCCTACAATGATCCAATCCATCTTTCATCCAACTGTTCCATAACTTTGATTCCAAAATTTGAAAGTGCCATAAAAAAGAAGCAGCATCCTATCCTGAATACAAGTCCATTCCCAAATCACAAATAACCACCTCATCACACAGAAAAACTGAACCAAACAGAGGACTAAAAACTGAACCAAACAGAGGACTAAAAACTGAACCAAACAGAGGACTAACTATTGCGATCAGGGGATTTACATGTAATCCTAATCATTAGGTAGCTTTCTTTTCTTGGTTTAAGGGTAAACTCAAATGAACATACACGGATATGTAACACTCTAGTACAGTCCTCATAACATGATGCCGGTACAATAAATATACATTCTAGCATGAGATTATGAATGAGCCCCAACAACGCACCCACTGCCATCCACATCTGAAGACACTCCACAATCCCACTGAGCCGGAGTTCGTCCGTGAGGAATTGGGCTCATGGGCGATCGATTAGAATAGCAATTTACGGACCTCGGTGGCATGGAGCGAAGAGCGGCCGAGTGGCGGGTGCACTGGAGACTGGAGTGGTGAGCGGCAGGCAGGCAGGCAGTGGCACCGAGCGGGATTAAGGAGGCACGGAAGCGGTGGCAGCCAGGAGCACCGGGAGTGCGGTGGGCCGGCGGAGAGGCTGCGTGTGTGCGTCTAGGTTTAGGGCAGGGGAACCGCCCGGGACGGAGAGGCCGTGAGCGCTCGGTCGGTCTGAGGGGTTTGGAGAAGGAAGAGGGATGTGCTCGGTCGATCGGGGGAAATTGCACATATACCCCATAGTTAGTAGGCACTTGTAAATTTGTCTCACACTTAAGTGTCCTTGTATTTTTGCTCCATACTTGATATGCCCTCTTATTATTTTGCCCCATTGTCTATTTAACTCCTATTTTAATTTCGTTTTTCATTTTTTGGGCAGGAAAAATGCAGTAAAAAATATTTACAAAGTTGTCCATTAAATGCCTAAAACATTCTTATTTCGTTTTTCATTTTTTACTGCATTTAGCTCCTATTTTAATTTCGTTTTTCATTTTTTGGGCAGGAAAAATGCAGTAAAAAATATTTACAAAGTTGTCCATTAAATGCCTAAAATATTTTAATTTTGTTTTTCATTTTTTACTGCATTTTTCTTGTCCCAAAAAATGAAAAACAAAATTAAAATAGGAGCTAAATGGGCAATGGGGCAAAATAATAAGGGGGCATGTCAAGTATAGGGCAAAATTACAAAGCCACTTAAGTGCGGGGCAAATTTACAAGTGTCTACTAACTATAGGGTATATGTGCAATTTCCCCGTCGATCGGGGCTTCTTAGACCATACAACTTGCAGACTTGTTTGAGATTGGTGGTGGAATGGGTTATTAACGTGTACATTGTTTAATTTATAGACTTTATTTTAAGAAAATACTTCGTTTAAAGGTTACGTACTGTAGCAAAAGTCAAAAGTCACCAGCTTCAGAGCAAAATAACAGGCCCGAAGAGAGATGCGCTGGGCTTGGGTGGCCCAATCGAGGCTTCTTAGACCACACAACTTGCAGACTTGTTTGGGATTGCAGTGGGATTGGAGGTGGAGATTACGAGATTTGTTTGGTTCAACCATACCTGTCCACTGGGCCGGGCCGGGCCGGCCGGCACGGGCTCGGGCTCGGCACGGCCCGTTAAGGCCCGTGTAATAAACGGGTCGTGCCGTGCCGACCCGCGAGCCGCGGGGCAAGCCCAGGCACGGTTAAGGCTAAACGGGCCGTGCCGACCCGGCCAGCCCGTTTAGCCAAAAAAAAAAGAGAAAAAAACTAAGTAAATGTAGAGAATTAAGAAAATTAAGAAAATTGTAAAAAAAATTGTAGAAAATTCAGAAAAAATACAGAAAAAATATAAAAAATTGTAGACATTGTTAATCATAAAAATAAATATTTGCAATGACATAATGAGCTTTATTAACTTATTAAATCACATGGGATGGCCGCCTCATTAAAAACCTTATCAAGTAAAAACTCAACTTGAGAAAACCTTGGTAAAGAAAAAAGAGTACAGAAAATATTTCTAAAAAGGAAAATATTTTTCACAAACAACCAATCGTCCTCAGTAAGTTCAGGGTCTCTAACTTGGGTTCTATTGGAGGGCCATCGTTTCTTCGGCATCTCCAGTTTGTTGTACATGTGGACCTTCCGTGGATGGATATGCTTGTTAAAACGATTGCATATCCTCCGCCGAGAGGCCGAATTCGAAGAGTTGAAAATCGTAGTTCTCCATTAAATCAACTGCAAATTGAAATAGTAAAGAACGATTAACTTACTATTAAACCAATAAATAATAGCAAAAAAATTAAACCAATAAATAATAGCAAAAAATTAAAATAAGATAGCACTATTACCTCCTTTGCAGCTCTCACAAAAATCTTTGAAGATTTTTGAATTTTCGGGATTTTGCCCGAATTTTCACCAAATTTGCGCAAACACTTTCAGATTTTCACAGCTAAACCGAGATAGGAGAGTAAGGTTTGAGGTGTGGAAAATGGAGGCCGGATGATCCCCTATTTATAGAAAAAAAATTTCAGATTTTTTTCAAATCTTTTGCTATTTTTTTCAAATTTTTTACCCCCCCAACGGTAAAAAACGGCTATTGTTTTGAATTTTACCGGGCCAGGTGTACCGTGCTGGGCTTTTTTCTTTCTTAAAAAAGCTGGATTTGAAAAGTAATTTAAGTAAAAACCTAAACATATTATTAAATAAAATGATATTTTGATTTTCTGTAAAACATCCTATCTCAAATTAATTATTCAGATTTATTGGGCTCTTTCTGTGCTTTTCTAAAGTTTAAAATCTATTTTGAAATTAAAAGGTATTTTAAATATAAAAATACAATGCCAACTTTAGTTGAAATAATTTTACTATGCATTCCTGTTGGCTCCGTTCGTCTTTTGTTGTTATAGGAGGTGCATGGAGGAGGATTGATGGGCCACTTCGGTGTGAAGAAGACTAAGGACATTCTGTTCCACCATTTTCGTTGGCCAAAGATGAGGCGTGACGTCGAACGCTTCATTTCTCGCTGCACCACGTGCCAAAAAGCTAAGTCACGACTTAATCCTCATGGTTTATACATGCCTCTTCCTGTTCCAAGCATACATTGGGAAGATATTTCTATGGACTTTGTTTTAGGGCTTCCTAGAACAAAGAAGGGAAGGGATAGTATTTTTGTTGTCGTGGATAGATTCTCTAAGATGGCTCATTTTATACCATGTCATAAAAGTGATGATGCTATACATGTTGCTGATTTGTTCTTTAAGGAAATTGTTCGCTTGCATGGTATCCCGAATACGATAGTTTCAGATCGTGATGCTAAATTTCTTAAGTCATTTTTGGAGAACCTTGTGGGGAAAGTTGGAAACTAAACTGTTATTTTCCACTACTTGTCATCCCCAAACTGATGGACAAACTGAGGTAGTCAATAGAACATTGTCTACTATGCTTAGGGCTGTACTTAAAAAGAACTTAAAAATATGGGAGGAATGTTTGCCTCATGTGAAATTTGCTTATAATCGTTCGCTGCATTCTACCACAAAGAAATGCCCTTTTGAAATTGTTTATAGTTTCATACCTCGTGCACCTATCGACTTGTTGCCTCTTCCAACTTCAGAGAAGATAAATTTTGATGCGCAACAACGTGCTGATTTGATACATAAGATGCATGCGACAACTAAAGAGAACATTGAGATTATGAATGCTAAACATAAAGTGGCTGGTAGTCAAGGACGCAAGCATATTACTTTTGAACCTAGTGATCTTGTGTGGTTACACTGCGTAAAGAACGATTTCCTGAATTGAGAAAGTCTAAACTCATGCCTCGTGCAGATGGTCCTTTTAGAGTGCTTGAACGTATTAATGATAATGCATATAAGTTAGACTTGCTTGAAGATTTTGGGGTTAGCCCCACCTTTAACATTGCAGATTTGCGACCTTGCTTGGGCGTGGAAGATGAGCTTGAGTCGAGGACGACTCCAATTCAAGAAGGGGAGGATGATGAGGACATCCGTTCCATAGATACAACTGTGCCAACTCCACAACAAACTTCACAAACTCAAGGACCAATAACTCGAGCACGAGCACGTCAACTTAACCATCAGGTGAATGCGTTCCTAAGTTTGCATACAAATATTTCAAAGAATGGCATACTACTTAATTCTTGTGATGATTTAATTGTTCTTAGGAACCATGGTAAAGAACCACTTGAGCTCAAGTGTAAAAGTGGAACCGTCAAGCGCAATCCAAGTCCTGTTTGCGAGTGCGATTCAGATTCGGCCTTTGCAACAACGTCTACTTCAAACGGCCATAACTTTTGATCCAGAAGGCTTCTCGGGCCCATGAGTACTCGTTGAAAAGCTCTTGAAGTCTACTTTCAGATGGATCTGGTCTCACATCCAAACTCCATCCGAGCAGATCAGAAACTGCGAAAGAAGACACGTCACTTTTTCAGTCCGAGTCAAAGTGGGCCGAGGGCCTTGTAACTTAGACTATTTGGGCCGGTACTGTTCACGTGAACAGTACCATGGGCGCGTGAATAGTAACTTCGAATAGTACCACATCCCTTTTCAGATAAGTGTGGCTTCCCCCTCCCCTATTTATGGAGGTCGTACCCCTTTAGTTTTCCTCGGGTTTTTCTTAAGAGATTATTCTGCTTAGCAGTTTTACCGTATGTTCGGTTGAGAAACCCCAACTTGTGAACTTAAATATTATTCGCAATACAACTTCAGATTGCATCTTAAACTCTCTTGCTTGTGTTCTCGATTCGCTTGCAGGAGATAGCCTTCTTGGCGAGGTCAACCGTGTTCGGCACGGTTGATAACCAACGGAGCAGTGGTGTAATGATTGCGAGGGGTTCGATCTGTTTTGGTCGAAGCCTTTGGATCATCAACGTCGAGATCTCCACAATCGACTTATCAGTACCTCTCGGAAGATCGAGCCATCGTCACATCAGTTCTCATAACCACAAATTTGGGTTGTGGGGAAGTCTTTATAAACCAAAAGTAGCACCTATTGAGTTTCATGCTTTCAGACAACTTTTCAAATTCCTCAGCTTTCATCTATTTTTCTCCGCTTAGCAATATTTGTTCTTGGTTCTTCCTTTCCTGATTTCCCTTGATCCCTACTAGATCTAAGCCGTACATAACAAAAATGTCTAGATTCATCTCCGAATGGCCAAGGCCCGAGCTATGATTGAAGAGGTTGAAGGTCTTAGGCCAGTCTCAATGAGGGTTTCAAAAGAGTTTCATTCTCATTTAATGCAGTGACACATCAGCAAATTTGCTGAGTTGGCAAGAAATTTATGAGGAGAGAGAGCAACAGAGTTTCATCAGGATGAAACCCATCCGTCCCGGTTACCAACACGATGAAACCCAGTGAAACCCCCACTGAGACCGGGTCGTTTCGTTCTCAGGCGCTCCCGAGGATCTGCTGTGCATTCATATATATGCGAATGTACTCATGAATATTGGATTAATTAATATATTTTATTTGACCATGATTATTTGTCGGCATGAGATATATTGTAGTTACCAAAGTGACTATATTTAGTTTAGATATATTTTCAAACGGCTACATAGTTTACATGGCACATAGGATCACAACATCATGCATACATTAATTGCTGCAGCTTGTCTATGAAACAGTGAAATGAAACCCCCCACTGAGAGATCCAGTTTCATTTCTCAATCCAAGTCTGCAAAGTTGACATGGCAGTCTTGGAAACTGGGAAATGAAACCCACCACTGAGACTGGCCTTAGAGAATGTGGGATTAATTCCCAATCAAGTCTTAATCCCTTGATTGCCGGAAGGCACGGACTGCGTCATGGACAAAACGGAAATTGTTCTGCAGCGCTCGGTCTATGATGAAGACGCTTTGACTCACATCTACGGAAAATGTGAGATATATACATTGAAACTGTGCGTTAATTAAAATCAGTCATCCTCAATTTCTGATCATTTGTATGCTGGTGATTAACACTGGAAAGAGTACTCTGTATATGTTGCATGCTGGACATCATTTGACATGCCACGCCACCTCCTTGTTGGCAGCGCGCGGCGGCGGATGTCAAGCATGGTCTCCTTTTGTCGACGGAACCCCTCGACGAAGCTCAGAGCCATAATGCTACTTAAAACATGCTGCAAAAATATTTTGCGATGAAGGAATATGCTTGGATTCACCATGACCATACGGCATGCATAAAAACAGTGAAAACAAGGAATGCATAAAAACAAACACAGTGAGCAGAACGTTGAAATCCTAATTAACGTATGTATGTGCAGAGAAATTTCCAGTACCAGCTTGTCATATAGGATAAAAGTTACACCCAATTAATCCGTTCCCATGCACCGTCTAATCTGCAACAGACGGACGGACCATTCATATATATGATGTGAGCATACTAGGAGCCATGCGCTACATTCCATAAAGCCTTTTTAGAACTGAAAATTTCGCTGGCTACCGTGTTTATGGGGCATCTGTGTCTACCGTGTTTGTGGGGGCATCTGTGTAGGGATACGACGAAACCAGGAAATAGATGAGAAATTTGGACTATTCTCGATATCGTCCTTGCGCATGGTCATGCTAATCTTCTAGGAAATAGTTTGAAGTAGCTTATTTTCCAAAAAGAAACCACGAAATAGCTTTAAGACACCGCAGAATTCCGTCAACTTCCAACTAGGAAAAGAAAGCTCTATAAACAAAATATCTCAAGTTGTCTCCTTGGTCTTCGTCCTCATCCCTCGTCTCCTTTTCCAGTCCGTGTGCTAGCCGGCTCCCGTGCTGCATCTTGGACCCGCGGCGGCCGCCGGCACCTTTGTCTCGGTTGTGTCCTACGTCACTGCCAAGACCTAGGTATATGACCATGGGAATCCTATTTCTGTAAAATTCTTGTATATTTTGTCTTCCATACATACCTTAATAGTTGTGGTTAGTACCTACGTCTACGTGTGGGGTTCGGGGTTAACGGGTGGCCAAGTTAAGAGGCTTATAACCCGCCAAACGACGGTGGGTTAGACGGAGTTAAGTTAACCAGATCAAAGACTATTAGCCCTCCTAATTAACTTAATTAGGATTCACCCCACCAGCAAGGTGGAATAAGCTAACGCACCACAATTAACCCTCTGTTCTTCTCCATCTTTTTCTAGCATTACTCCAGCTAATACACCTTTAGGTCCTACTCAATTGGAATTCAGCTTTTAGCTTTTTAATTTTGTTTTTTACCTGATTTTTTTATTTTTTTAGACTTTTTTATCTTTTCTTTTTTTTCTATATTCCTTTGCATTTTATGTGATGAAAGAACTTGGTTTTTTTCTATTTTTAAAATTTTTTAATTTAATTACACCGAAAAGGCATACAGCTGCTATAGTGCAAAAAAGCCTCAAACTGTACCAAAAATCGAAAAGCCAAAAGTTTAAGCCAACTTGTGCACTAGCTTAGCCCGACAGTATTTTAGGCTAACTATGTTTAAATGTTGCCAAAACATAAAATCTAGGCTACGCTAGCCTAGCTGAATTGAGGTTAGTCATCCTGTTTATTTGACTCCGAACCACACGCAACCTAAGTAGCTGGCCGAGTTATTCCACGGTCTACCGTCTCAGGAGTCAAGACTTTCCTAGGTAGTTTCCATGTTACCATATCGCATTGAGATTGTGTTACTAGTTTGCAGTGACATTAGTTAATTGGTCGGACGGCAACAGAATCTTCCGTGATAATTATACGTTTCCCTTGGCGCACCCACCGAAACTCGTCCGTTTTGGCTGCCCAAGCTCGATCTCCCTTCAATCTTCAGCCGACAAAAGTCGTCCATTTACGTAGTCGCAGGGGCATAGGCGTGGAGAGCAGCACGACGACTACTCGCGTAGACCAGCGGTACATGCTCGCCGCCGCCGTTGTTCGCGCGAGCCGAGCTAGACACCATGAGGATTAGGAGGCAGCTGCGGAGCTGCGTGCCGACGAGGAGGGCCCTGCTGGCCGTCTGCGTGGCGGCGGCCGTGATCGCCGTCGTCGCTCTATCAGCCCCCGGGGGTTCGCCGTACCTGCAGCTGCCGCTTTCTTTGTTCTTCCAAGGTATGCATGATGCTTTGTCCTTGTTTTATTCTCTTCTTCTTCTTCTTCTTCTTCTTCTTCTTCTTCTTCTTCTTCTTCTTCTTCTTCTTCTTCTTCTTCTCAGCAAGTGCATGCTCTTTTCATTGTCCGAGTGCCTGCATACCGAAGTCCTTGTCGTTTTTTCTTTCTTTAAAAATATGTGCAGTTGATATTTTAAAACTTTAACCTTGCATGTACATTAAAGTATTTAAATTTGTTACACGGAGATGATATTAGTAGATTTGTAGCCATAAGTATTTCTATAATCAGTTTGTTGACGTGAAATATTAATAATACCCAGGAGATGCACCGCCGTCCAACCTCACCTCCGACCAGCTCCTTGACGGCTTGCTCGCCGCCTCATTCGGCGCGAGATCGTGCCGCAGCCGCTACGAGTTCGCTGACTACCACAAGAAGCCGAGGCACAAGCCTTCTCCTTACCTCCTTCACAAGCTCCGGAAGCAAGAGGCGCTCCAAAAGCGATGCGGCCCCGGCACGGCGCCGTACCAGAAGGCACTCCGGCAGCTCAAGTCCGGCGAGGGTACCGCCGCCACGGACTGCCGCTACCTCGTCTCCATCAGCTATCGCGGCCTCGGCAACCGCATGCTTGCCATCACCTCGGCTTTCCTCTACGCCCTGCTCACCGACCGCGTCCTCCTCGTCGACCGGTACAACGACGTCGACACCCTATTCTGCGAGCCCTTCCCGGGGACGACGTGGTTGCTACCCGGCGGCTGGCGCTTCCCGCTCAAGCACCTCAGGGACTACGACATCAACTCCACGGAGAGCCTCGGCAACATGCTGAAGAGCCGCGCCCTCACCGTCGGCGCCGACGGGAACACGTCGTGGTCAGACAGTGACCATCGGCCACCGTACGTGTACCTCCACCTCGACGGCGACTACGGTTTCCACGACAAACTCTTCTACTGCGACGAGCACCAGAGGCTCCTCCGCGGCGCACCGTGGCTGGTGATGAAGACGGACATCTACCTCGTCCCGGGCATGTTCCTCATCCCATCGTTCCAGGACGAGCTCGGCGAGATGTTCTCGGAGAAGGACGCGGCGTTCTACCACCTCGGCCGGTATCTCTTCCACCCGTCCAACGCCGTCTGGAAGGCCATCACCAGTTACTACCATTCCAACCTCGCCAGCGCCGGCCGACGCGTCGGCATACAGATCAGGGTGTTCCAAGAGGACCAGCCGCCGCAACGCGTCCTGGACCAGGTCCTCTCGTGCGTTCGCAGCGAGAAGCTCCTTCCAGAGGTCACAAGCAAGAACAGCAGCAGCAGTAACACGTCTCAGGCTGTAATTGTAACATCTCTGAACTCGTGGTACTACGAGAAGATCAGAGACGAGTTCGACGGCAAGGTCGCCGTGTACCAGCCGAGCCACGAGGGGCAGCAGAAATGGGGTGACACATCGCACGACATGAGGGCGCTGAGCGAGATATATCTGCTCAGCATGAGCGACGTCCTGGTCACCAGCGGTTTCTCGACGTTCGGATACGTCGCGCAGGGGCTCGGCGGGCTGCGGCCGTGGATCATGCACAGGCCGTCGCCGTGGCTGAAGGCCAGGCCGGACGGGCAGGCCGTGCCGGAGCCGCCGTGCCAGCGGGCGGCGTCCGTCGAGCCGTGTATGCACTCTCCGTCGTACTACGACTGCGCGGCGAGGAGGGACGTGGATCTGGGAAAGGTGGTGCCGTACGTGCGGTGCTGCGAGGACGCGAGCTGGGGGATCAAGCTTGTGAATGGAAGCAGCCAGTGGTAGCTTAATTACACTTGTAGGGCAATATATTTGTCTGATAGAAATGTTTCAGATAATGTAACCCATGCATAATTTCAGCACAGGGAACAGAGAAATAATGTACACTGTACACTGTAGAGGAACTAGAGAAAGTGGTAGTCCCAATGTTTTACTCCCTCTAGTCACCCAAAAAAATCACCCTAGAATGCATGCAGTCATACCGCATAAATTTTGACCAAAGCTGTTATCTATAATTTGTATTTTAGATATACGAGAAAATAGGTACAAGTAAATTTATCATGAAAAATACTTACATAGCATTATACTAACTTTTTTAAAAAAAACATGATAAAATTTAGTGGTCAGAGTTCTGTGCTAGACTGCTACATGAGGGAGGATCTGCAGTGCGAGCACCTACTTGTCAGCTCATCAGCACACTTGAGCTTCTGCTACAGAAGAAGGCATGCATCCTTGAGAAGCAATTACATGAAAACAGCCGGCTGTTTTCATACCTTTAATCTGCCACAAACTGCCTGTAGTATGGCAGCATGTACTCCTACGTTCATACAGTACAAAGACATCGCAAACATTTGGTGAAACCAAAAATTCACGGTCCAAAGTTCGAAAGTGTGAGATATACATCGAAACTGTGCCTAAAATCAGACATCCACTCATCCTGATAATTTGTATGCTGCTACCACTGGAAAAGTACTCTTATGTTGTGCAAAGCACATGAACTTCACTTGCCCGGCCACCACCACCTCCTTGTTGGCGGCGGCGGTGTAAGTATGTCTAGCATGGTCTCCTTCTCTCTTGGAGTCAGGGGAACCCCTCGGACAAGGTTCAGAGCCATAATATGCACATTAGTCCTTTGCCTGTGCTTTTGGTACGCCCAGATGCCAGCTGCCACACCACCCACAATGACCTGCACATAATTTATTAGATCAGGTCATGAAATGCCTTCTCTAAAAATTCAAATTGGCAACAAAAACGTTTTATTTGAGTTGGAAAGCTGGTAGCAAAAATATAATGATTCAAATCGAGATAAAGCACATAAGGGAAATAATTACTGGAATTTTTTCAAGTGTTCATGTTATCATGTTCTATTACAGCATAGAAACGAGAATTTAATCAGCAAGAACAAAATTTGTTTGGATCTTATTTCAGTATCACTATCAATGTAGAGAGATTAAGCTAAAACAAGAAATGAGCCGGAATGCTCGATGATTGATTAGTTTATTTGGAAATTAAAAGATTGTGCTTCACGGCTTCATATTGACAACTATGCTAAATATCATATGAGCTTCAGCAATTTTGTTAATACTCCTTCAGACAACACATCTTTTTTTTTCTCGAACCCGCAGAAGAACTGCACATCATTGAATTAAGAAGAAGAAGAAGTAATAATTACAAAAGAGTCTAGACGACTCGACCCCCCCTAGAGGAAAAAACAAAAACAAGGAGGCATCAATGCCAAATTCTACGGAGCCCCTTAGCTCCCGCCATACACCACACACTGGCCTCCTCACTAATGTCCTGCATGATAACATTATGGGTAGGAGAAACGCTCTCAAAAACACAACTATTCCTATGCTTCCAAATCAACCAAGCCACCAACACGACCAAGGAATTGAAACCCTTACGAATAACCTTGGGAACCCCTTGTGAAGCTTGACGCCACCAATCTGTAAAAATGCAGTCATTCACCCCCGGAGCTAAATGCTGCAGACCAATCCGAGATAACACTGAAGATCACACGCTCCTTGTAAACACACAAGAAGTGAGCAAATGTTGCACAGTCTCTTCCTCTTGATCACAGAAAGGGCAATGCTCCGGGTGATCCAGTCCGCGACGGGCCAAGCGATCCGCTGTCCAACAACGGTTTAAAGCAGCCAACCAAACAAAGAATTTGCAACGAGGAGGGGCCCAGGTTTTCCAAATTGCCTTCCACGGCTCAAATTCCACAGATCCCTCCAGAAAACGACGGTAGGCTGATCTTGTTGAGAATTCACCAGAGGGAGATGGCGTCCAAACATGCTGATCCTCCGTGCCTGGAGTGGGCACAAACCCGGATAAGAGGTCCCAAATGCGGAGATACTCTAAAAGTGCCTCACTAGGAAGGCTACCTCTAATATCTCGAATCCAATTGTCATCAATTAGTGCCTCCTGAACTGTTCTGCGATTAGCAATTCTTTGTGGCATCCAAGCACCTCTAAATCAAGAATTCCCAAGCCTCCTAGCTGAATTGGCCTCTTGACCCGATCCCAAGCAACAAGGCAATGGCCTCCAATTACATCTTTGCGACCTTTCCAAAGGAAAGCTCTCCTTATCTTGTCAATAGCTTTAAAAACCCACTTAGGAAAGTCTAGTGCTATAAGCTGATAGATGGGCATAGCCGTAAGCACTGCACGAATGAGGGTGACCCTCCCAGCCGGGTTCAACATGGTTGCCTTCCAGCATGGTAACTTAGCAGCAATCTTGTCAATTATTGCAAAGAAGTCAGCCCTAGAAAGTGCCTTGATCGACAAAGGAAGCCCCAGATACTTGCAAGGGAACTCTTGCACCTTGCAAGGAAAGGAGGTTTGCACAGCTTCAATAACATGGTCGTGGCATTGTATCGGGCTCACCGAGCATTTAGAGATGTTGGTGACCAATCCAGACGCCTCACCAAAGACCCTTAGAATCTCCTTGATTAAAGCCAATTCATCCAAATAAGGTCTTAAAAAGAGAATTACATCATCAGTAAAAAGAGAAACTCGCTGACTAGATCCTCGAGAAAGAAGGGGCTGCAATAGTCCACTGTCACTTGCTTTATTGATGAGAGCATTGAGCACATCTATGACTATAATGAAAAGCATTGGAGAAAGAGGGTCTCCTTGCCTTAGCCCCCGCTGATGCTGAATCAGATCTCCTGGCACCCCATTTACCAAAACTCGAGTTGTGGAAGATCTCAACAAACTAGATAAAATGCTGCACCAAACCGGCCCAAAACCCAAAAAACTCAAAACTTGCAGCAAGAAAGGCCAAGACACCGAATCAAAGGCCTTCGAAATGTCCAATTTGAGAAGAATTCTTGGTTCCTTTTGTCTGTGCAGCAGCTTAGCTGTTTGTTGCACCCAAATGAAATTGTCATGTATGCATCTTCCTTTGACAAAAGCACTTTAATTGGGGGACACCAAATCCTTACTGCAAAAGTTTGCGATGATGCAATATGATCAGCTTCATCATGATTCATGAGACATGAGTTGAACAAATTATAGTTATTAAAACAGGACCAGACCACCGGTTGAACCCGAAAAAGCCGGAACCGGTGGCCTATGCAGTTTGGTTTGCTTCAAGGACCATCCCTGCAGTTGGACCTGGAAAAACCGGATGACCTGGGTGGGTTTTTTAGAGGAACCAGTGAACCGGGCGGTTTGATCGAACCGAACGGTTCTTGTGCAAGGAAAAATACATGGGAAGGAAAGAAAGAAGGAATGTGTGGCTGGCCTGGCCCAATACGTCCACGTGAAGAATGGGAGCTAGGGCTCACCTATAACACTAAGGCACTAACCAGCCGCCACCATCTGACTCATCTACACCATCACCTCCATGGTTTCAACCTCTGTAGCACGGACACATGTCAAAACCGCCGTAGCCGTGTCCGACACCGTGTCAGACACAAATACGACACGGACACGTCTTGGACACGTGTCGGCGACGTATCGGCCGATTTTGGAATTAATTTTAATTATTAAAATTCTCGATACGTGTCGGACATAGTAAATATATGAGTCGGACACGGCCCGGACACAGCCGGCCCAGGAATGGCCTAGGACATGGCCGGCCCAGGGCAGCCCATACCGTGCATGCGTTGCCCTAACCCTAACCATAAGCACCGATTCCTCCCAGCTCCCGAGTGCCTCATTCCCATCGCCCGCTCCCGCCCGCTCCCGCCAGCTCCCGCACCTCGCCGCCGCCTCCATCTCCTCACTCGCATCTCTTCTATCGCCACCAACTATATCTCCCGCATCTCGCCGCCGACTACATCTCCCATGCGCCACCGGCTCCCGCATCTCCTCCCGTGCACAGCCGACTTGAAGATTTCCGCCGTGCGCCGCCGGCTTTCTCCCGCACGCCGCCGGCGTCCCCGCTGCTGCCTCCCCAGCGTCCCTGGCACCGAGCTATCATCTCCCAGGTTAATGGAATTCTTATTTCTAGAAATAATATTCACATCAACAATTGTCATCAGGATTAACAAAACAATTCATGAGGTACATATTCCGAGTATACACTTTACAAATTACAAGTTTACAATTTACATTATTTCAGTTTCATAAGCATGTGGAAACATAGAAAATAATATATATATATATATATATATATATATATATATAATTTATTATTTAAATATACATAGCCGTGTCGCCGTATCGGTATTTTTGGGAAAACGGCGAATTCTCGTTTCGGTGTCATGTCGACGTATCCATGTCCGTGCATCATAGGTTTCAACTTCCAAGTTCTATCTCAGTCTCCATTCTCCATCTATCCCATCCTTCGCCTCCTCTCTTAGTAGACTGCAGTCTGCAGCAACCATCTAATAGGCCCAAAAACTTAAGCGCCATGCCCTTCAATCCGACAATGCATCCTGCACGGAGACAGGGACGTCCATGGCCGCCACCTCAAGCTCCACGCCGACCTCCTCATATAGTTCCTCTGTGATTTGCCTTTTTTTTTCAACGGTCTGTGATTTGCCTTGAATCAATTGTGTTGTTGGATTCGATTTATGATTTGCATATGTGCTGTTTTGAGATAAGATTTGCCTTCTCTCATTCAACTTCTGCAATTGTCTAAATTTGTGTACTAAAAATTAGTTTAAAAATGATTGAAGTATTTTTAAAAATATTTTTCAGGGATAAAAATAATGTACATACAATTAAATACTAGTTTATGTGAACCGGTGGTTCAACCATTGGACCGGTAGTCCAACCAGTGAACTGGTGACCCGGCAGCTAGCCCGGTTTGAGCACCGGTCTGGTTTCAATAACTAAGGAACAAACAGATAATATGCCAAAAAAATGCATTTAATGTTACTTTTCTAGTAAGTCACTTTTCTTTAAAGAAAACAAGTTTCAGGAGATGAGATGAAACTTTAGTTCACAAGGTGTAACATTGCAATCAAGTAGCCTGAGAAATGAAAGCATGAGCAGAATGTTCAAATCATTAAGGCTTACCGGAGATAACCATATTGCAGCAGTTTGAAGATCAAATTTAGGGGCATATAGAACTGTTTCTCCAAACTCATCTTCTAGTTTTTTGTAGATCTCCTTATCACTCTTTCCAGCTTTTATTTCATCACGAATCAGCTGAAAAATGCAATAGCAACATTTTTAATTATAATCAGTGAAATTCCACTCATATATTGGCACGAGTTGTCCGACAAAAAAATCAATTATTTAAAATACATAAAACAAAGCCATTTATTTATGTTGAGATTAAATTTAGTTCCCCTAGCTAAATTAGTTACAGGTAGTAGATGTAAGTAAACGTTTGTGCATCAGATAACATTGTTCCGGTGCAAAAAAATGTATTATACATTAAAGATAATGCAAAAAGCAAAAGAAGTATATGAGAGTTGAAATAATCTGGTTATAGTTCAAATCATCTGATTACACTAGTGCATAATTTATCAACCAAGTTGCCAGAACTTTGTCGGTAAACAGAGACTCATAATCTAAGGGCTTATTTGAACTGCAGGAATTATGCATTAAACAGTAGGAATCATACAAAAATCCCAAACTCCAAACAGGTCCTAAGCGAAAAATGAATTGTGGTTTTTCCGACACAAAAGTTATCATTCTAAAAAGGGCATGCATCTGAAGATTGGAATGCTCTACAAAATTACTTTGGATAGACCTTAGATCAGCATATTGCAGACATCAATACATCATTTGAAGTATTTTCATGCTCTTTTGCATTCAAATATTTGGTGCCTCTGAAAACCAGTAACTTATAAGAAATCAATGATCATTTTGAATCAAACAGGTTTTATTTTACATCATCAATTCGTCAGTACAAGGTTTCACATGTAAGTGTTACCCCAATTAGAAGTGTTTCCAAGATTGAAGTCTTAGTTTTGATTTAGATCAACAAAGCAATGGTTGACGCTATGAATATTAAAAAACATACTAACATGAGCAAAGCTGATAGCTTCAGCTATCCAAAGCTAAATAAAGCCTTGCCACCAAAAGACTGACATCCAACTGAACCAAGAAGGCCAAGTAACTGAATCATTTAAAGGGAGATAGAAAGAACATGTACCTTTCTAAGCAGAATTGCAACGTCGGCTTGTGAATCTTCAATGGACTGGCTACCACACTCAGTGCATCGAACATTGTGGCTAATATTTCTAGCACGGGTTTCAACAATTTGTCGCTGCTTCACATCCTCTTCAGTGGCCATGACAAAAGACAATGTGCTCTATATTACTGTAGCCAACTAGCTGTATGTAAGAACCTGAAGAAAGAAAGTGTGAAAGTCATCCTTATGTCCTTGGGCTACAAAATAAGGTTATCTACCTTCTAAATAAAAAGATATTAAAACTGTACTATGACAAGCAACTCAACTATCAAGCAAGAATGTATAATGTCTAATTGCTGGGATTACATGGCAAATCAAGTCTACCAGACAAAGGCCAACACCCAAAGGAAACCAAGCTCTGAATACCAGACAAAGGCCAAAGCCCAAAGGAAACCAAGCTCTGAATAAGCTTGGCAAGGTTTTACTCAGCTCATGTATTGCCCCAAGCTTGAATATATTTTCTGCGCACGATATTGCGGAAGTAAAATTGCCAAGAAAAGTATTTATAGGACTGAAAAGAAACAGTAGCAAATATTGGTAGCAACCATCATCACATATGAATTACTGTAAAAGGAACAGTTTGAAAAAAAATCACATACACAATATAATGTGAACAGAGAAAATTTCCTTCACTGCAGTATGCTTTAATGTTGTTTTGATAAAGCAATGCTGCAACTTATTTAAGCCCAGTCCAATAAAATAGGAATTTCAGATGTAAGCACACATGGCAGTAAATTTCAAAAATAAGCTGGATGCCTCATTGCTACAGTCCATATCGTTACTCATTGATGGTGTCCCTGCCATTGGACATTCCCAACATATATTTGGAGTATGCCCATTAATTGACTCCACTGCCACAATCCTTAAGCATCATGCCTTTAAAGATCCCCTTGCCCTGATCTCTCCCTCTTGTGTCCCTAAACCACTATACACTCCAGTACATCACATTTCCACTAAAGGTGTACAGATGCTGAAAATTCATGAACTGCTTAAGGCCTGAGCGCAACTCTATTTTTAACTCATGTTTGGCTTAGCTCGAAAGAAAGCAAGGTGAGCTTACGCAAAACCTCCAACTCATTTGCATTCGCAGGTTGAGCTGACTCCGAGATTTGAGCCAACAGCCAAATCTTCATCTCAGTTATGCTTGTGAGCCGAAAGATGTGCCTATGACAAGTGTGGGTCATAGGGCAAAGAAAGAAATGTGGTGTGATGAAATAATGATTTCGAGCCAAACACTGGGCACAAAAAGTCAACAACCTGACTAGGAATTAGAAAGTTTGTCTGTGAAAAAAGAAAAAAAAAACCATTCATGAGACCTCGAATTCCTACGTTCCAGCCTGCATCATGCCAGCAGGTCCCGCAAGTATAGTTTTCAACCAAACAACCTCTTGGAATAAGCATATGATAATTAGGGAATTATATATATTAACTGGGCAGACTCCTTTTATGCTAAGCGAGTACAAAAGGTCTATAGTTGCTAAGCATTAGAAGTTACTGAGTTGTTACACATGTCCCTGTTTTTACTCATATGCCAGAATTCACCAATCACAGTCTTATGCTTTATGCATGGTAACTTGCCAAATGAGATTTTGTTTCAAGTAACATAATAAGAAAAGTATAAAGTGCTGTAGTGGCATGCAAACTGTGCAGTGTACCTGGATTTTTTTTAGTGAAAAGTACAAAGTGCTCTACTCACATATTTCTTTGAAGACCAACAAGTCAGTCATTCAGTTACAAGCAGATAGTAGTAGTAAAGCTACAGTATCCCGAGTTACAGCCCTGAGAAACCGAAAAGAAACTAAAAATGAGTGGAAAATAAATCAAAGAGAAAAACTGTATGTTAGACAGAAAATAACTAGGCTGTATCCAGTGTACTTGTATTTGATTCTACACTGCATCATGTGCAAAAATAATTACTGAGCAAGAAGTAGAACATCCTTATTCCTCAATGATTAACATCCCAAACCAGTCTGAAGACACCAAGACGAACCACTCCAGTGCTCTACTAGGAAGCCTACCAAATCCAGTGGCGGCTCCAGAAATGGATTACACCCGGTGCTGACTTATCACTAACTAAAACTATCAGTAAACCGCAGTCGAATTAAAACATAGCAAAAGTAAATAGCAAGGTTGGCCCGAAGCCCTCCTACAATGATCCAATCCATCTTTCATCCAACTGTTCCATAACTTTGATTCCAAAATTTGAAAGTGCCATAAAAAAGAAGCAGCATCCTATCCTGAATACAAGTCCATTCCCAAATCACAAATAACCACCTCATCACACAGAAAAACTGAACCAAACAGAGGACTAAAAACTGAACCAAACAGAGGACTAAAAACTGAACCAAACAGAGGACTAACTATTGCGATCAGGGGATTTACATGTAATCCTAATCATTAGGTAGCTTTCTTTTCTTGGTTTAAGGGTAAACTCAAATGAACATACACGGATATGTAACACTCTAGTACAGTCCTCATAACATGATGCCGGTACAATAAATATACATTCTAGCATGAGATTATGAATGAGCCCCAACAACGCACCCACTGCCATCCACATCTGAAGACACTCCACAATACCACTGAGCCGGAGTTCGTCCGTGAGGAATTGGGCTCATGGGCGATCGATTAGAATAGCAATTTACGGACCTCGGTGGCATGGAGCGAAGAGCGGCCGAGTGGCGGGTGCACTGGAGACTGGAGTGGTGAGCGGCAGGCAGGCAGGCAGTGGCACCGAGCGGGATTAAGGAGGCACGGAAGCGGTGGCAGCCAGGAGCACCGGGAGTGCGGTGGGCCGGCGGAGAGGCTGCGTGTGTGCGTCTAGGTTTAGGGCAGGGGAACCGCCCGGGACGGAGAGGCCGTGAGCGCTCGGTCGGTCTGAGGGGTTTGGAGAAGGAAGAGGGATGTGCTCGGTCGATCGGGGCTTCTTAGACCATACAACTTGCAGGACTTGTTTGAGATTGGTGGTGGAATGGGTTATTAACGTGTACATTGTTTAATTTATAGACTTTATTTTAAGAAAATACTTCGTTTAAAGGTTACGTACTGTAGCAAAAGTCAAAAGCCACCAGCTTCAGAGCAAAATAACAGGCCCGAAGAGAGATGCGTTGGGCTTGGGTGGCCCAATCGAGGCTTCTTAGACCACACAACTTGCAGACTTGTTTGGGATTGCAGTGGGATTGGAGGTGGAGATTACGAGATTTGTTTGGTTCAACCATACCTGTCCACTGGGCCGTGCCGGGCTTGGCACGGCACGGGCCCGGGCTCGGCACGGCCCGTTAAGGCCCGTGTAATAAACGGGTCGTGCCGTGCCGACCCGTGGGCCGTGGGGCAAGCCCAGGCACGGCCCGATGCCGTGCCGTGCCAGCCCAGGCACGGTTAAGGCTAAACGGGCCGCGCCGACCCGGCCAGCCCGTTTTGCCAAAAAAAGAGAAAAAATTAAGAAAATGTAGAAAATTGTAAAAAAAAATTGTAGAAAATTCAGAAAAAATATAGAAAACTGTAGACATTGTTAATCATAAAAATAAATATTTGCAATGACATAATGAGCTTTATTAACTTATTAAATTACATGGGATGGCTGCCTCATTAAAAACTTTAGCAAATAAAAATTCAACTTGAGAAGACCTTGGTAAAGAAAAAAGAGTACAGGAAAATATTTCTAAAAAGGAAAATATTTTTCACAAACAACCAATCGTCCTCAGTAAGTTCAGGGTCTCTAACTTGGGTTCTACTGGAGGGCCATCGTTTCTTCGGCATCTCCAGTTTGTTGTACATGTGGACCTTCCGCGGATGGATATGCTTGTTGAAACGATTGCATATCCTCCGCCAAGAGACCTAATTCGAAGAGTTCAAAATCGTAGTTCTCCATTAAATCAACTGCAAATTGAAATAGTAAAGAACGATTAACTTACTATTAAACCAATAAATAATAGCAAAAAATTAAACCAACAAATAATAGCACAAAAATTAAAATAAGATAGCACTATTACCTCCTTTGCAGCTCTCACAAAAATCTTTGAAGATTTTTGAATTTTCGGAATTTTGCCCGAATTTTCACCAAATTTGCGCAAACACTTTCAGATTTTCACAGCTAAACCGAGATAGGAGAGTAAGGTTTGAGATGTGGAAAATGGAGGCCGGATGATCCCCTATTTATAGAAAACATTTCAGATTTTTTTTCAAATTTTTTGCTATTTTTTCGAATTTTTTAGCCCCCGAAAACGGTAAAAACGGCTATTGTTTTGAATTTTACCGGGCCGGGTGTGCCGTGCCGGGCTTTTTTCTTTCTTAAAAAAGCTGGATTTGAAAAGTAATTTAAGTAAAAATCTAAAAATATTATTAAATAAAATGATATTTTGATTTTCTGTAAAACATCCTATCTCAAATTAATTATTCGGATTTATTGGGCTCTTTCTGTGCTTTTATAAGTTTAAAATCTATTTTGAAATTAAAAGGTATTTTAAATATAAAAATACAATGCCAACTTTAGTTGAAATAATTTTACTAAGTCCAAAATAGTTTCAGGAATTTCTGTGAATTTTTCTAGAATTTTTGGAGTTTATTTGGTATTTTCTGAGTCTTTTTGAATTTCATCTGGTTTTTTTGAATCCAAAATCAAAATCCCGGCCCCCTCCCTCCGGCCGACGCATGGACGGCCAGGATGCGCCCACATCACCTTCCGCATCCCGCCTTTCCCTTCTCCTCGCTCGGCACGTGGACGGGCCGGATCCACCCGTGCCGCCTCATGGCCCATCCTGCCGTCCCTACCCACTCCCCTCTGCAGCCGCCCGATCCTCTCCCCTTGACCATGCGTCGCAATCTCCGCTGCCCGCGCCTCCCCTCTCTCTGCCGCTGGGCCCCACCTATCGGCACCTCCTCTCTCTTTCCTCTCCTTCTCTCCCGTTGGCACCCCGGGCCCGCCTGTCAACCACGCCCCCATTCTTCCCCGCGCCTCCTTCTTCTTCCTCCCGCTGCAACCGCCTCCGCCCTTCCCGCCAGCCTTCTCACGCCCAGCCGCTCCCTTCCCGCACGAGTGCCACCCACCTCTCTCCTTCGTGCACCGCACTTTCCGCGCCCACCTTCCCCTCTTTCCGCGCTCGTTTCCCCTTCTCCACCTGCAACCGCCGCCACCTCCCGATTTCTCCGGCGAGCAATCCTCGCCGGCTCCACCCTCCGCCCCCTATAAAACCCCCACCCCGAGCTTTGCCAACCCTCGCTCCTCCTTCCTTTCCCTCTGTCAGGCACCGAAACCCCCCTCGCCGCTCACACCCCTGAGCCCCGGCCAGCTCTCCGGCGAGAAATCGCCTGCAAAGGAAGACTCCCCGAGCCTCCCAGTCGGTACCCTCACCTTCTTCATCGCCGTGCGAAGCTCCTCCGCCCCTTGGCCAAGCCTCTTCGCCACCGAAGTGCTGTCGCACCGAAGCAGAGCCGTGTCGCCGCTCCTCCCTCGTCGCCAGTCGCCTCCCGTGCCCGCCGAGCCCCGAGCCAAGGTGAAAACGAATCTCTATGTCCTCCTCTCCCTCCTCCACCCCTCGCCGACCGCCGCTGCTCGCCGGAGCGCCGATGACCCTCAGGTCCCGAGCGCCACCCCTGCCGGCCAGGCCACGTCGGCCATCGAGCTGACGTGGCAGGTAAGGTGGTGCCACGTCCTGGCCACCTAGGCGCCTTCCCGCCCTATCAGCGCCATGCAAGCACCAGTCACCCCCCGTGCCACCTCAACACCTCTTCAATCCATGGACTCGGTCCACATGAGCCGGGCTCACCTGTCAGTCTCTGGTCCAAAGAATCCATTAGGGCTGACGTCAGCATGACATCATAAATCCGATTTTTCAGTAAAAAAATAATTCAACCGAAAAATAATTTCCCTGCTGACATCATAATATTCAATTTCCCTTAGAAGAATAATTTCAGAAAATCAACCTTTTTCTTTTTCTCTGATTTTAAACTTCCGAGAGCCCGTTCTCCTCCGTCCTAACTCTGATTGAGGACATTCAAATTCCTAAATTCATCAAAAATTCTCTTCTATCAATTTCTACCCTCAATTTAAATATTTGGAGTTTATTTGAATTTGGTGTGTTATTTTCACGTGTAGACTACGACGATTCGAGAGAATTCTACGACGAGTCACACTAGATTGCAGAGCAAGGCAAGTCATACTTCTTGATCATGTTGATCCCAAATTTGGAAATAAATTATATTGTTTTAAATTATATTGCATGCTTAATAAAGAAATAAATTATGTTGTTTTAAATTATATTGCATGTTTAATTTTATTAAATGTATTTCAAATCAGTTTTAAATTTAGTTATTGCCTACTTATTAATCACACTAGAGATGCACTGTTGTTCGGAGACACAGTGTTGATTATCGGGCACATGAGGTACGTGGTTGAACCTAAGTCAATAAAAACCGGTCTGTGAGCTACTATTGCAAAGCCCTATCGTACTACCACAAGGCTGGTATGGGACAGTCCTAACTGATTAATTTGTGAGCCCCAACCTGAGTCATGTTGTAGGTTGAAAGTAAGCGTGGCGTAAGCCATGAGAAGTCTCACTCGGCTCAAGAGGAGATCCCGGTCTGGTGTATTCCTTACTGAGGTGAAATCTTAGAGTTGGCTTGGCCAGATTGAAGGCTTTGCATTGAAAAGGCTTTATCATGATCTCTCCGCCGCACACCTAAGGAAGTGTGTTAATCGCGTGGTAATATGAGATAATCATATTTTGTGGGTAAAACTGTACAACCTCTGTAGAGTATATAATCTATCCTGGATAGCCGTGCCCACAGTCATAGGCATGCTTAGTAAAAATTTTTCATGGATTAGATTTTGTTTTTCAAAAATGGTTTTTGAGAAGCTTATGGATGGATGGAATCCACGAGTGGATGGAAGCGTGTGGATGGATGGAATCCATATGAGATGTTCTTGCAAAAGATGGTTCGGGTGGGATGCCCGTGGTTAGGTTAATGTTTGATTGGAGCCTGCACTAAATGTATTAATTTCATCTACTGTTTTTACTTGTTGTACTAAATTCAGCAATTTCAATCTATTTACTGTATTTCTTTAAATGTTGTTTTATGCTCAAATGCCGCAATCTCAAGACTTTCCTAGGTAGTTTCCATGTTACCATATCGAATTGAGATTGTGTTACTAGTATAAATAAGTTTGAACTGAAATTCGAATTGTAGTCACTTTTTTATAATAATTTGATTATAGATATGTGCTGATTAAATATATAAATCATCAAAGCGTGTGATCTAATATATGTGTGTGGGTGCGCGTATGTTGTTTCAAGCGCGGGAACTTCGCAGGAACCTCACGTTATTGTTTGATTTTTTGTGGAGTTTGTAGAAAAAATAAAGACAGTTCAAAAAACTTCCGGGAGGAAGCTAAGCTGGACCTAGTCATCGATCTTAAGATCAAAACCCTCCAAACAAAGAAGGGAGAGAAAAAAAAGTTGAACGGAAAGATGTGTTGCCAACAGCGAGCATATAATCGACGGAGAGGGGATCGAGAATAACAAGGCTAACAAATTACAAACACTCCCAACCACGTCCGCTAGGATCCACCGGCAGGGACAAAACGATCGACATTCCCAATTGCTCATGCCGAACATAGGAATTAGGGCACGACAACACTGTCAACTGCTCCGTTTAACAACAAAATCTCCAACAACGCAAAAATTCTGGAAATGTGGATCTCGTCAGATAGCCACTAATCTGTTAATCAAAACTGTCTTGTCTGTCTCAGGGGATTATCCGGCCGTCTCCATTATTAGTAAAGTACCGGTACATACTAAGTAACTGAAGGGGAAACCAATGAAATGCCCCTGGATGTAGTATGCGCTGGGTCGGAGTCCAACAGCGTGATGGCGGAGGTTAACATGCCTGTAGTTATGCATGCCTACAATTTTACGGAGGCTAGTCCAATTAGCTTACGTACGAACAAACTCCCTCCGATGGCAAATATGTATGTTATTTTAGGTTATTATCAATTTCTATAAAAAATATATTATTTCAAATAAAAATAGTTATACATTACGAAAGTATATTTTATGATGATCTAGTAATACAAATTTCATGTGTTTACTTTTAATAATTTTTTGAGGCCTCTAATTTTTTACAGAGTCTAAAACGACTTATTATATGATATGAATCGGAGATACCGATACACGGATACGGCAGGAGGGCGTACATTACCACCACGTACGCGGAGCACGTCAAGGACAGCCTGCCAAACACCACGCATCCACGGAATAGTTAATTCCAGGTTGCTCCTAATTAATTAACTAACTTAGGAACGGTCGGAGATTTGGAGGCTGCGATGCTGCTACTACGATAGGGGTGGCAACGAGCCGAGCCGGCTTGGCTCGTGAAAGCTTGGTGAAATAGAGGCTTGGTTCGGCTCGGCTTGATTAGAATATCAAGCTTTTTTGTGGGCTCGGCTCGACTCGTGGTGCGGCTCGAGCCAGCTCGCGAGGGCTCGCGAGCCAACAATGAAAATAACATAAACTGCCATATACACGTATTGTACAAACCAATACTGATAGTTTCACATACATAAAAATCCAAAAAAAAACACCACATACATTGTGCATACATACTACTATGTACAATACTAACTCCAGGGAACAAGCACATGAAGGAGGAGCACATGGCCGTACGCCCGCAAGGGGCTCAGGAAGATCGCCGCCCTGAGCAGGCTCTGCCGGTGGGCCGACGAGCGCGGGCTGAAGCACGCGGTGGTGAGTCGGTGACCAACGCGCCGAGGGGCAACGCCGAGCTCATGATCTCCACCCTCGGTCTCTCCGACTTCTTCCAGTTCATCGTCACCGCCGACGACTGCGCCCGCCCCAAGCCGTTCAAGGATTCAAACACTCGCCATATACATTCATCGACATCAAACATATACAACTAGAACATCAAACCATCAAGGATTCAAGCACTATGGATCCACACTGAGCCAGCTAGTTAGAGCTAGGAAGGGGAGTAAAGAGGGGAGAAAGGAGTAAGCTCACCGTAGATGGAGGCGGCGGCGGCGCTCTACCACCGGCGTGGGGGCGGACTTGAACCTCCAAACCTCCATCAAGAAGAACAACAAGAGAACACCTCCATCAACCAGCCATGACTACCGGGGCGGCACACCTCCAAACCTCACATCAAGAAGAACAACCATTAGAAATCAAAGAAAATAGCAACCAATCCGTAAGAAATTGGGAAGGCTTGAGGAAGAGAACACCAGATCCGGGCTCTAGGCCGCGGATCCGGCGGCCATACCCCAAGCGCAGCCGAACGGCGCGGTGATGCGCCGCAGGAGGCCGGGGCGGCGCCGGTGTGAGGGGAACCGGAAGAAGAAGGTGGAGTCGAGGCGGCGCGGCATAGGGGAGAGAGAGAGCCGCGACCGCGAGAGGAAGAAGAGGGGGAGCCGGGGAGGCGTTGAGGCGTCGGTGGAAAAAAGGGGAGGAGAGGAAGAGGCGCTGGCGGCGGAAGGCACAAGAAATGAAGAAAAGGGGAATGGGGAACGGCCGAAGAAAAGGGGAACGGGGGAACGGCCGAAGAAAGTGGTAGGAACAGGGGAGTCGGCCCGTCGGGAGAGTTAGGCCGAGCCAACCGAGATGGCTCGCGAGCTGGCTCGGGCTCGGCTCGTTTAGACCCCGAGCTTTTTTGCTGGCTTAGCTTTGCTTGTTTCATCCACGAGCCGAGTCGAGCCCGAGCTGGCTCACGAGCCTGAGCTTTTTTGTCATCCCTATACTACGATGTGATCATGGCTAATAGATGGAGGAGGAAGGTTACTTGAATAGTTTAATTTGGCGCCGGCGACGGGAACAGAGCGTGGCTGTCCGATGCCGCGACAGTGCCGCGCCTGCCACCCGTCGCCGTCAGCTCCTCCGTTAAATGCCCCTTTTCACACGGCATTTATTGCTCCTTTCCCGTTAAGTTCAATTAACTAAGCACACTAATCACTGCTCGCCAAAACTCGTCCATTTTGGCTGCCCAAGCTCGATCTCCCTTCAATCTTCAGCCGACAAAAGTCGTCCATTTACGTAGTCGCAGGGACATGGGCGTGGAGCGCAGCACGACGACTACGCGTGTAGACAAGCGGTACATGCAGACATGCTCGCCGCCGCCGCTGTTCGCGCGAGCCGAGCTAGACCCCATGAGGATCAGGAGGCGGCTGCGGAGCTGCGTGCGGACGAGGAGGGCCCTGCTGGCTGTCTGCGTGGCGGCGGCCGTGATCGCCGTCGTCGCTCTATCAGCCGCCGGGAGTTTGCCGGACCTGCAGCTGCAGCTTTCTTTGTTCTTCCTAGGTATGTATGATGCTTTGTCTTTGTTTAGTTATCTCCTCCTCCTCCTCCTCCTCCTCCTCCTCCTAATTCTCAGCAAGTGCATGCACTTTTCAATGTCCGAGTGCCTGCATACCGAAGTCGTTGTTGTTTTTCTTTCTTTAAAAATATGTGCGGTTAACATTTTAAAACTTCAACCATGCATATACATAAAAGTATTTAAATTTGTGTACACTAGATGATATTAGTAGATTTGTCGCCAGTATTTTGATAATCATTTGTTAAAGTGAAATATTAATAATGCCCAGGAGATGCACCTCCGTCAAACCTCACCTCCGACCAGCTCCTTGACGGCTTGCTCGCCGCCTCATTCGGCGCGAGATCGTGCCGCAGCCGCTACGAGTTCGCTGACTACCACAAGAAGCCGAGGCACAAGCCTTCTCCTTACCTCCTTCACAAGCTCCGGAAGCAAGAGGCGCTCCAAAAGCGATGCGGCCCCGGCACGGCGCCGTACCAGAAGGCGCTCCGGCAGCTCAAGTCCGGCGAGGGCACCGCCGCCACCGACTGCCGCTACCTCGTCTCCATCTGCTATCGCGGCCTCGGCAACCGCATGCTTGCCATCACCTCGGCTTTCCTCTACGCCCTGCTCAGCGACCGCGTCCTCCTCGTCGACCGGTACAACTACGTCGACACCCTATTCTGCGAGCCCTTCCCGGGGACGACGTGGTTGCTGCCCAACGGCTGGTTTTTCCCGCTCAACAAGCACCTCAGGGGCTACGACATCAACTCCACGGAGAGCCTCGGCAACATGCTGAAGAGCCGCGCCCTCACCGTCGGCGCCGACGGGAACACGTCGTGGTCAGACAGTGACCATCGGCCACCGTACGTGTACGTCCACCTCGACGGTGACTACGGTTTCCACGACAAGCTCTTCTACTGCGACAAGCACCAGAGGCTCCTCCGCGGCGCACCGTGGCTGGTGATGAAGACGGACATCTACCTCGTCCCGGGCATGTTCCTCATCCCATCGTTCCAGGACGAGCTCGGCGAGATGTTCTCGGAGAAGGACGCGGCGTTCTACCACCTCGGCCGGTATCTCTTCCACCCGTCCAACGCCGTCTGGAAGGCCATCACCAGTTACTACCATTCCAACCTCGCCAGCGCCGGCCGACGCGTCGGCATACAGATCAGGGTGTTCCAAGAGGACCAGCCGCCGCAACGCGTCCTGGACCAGGTCCTCTCGTGCGTTCGCAGCGAGAAGCTCCTTCCAGAGGTCACAAGCAAGAACAGCAGCAGCAGTAACACGTCTCAGGCTGTAATTGTAACATCTCTGAACTCGTGGTACTACGAGAAGATCAGAGACGAGTTCGACGGCAATGTCGCCGGAGTGTACCAGCCGAGCCACGAGGGGCAGCAGAAATGGGGTGACACATCGCACGACATGAGGGCGCTGAAAGAGATATATCTGCTCAGCATAAGCGACGTCCTGGTCACCAGCGGTTTCTCGACGTTCGGATACGTCGCGCAGGGGCTCGGCGGGCTGCGGCCGTGGATCATGCACAGGCCGTCGCCGCCGCCGCGGCAGAAAGGCCTGCCGCGGCTGAAGGCCAGGCCTTTCAGCCACGGCGACGGCCAGGCCGTGCCGGAGCCGCCGTGCCAGCGGGCGGCGTCCGTCGAGCCGTGTATGCACGCTCCGTCGTACTACGACTGCGCGGCGAGAAGGGACGTGGATGTGGGAAAGGTGGTGCCGTACGTGCGGTGCTGCGAGGACGTGAGCGGGGGGATCAAGCTTGTCAGCGGAAGCAGCCAGTGGTAGCTTAATTACACTTGTAGGGCAATTTTTTGTCTGATAGAAATGCTACAGATAATGTAACCCATGCATAATTTCAGCACAGGGAGCAGAGAAATAATGTACACTGTACACTGTAGAGAAACTAGAGAAAGTGATAGTCCCAATGTTTTACTCCCTTTCCGCATAAATTTTGACCAAAGCTTTTATCTACAATTTGTATTTTAGATATACGACAAAATAGGTACAAGTAAATTTATCATGAAAAATACTTACATAGCATTATACTAACTTTTTAAAAAAAACATGATGATAAAATTTAGTGGTCAGAGTTCTGTGCTAGACTGCTACATGAGGGAGGATCTGCAGTGCGAGCACCTACTTGTCAGCTCATCAGCACACTTGAGCTTCTGCTACAGAAGAAGGCATGCATCCTTGAGAAGCAATTACAGTTCAACAGCCGGCTGTTTTCATACCTTTAATCTGTCACAAACTGCCTGTAGTATGGCAGCATGTACTCCTACGTTCATACAGTACAAAGACATCGCAAACATTTGGTGAAACCAAAAATTCACGGTCCAAAGTTCGAAAGTGTGAGATATACATCGAAACTGTGCCTAAAATCAGACATCCACTCATCCTGATAATTTGTATGCTGCTACCACTGGAAAAGTACTCTTATGTTGTGCAAAGCACATGAACTTCACTTGCCCGGCCACCACCACCTCCTTGTTGGCGGCGGCGGTGTAAGTATGTCTAGCATGGTCTCCTTCTCTCTTGGAGTCAGGGGAACCCCTCGGACAAGGTTCAGAGCCATAATATGAACATTAGTCCTTTGCCTGTGCTTTTGGTACGCCCAGATGCCAGCTGCCACACCACCCACAATGACCTGCACATAATTTACTAGATCAGGTCATGAAATGCCTTCTCTAAAAATTAGGGGTGGAAACGGATCGGATACGATCGAATAGCCTCAAATACGAATACGAATCCATATTTTTAAAACGAATACAAATTCGAATATTCTCAATTACAAATACGAATATTCTCGAATACGAATACGGATTTTCTCGGATACGAATATCGGATAAAACGGATTCCTAGCGGTTTTGCCGATTTTTCTGCGGTTTTAAACCGCCTAAATTCAAATTTTTAATCACAAAATTCGTACGGATTTTTCATAGGTTCTAGAAACGAATCGAATACGAATCGAATAGTCTCGAATACAAATACGGATACGAATATTCTCGAATACGAATGCGAATATGAATATTCTCAAATATGGATACGAATATTCTCGAATACGAATACGAACATTTTCGAATACGGATTTTGCTTACCGCATTCGTGTTTTCTCGGATACGAATATCGAATAAAACGAATTATCTGTTACCGTTTTTCACCCCTACTAAAAATTCAAATTGGCAACAAAAACGTTTTATTTGAGTTGGAAAGCCGGTAGCAAAAATATAATGATTCAAATCGAGATAAGCACATAAGGGAAATAATTACTGGAATTTTTTCAAGTGTTCATGTTATCATGTTCTATTACAGCATAGAAAAGAGAATTTAATCAGCAAGAACAAAGTTTGTTTGGATCTTATTTCAGTATCACTATCAACGTAGAGAGATTAAGTTAAGCTAAAACAAGAAATGAGCTGGAATGCTCGATGATTGATTAGTTTATTTGGAAATTAAAAGATTGTGCTTCACGGCTTCATATTGACAACTATGCTAAATATAATATGAGCTTCAGCAATTTTGTTAATACTCCTTCAGACAACACATCTTACTGCAAAAGTTTGCGATGACGCAATATGATCAGCTTCATCATGATTCATGAGACATGAGTAGAACAAATTATAGTTATTAAAACAGGACTGGACCACCGGTTGAACCCGAAAAAGCCGGAACCGGTGGCCTATGCAGTTTGGTTTGCTTTAAGGACCATCCCTGCAGTTGGACCTGGAAAAATCGGATGACCTGGGTGGGTTTTTTTGAGGAACCGGCGAACCGGGTGGTTTGATTGAACCGAACGGTTCTTGTGCAAGGACAAATACATGGGAAGGAAAGAAAGAAGGAATGTGTGGCTGGCCTGGCCCAATACGTCCACGTGAAGAATGGGAGCTAGGGCTCACCTATAACACTAAGGCACTAACCAGCCACCACCATGTGACTCATCTACACCATAACCTCGATGGTTTCAACTTCCAAGTTCTATCTCAGTCTCCATTCTCCATCTCTCCCATCCTTCGCCTCTTCTCTCTTAGTAGACTGCTGGAAGAACCCAGGGCAAGGCGGAGGCTCCGGAGGGGATATCGGTGGGCGGCGCCCTGGCGACGGGGCTGCAGCCCTAGGCGGCGTGCTGGCGCCGTGGGGAATCAAGCAGAGGACGCGCGGGAACAGATGGAGAAGACTTCCAGGTAAGCCCTGCAACGATTGTTGCCTTGCTTGCTTATTTTCATGATATTCGGAGAGTATTTATCCTCCCCTTACAAGCAATCCAAATCCTACTCTGTTACGGATAGAACAAGGAAATAACCCTAATGAAGATAAATCTATGGCCTAGGGCCCCCTAATGACCCAGTTTGGACTCCTCCCTGCGCGCGTGGCCTGCGCGTATATGTGATGCCGGTCATAACATCTCTCCCTGCCTCCGTAAACAGCTCGTCCTCAAGCTGAACGTCGGGGTAGTTCTCCTGAAAGTGCAGCAGCTGCTCCCAGGTGGCGTCGTCGATGGTCATCCCACGCCACTGCACCAAGACATACCAGACACCGCGACGAAGCTGGGCGCGCAGGACGTGCTCCGGGGTGGGCAGCAGCCTGTCGTTGTGCGTAGGCGGCACTGGAGGCGGCGTCGACGGAGGGTCGCCGTGGAATGGTTTAAGCAGGCCCACATGGAAGACATCATGGAGCCTGGCGCCCTCCGGAAGTTGGAGACGGTAGGCCACCTGCCCGATCCGCTCTATGACTTGGAACGGCCCTGCGTAGCGCGGCCCGAGCTTTCCCTTGGGCCGGGGCTCCAATGTTTGTGCCGGACGGTGTAGTAGGCGCAACCACACCCAGTCGCCCACCGCAAACTCCAAATCACGGTGGTGGTCGTCGTAGTAGCGCTTGGCATACTGCTGCGATTGGAGGAGGCGTTCGCGCACTGCCGCAAGAAAGTCATCACGGTTGCGCAGGAGGGTGTCCACCGTGTCAGTCCTGGCGGCTCCGGCCGTGTATGGCAGCAGCGGTGGAGGAGGCCGACCGTAGACCACCTGGAATGGAGTGGTGCGCAGCGTGGTGTGGAACGAAGTATTGTAGCAATACTCTGCCCACGGCAGCCATTCGACCCATGCGCGAGGCCGGTCACCCGTGACACAGCGGAGGTACATGGCGATGACCTTGTTGACGACCTCGGACTGGCCGTCTGTCTGAGGGTGAAAGGCCGTGCTCATACGGAGTTTGACGCCCGCCATCTTGAAGAGGTCGCGCCACATGTGGCCGGTGAAGACCGGGTCGCGATCGCTGACGATGGAGGTGGGGAAACCGTGGAGGTGGACGATCTCATCGAAGAAGGCCCTGGCGACGGATGTGGCGGAGTATGGGTGGCCGAGCGCGATGAAGTGAGCGTACTTGGAGAAGCGGTCGACGACGGTGAGGATCACGGACTTTCTGTGTACCTTCGGCAAACCCTCGATGAAGTCCATCGAGATGTCAGCCCACACTTGGGCCGGTACGTCGAGGGGCTGCAAGAGGCCAGCCGGCTGCAGGGTCTCTGTCTTGTTGCGCTGGCAAGTGAGGCAGGAGCGGACGTAGTCCCGTACAAGCGCCTTGTTGCCGGGAATGTAGAAGTCCGCCCTCAATCGTTGGAGTGTCTTCTGGATGCCTTCGTGGCTGGCCGCATGAGCCAGAGAGAGCACTTGGCTGCGCAAGTCGTGTTGCGCTGGCACGAAGATGCGTGAGCCGTAGAGCAGGAGCCCGTCGGCCGTGCGCCATGGCTCCCCAATGGCGCTGTCCTGGAGCTGCTGGCGGAGCCCGCGCGCCTCCTCGTCGGTGGTCGTCGCGGCTCGGATCTCGTCGAAGAGGTGGAAGGAGGGCCTCGAGATAGCATGGAGTGCGGCGGAGTCTGAGTCGCGACGCGAGAGGGCGTCTACCACCGTGTTGAGGCGCCCGGGACGGTATTCCACTGTGAAATCGAAGCCGAACAACTTGCTAATCCACTGGTGCTGCGGGATCGTCGAGAGGCGCTAGTCCAGTAGAAACTTGAGGCTGAAGTGGTCGGTGCGGATGAGGAAGCGGCGTCCCCACAGGTACGGGCGCCAGTGCCGAACGACCTGCACGAGGCCTATGAGCTCCCGCTCATATGCCGCTAGCTTGAGATGGCGGGCAGCAAACGACCGGCTGAAGAATGCGAGGGCTCCGGCGTCCTGGTGGAGGACGGCGCCAAAGCCAGCGCCCGAGGCGTCGCAGTCGACGATGAACAGCTGGTCAAAGACAGGCATTTGCAGGACCGGTCCCGTCGTCAGGGCGTGCTTCAGCGCCTGGAATGCTGTCGCGGCATCGTCCGACCAGGTGAAAGCGTCCTTGCGCAGGAGCTTTGTCAGCGGGGCCGCTATTGTGCCGAAGTCCCGGATGAACTTCCGGTAGTAACCAGCGAGGCCCAGGAACCCGCGCAAACCCCGGGTCGAGCGGGGCACCGGCCAAGAGGCAACGACGGCCACCTTATCGCTGTCCATGGCGACGCCATCGGCGGAGATGACATGGCCGAGGTAGGCGACCGAAGACGCCCCGAAAGAGCATTTGGAGCGCTTGAGGTGCAAGGAGTGGGCGCGAAGTGCGTCGAAGACGAGGCGGACATGCTGCAAATGCTCGGACCATGACGAACTGTAGATGAGTATGTCGTCGAAGAACACGAGCACGAACTGACGGAGGAAGGGACGGAGGACGTCATTCATGAGGGCCTGGAACGTAGCCGGCGCGTTGGACAGGCCGAAGGGCATAACGAGGAACTCGAAGTGGCCGTGGTGGGTGCGGAAAGCTGTCTTCTCGATGTCGTCCGGGTGCATGCGCACCTGGTGGTAGCCGGAACGGAGGTCCAGCTTGGTGAAGTACCGGGCGCCATGGAGCTCGTCAACCACGGGTATTGGGAACTTGTCTTTGGAGGTCTTGTCGTTCAGCGCACGGTAGTCGATGCAGAACCGCCAGGAGTTGTCCGCCTTCTTGACCAAGAGCACCGGCGCGGAGAATGGCGAGGTGCTCGGCCGGATGATGCCCTGCTCCAGCATGGTGGCACACTGGCGTTCCAGCTCGTCCTTCTGCAGCTGAGGGTAGCGGTAGGGGCAGACGGCCACCGGCGCGGTGCCCGGCAGGAGGTGGATGCGGTGGTCGTAGGGTCGTGCCGGTGGAAGGCCCCTTGGTTCCTCGAAAACCATGCTATATTGGTGCAGAAGGTGATCCAAGAGGGGTTGCGGCGGCGCCCCGGTGATGGCGCGAAGAGCCGGCTGTGGGATGTCATCGCGGGGGGAGCCAAGGCCCTTCCATAACACTCGCCTGTCGCCCCTCCAAAATGCCATGCAAAGGTCCTCGAAATCCCAAAGAATGGGTCCCAGGGTTTGCAGAAAGTCAACACCGAGGACGATGTCGAAGCCGCCCAGGTTGATGCCGTAGCAGCTGATGGAGAAGTCCTCGGGCCCGATACTCATGGCGACGTTACGGGCCACGCCCTTGCAGGGGACCCGGTCGCCATTGGCCACCGCCACGCGCATATTGGCGATGTCCGATGTCTTCAGATGGAGTCAGCGCAGGGCCTCGGCATTGATGAAATTGTGGGTGGAGCCGGAGTCAAGCAAACGCCAGAAGCCGATGGCCGTGGATATTGACGTGGAGGTGCATGGTGTCCTCCGTGCGAATGCCGGCGATCGCATGAAGGGATACCACCGGCAAGTCAGACGCGGCCTCGTCCACCGCCGCACTGCTGGAGTCGTCGGCCGTATCGTCGTCCAGGTAATCGGTCACCTCAATGAAAAACAGTCGCTGGCATTTGTGGCCGCGGACGTACTGCTCATCGCAGTTGTAGCAGAGTCCCAGCCGGCGTCGGTCGGCCAACTCGGCTAGGGAGAGACGGCGGAAAGGTCGCAGTGCTGCCGGCAATGCTGTGACCGTAGGCGAAGTCGGCGGCATTAGGGCTGGTGCGGCCGAAGGTGTGGTGGCAGCCCGCTGCGGAGTAGGAAGGGCCGTCGGTGGACGCTGGAAGGGGCGGGACGGCCGTTGTAGCGACGCTGGTGGTGTCGTCTCGGCGCGGCGCTCATATGCCCGAGCAAGGTGCATTGCCGTCTGCAAATCACCGGGCTCACGCAGTTCAACGTCGATCTTGATATGTTCAGGGAGGCCACCGGTGAACAGCTCCACCTTTTGGATTGGTGTCAACTGCGGTGCGTGACATAGAAGCGCGTTGAAGCGCTCTTGATAGTCCTGGATGGTGGATAAGAAAGGCAGCCGGGCGAGCTCCGCTAGGCGATTGGCGCGTATTGGCGGCCCGAAGCGGAGGTGGCATAACTCCTTGAAGCGCTCCCAGGAGGGCATGCCCTCGTCCTGCTCCAAGGCATAGTACCATGTTTGGGCGGCGCCCGTGAGATGGTACGAGGCGAGCCACACACGATCCGAGGCCATGGTGCGCTGTCCACGGAAGAATTGATCGCACCGGTTGAGCCAATTGAGAGGATCCTCCTTTCCGTCGAAGGTGGGAAAGTCAAGCTTGTGGAAGCGAGGGGCGCCTAAGCCAGAACCGGTACCGCTGGACCCTATATCTGGCCCGGACGGACAGGATGGCCGCATGGGGAGCTGCGGTCCAGTGGGGATCTGGGGAATCGGCGACGGCGAGTGGGGGAACTGGATGTGGTGGATGGGGATCAGCAGCGTGGTGGCGGCGGGGAGGGTGGCTGGGGAACTGGCGGTGGAGGCGGCGGTGGTGGGCGCAGCCGGCCGGGATTCCAGGGCTTCCATGCGCGCGGAGAGAGTTGCCATCTGCTGGGCGAGTTCGGCCAGTGCCTTGGCGATGGGATCGGCCGGCGGCGGCGGTGTCCCCTTTTGCTGCTTGCCGCCTTCCTCGCCTCATGGCATCTCTGATACCAGATTGGAAGAACCCAGGGCAAGGCGGAGGCTCCGGAGGGGATATCGGTGAGCGGCGCCCTGGCGACGGGGCTGCAGCCCTAGGCGGCGTGCGGGCGCCGTGGGGAATCAAGCAGAGGACGCGCGGGAACAGATGGAGAAGACTTCCAGGTAAGCCCTGCAACGATTGTTGCCTTGCTTGCTTATTTTCATGATATTTGGAGAGTATTTATCCTCCCCTTACAAGCAATCCAAATCCTACTCTCAAAGCAATCCAAATCCTACTCTGTTACGGATAGAACAAGGAAATAACCCTAATGAAGATAAATCTATGGCCTAGGGCCCCCTAATGACCGGTTTGGACTCCTCCCTGCGCGCGTGGCCTGCGCGTATATGTGATGCCGGTCATAACAACTGCAGTCTGCAGCAACCATCTAATAGGCCCAAAAACTTAAGCGCCATGCCCTTCAACCCGACAATTCATCCTGCACGGAGACAGGGACATCCATCACCGCCACCTCAAGCTCCACGCCGACCTCCTCATATAGTTCCTCTGTGATTTGCCTTTTTTTTTCAACAGTCTGTGATTTGCCTTGAATCAATTGCATTGTTGGATTCGATTATGATTTGCCTATGTGCTGTTTTGATATAAGATTTGCCTTCTCTCATTCAACTTCTGCAATTGTCTAAATTTGTGTACTAAAAATTAGTTTAAAATGATTGAAGTATTTTTAAAAATATTTCTCACGGATAAAAATAATGTACATACAATTAAATACTAGTTTATGTGAACCGGTGGTTCAACCATTGGACCGGTAGCCGACCAGTGAACTGGTGACTCGGCCGCTAGCCCAGTTTGAGCACCGGTCTGGTTTAAATAACTAAGGAACAAACACATAATATGCCAAAAAAATGCATTTAATGTTACTTTTCTAGTAAGTCACTTTTCTTTAAAGAAAACAAGTTCCAGGAGATGAGATGAAACTTTAATTCACAAGGTGTAACATTGCAATCAAGTAGCCTGAGAAATGAAAGCATGAGCAGAATGTTCAAATCATTAAGGCTTACCGGAGATAACCATATTGCAGCAGTTTGAAGATCAAATTTAGGGGCATATAGAACTGTTTCTCCAAACTCATCTTCTAGTTTTTTGTAGATCTCCTTATCACTCTTTCCAGCTTTTATTTCATCACGAATCAGCTGAAAAATGCAATAGCAACATTTTTAATTACAATCAGTGAAATTCCACTCATATATTGGCATGAGTTGTCCGACAAAAAAATCAATTATTTAAAATACATAAAACTAAGCCATTTATTTATGTTGAGATTAAATTTAGTTCCCGTAGCTAAATTAGTTACAGGTATAGGTGTAAGTAGACGTTTGTGCATCAGATAACATTGTTCCGGTGCAAAAAAAATGTATTATACGTTAAAGATAATGCAAAAAGCAAAAGAAGTATATGAGAGTTGAAATAATCTGGTTATAGTTGAAATCATCTGATTACACTAGTGCATAATTTATCAACCAAGTTGCCAGAACTTTGTCGGTAAACAGAGACTCATAATCTAGGGCTTATTTGAAATGCAGGAATTATGCAATAAACAGTAGGAATCATACAAAAATCCCAAACTCCAAACAGGTCCTAAGCGAAAAATGAATTGTGGTTTTTCCGACACAAAAGATGTCATTCAGAAAGGGCATGCATCTGAAGATTGGAATGCTCTACAATCTACATAATTACCTTAGATCAGCATATTGCAAACATCAATACATCATTTGAAGCATTTTCATGCTCTTTTGCATTCAAATATTTGGTGCCTCTGAAAACCAGTAACTTATAAGAAATCAATGATCATTTTGAATCAAACAGGTTTTATTTTACATCATCAATTCGTCAGTACAAGGTTTCACATGTAAGTGTTACCCCAATTAGAAGTGTTTCCAAGATTGAAGTCTTAGTTTTGATTTAGATCAACAAAGCAAAGGTTGATGCTATGAATATTAAGAAACATACTAACATGAGCAAAGATGATAGCTTCAGCTATCCAAAGCTAAAGAAAGCCTTGTCACCAAAAGTCTGACAACCAACTGAACCAAGAAGGCCAAGTAACTGAATCATTTAAAGGGAAATAGAAAGAACATGTACCTTTCTAAGCAGAATTGCAACATCGGCTTGTGAATCTTCAATGGACTGGCTACCACACTCAGTGCATCGAACATTGTGGCTAATATTTCTAGCACGGGTTTCAACAATTTGTCGCTGCTTCACATCCTCTTCAGTGGCCATGACAAAAGACAATGTACTATATATTACTGTAGCCAACTAGCTGTATGTAAGAACCTGAAGAAAGAAAGTGTGAAAGTCATCCTTATGTCCTTGGGCTACAAAATAAGGCTATCTACCTTCTAAATAAAAAGATATTAAAACTGTACTATGACAAGCAACTCAACTATCAAGCAAGAATGTATAATGTCTAATTGCTGGGATTACATGGCAAATCAAGTCTACCAGACAAAGGCTAAAGCCCAAAGGAAACCAAGCTCTGAATACCAGACAAAGGCCAAAGCCCAAAGGAAACCAAGCTCCGAATAAGCTTGGCAAGGTTCTACTCAGCTCATGTATTGCCCCAAGCTCGAATATATTTTCTGTGCACAATATTGCAGAAGTAAAATTGCCAAGCAAAGTATTTATAGGACTGAAAAGAAACAGTAGTAAATCTTGGTAGCAACCATCATCACATATAAATTACTGTAAAAGGAACAGTTTGAAAAAAAATATCACATGCACAATATAATGTGAACAGAGAAAATTTTCTTCACTGCAGTATGCTTTAATGTTTTTTTGATAAAGCAATGCTGCAACTTATTTAAGCCCAGTCCAATAAAATAGGAATTTCAGATGTAAGCACACATGGCAGTAAATTTCAAAAATAAGCTGGATGCCTCATTGCTACAGTCCATATCGTTACTCATTGATGGTGTCCCTGCCATTGGACAATCCCAACATAAATTTGGAGTATGCCCATTAATTGACTCCACTGCCACAATCCTTAAGCATCATACCTTGAAAGATCCCCATGCCCTGATCTCTCCCTCTCATGTCCCTAAACCACTATACACTCCAGTACATCACATTTCCACTAAAGGTGTAGAGATGCTGAAAATTCATGAACTGCTTAAGGCCTGAGCGCAACTCTATTTTTAACTCGTGTTTGGCTTAGCTCGAAAGAAAGCAAGGCGAGCTTGCACAAAACCTCCAACTCATTTGCATTCGCAGGTTGAGCTGACTCTGCGATTGGAGCCAAAAGCCAAATCTTCATCTCAGTTATGCTTGTGAGCCGAAAGATGTGCCTATGACAAGCGTGGGTCATAGGGCAACGAAGGAAAATGTGGTGTGATGAATTGGTGATTGCGAACCAAACACTGGGCACAAAATGTCAACAACCTGACTAGGGTTTAGAAGAGAAAAAAACCATTCATGAGACCTCAAATTCCTACGTTCCAGCCTCCATCATGCCAGCAGGTCCCGCAAGTATAGTTTTCAACCAAACAACCTCTTGGAATAAGCATATGATAATTAGGGAATTATCTATATTAACTGGGCAAACTCCTTTTATGCTAAGCGAGTACAAAAAGTCTAATAGTTGCTAAGCATTAGAAGTTACTGAGTTGTTACACATGTCCCTGTTTTTACTCATATGCCAGAATTCACCAATCACAGTCTTATGCTTTATGCATGGTAACTTACCAAATGAGATTTTGTTTCAAGTAACATAATAGGAAAAGTATAAAGTGCTGTAGTGGCATGCAAACTGTGCAGTGTACCTGGATTTTTTTTAGTGAAAGGTACAAAGTTCTCTACTCACATATTTCTTTGAAGACCAACAAGTCAGTCATTCAGTTACAAGCAGATAGTAGTAGTAAAGCTACAGTATCCCGGGGAACAGCTCTGAGAAACCGAAAAGAAACTAAAAATGAGTGGAAAATAAATCAAAGAGAAAAACTGTATGTTAGACAGAAAATAACTAGGCTGTATCCAGTGTAGTTGTATTTGATTCTACACTGCATCATGTGCAAAAATAATTACTGAGCAAGAAGTAGAACATCCTTATTCCTCAATGATTAACATCCCAAACCAGTCTGAAGACACCAAGATGAACCACTCCAGTGCTCTACTAGGAAGCCTACCAAATCCAGTGGCGGCTCCAGAAATGGATTACACCCGGTGCTGACTTATCACTAACTAAAACTATCAGTAAACCGCAGTCGAATTAAAACATAGCAAAAGTAAGAGTAAAGTCCATTACCAGTCCTTAAACTTTTTATGTTGTGTCATCTCGGTCCATAGACTTTCAAAGTGTGTCATTCCGGTCCATAGACTTTCAAAGCGTGCCATTACTATGGTAACAACCATGGACCGGGATGACACAGCATAAAAAGTTTAAGGATCGGGATGACACAGCCAAGACCCGTAACGGGCTAATTTTGAGACCCAAAGAGTGTTTAGGCACCGGGATGACACACTTTGAAAGTCTATGGACCGGGATGACACAGCATAAAAAGTTTAAGGACCGGTAATGGACTTTACTCCAAAAGTAAATAGCAAGGTTGGCCCGAAGCCCTCCTACAATGATCCAATCCATCTTTCATCCAACTGTTCCATAACTTTGATTCCAAAATTTGAAAGTGCCACAAAAAAAGGAAAGAAGACAAGAAGTAGCATCCTATCCTGAATACAAGTCCATTCCCAAATCACAAATAACCACCTCATCACACAGAAAAACTGAACCAAACAGAGGACTGAAAACTGAACCAAACAGAGGACAAACTATTGCGATCAGGGGATTTACATGTAATCCTAATCACTAGGCACCTTTCTTTTCTTGGTTTAAGGGTAAATTCAATTGAGAATACACGGATTTGTAACACTCTAGTACAGTCCTCATAACCTGATGCCAGGACAATAATATACATTCTAGCATGAGATTATGAGTGAGCCCCAACAACGCGCCCACTGCCATCCACATCTGAAGACAATCCACAATCCTACTGAACCGAAGTTCGTCCGTGAGGAATTGGGCTCATGTGTAATCGATTAGAATAGCAATTTACGGACCTCGGTGGCATGGAGCGAAGAGCGGCCGAGTGGCTGGTGCACTGGAGACTGGAGTCGTGAGCGGCAGGCAGGCCGGCGGTGGCACCGAGCGGGATAAAGGAGGCACGGACGCAGTGGCAGCCAGGAGCACCGGGAGTGCGATGGGCCGGCGGAGAGGCTGCGTGCGTTCGTCTAGGTTTAGGGGACGGAGAGGCCGTGAGCGTTCGGTCGGTCTGAGGGGTTGGAGAAGGAAGTGGGATGCGCTGGGCTTGGACGGCCCGATCGGGGCTTCTTAGGCTCGGTCATTTTGACGTGTGTTTCTGACTTTTCATTTATTTATTATTATTTATAAATTTTATTTTTTAATTTTTTTAACCTTTTATAGATTTTTTGCTGATTTTATTTTTTATTTTGTATTGTCTGTGATGGGTTAATCTGTTTTTTCTATTTTTTAAATTTAGTTACGCCAAATAAACTACCATCAGTTACAATATAATTTCAATCAGTTACAGTACAATTTTAGCCATAAACTAACTTATTTTAATCTAACTGAGCGGCACCTTAGACCATACAACTTGCAGACTTGTTTGGGATTGGGGATTGGTGGTGGAATGGGAGATTACGAGATTTGTTTGGTTCAACAAGGATGGTTTTGGATTTTGGTGTTTTGCATTACAGCATTTGGTTGAGGACAGCTGCATCGGAGCATCTTGGGCCATGAGCATTGCAGGCCTGCAGCACAATAGCACACAAACGCACCACCAACCAAACTAGAAATCATGAATTCTAGATCTAAACACAATGATTCATGGATCAAACACGCCATACAGACAAGATGAAGAAACAAGCGCAAGCTTCAAGTTTTGCCATAGTACCTTTGATTTGGGGACGCCTCTCCGTGTGATTACTCTAGGGAACTCCGAAGAAGAAAAAAACGAGAGCAAATTAAGAAACGGAATTGCTATCTTTCAGTCGCCCTAAAATTCACATAGTTTCAATCGATTTTTCTCACACTCAAATCAGCATAGAGATTCGTGCCCAGGAGGTCGTCTTCATCTTCTCCGGCCAGCGGCGACGACGGCATCTTAATCGGAGGTGGAGAGTTAGGGTTATGTTTCACTGGTTAGGGTCCAAATTCACTGGTACCCCTGGCTTAGATGGAGTCTGCAGTGGTGGCGACTCAGCGGTCGGCGGTGGCACCACTGAACACGACAGGTGGTGGAGGTTGGCGAGGGTGAAGAAAATAAAGTGGTTAGGAAGTGGTAGCGAATCCGACGGTAGTGGGGATGCAATGTAGGGCGAGTGGGGTGGTAGAAAAGTAGGGATCTATAAGGAAACAGATGTAGCGTGGACTCATGGTGCACTATCCCCAATGGCTCAAATCAAAAGTCTAAGGTGTGGAATTCCCTAGTGAAGCAAACCTGAGTGTAGAGTAGAGAATCTCCTTATCCTAGGCGGCCTCTAGGTATCTCTATTGGCAGTTGTCCGGTGTCCCCTTAGCTCTGTTAAGAGCTCCTGCCATAGAATATTGTACGATAGTGTCGGCCAAAGTCTAGAGTGTTTAGGGTCTCTCTCTGAGCCCTTGAAACTAAAAGAGGGGTCACGAAAGTCAAACTAGCTCCACCCTAAGGTGGGCCAAACCCCTCTCCAAAGTTGTCTGGATCTACAGATGGAATCTCTCCGAATTGGGTAGTCCAAAGCAAATCCCGGAAGTGTGCCCTCAGGGTAGTGATGCCCTGCTTGGCCATTGTCTGTAAAGGAAGGTAGTAGGAGGTGGAGATGTGCTCCTCCAAACACTCTAGAAGGTAATCCCGAGCTAAAGGGATACCTGTGATCACTACACCTACATGCCTAGGTCCAACCCCTACTACAGGCTCCTCAAAGAACTCTAGAAATGGCCCTCCTAAGGTGTGTACCATTCGGCCTAGGAGGGTGACGTGGTCGACGTGTATCTCACTCATGGGGACGTAAAAGCATGTCATCCTACAAGAAAGGTTCTAATTAGTTGTGGAGGTCTGACATATAGTAAAAATAAAATTTTAGAAAGATATTTTTTAACTAGACTAGATAACTGATATTAGGTGGAGAGTTACAAGTAATACTTAATGCCATGTAGCAAGTAGGTAAAAAGTCACTTAAGTCCCTAACAGTCTCTAATTATATGGGTGGACCTCAAAACCTAGCTTTGATACCACATGTGGTGCCCCGAGTCATTATATTCAAAACATGAAACAAGTCAATGGATTATTGCTCGATAGAACACCACCTCATTGAATAATAATCCATTAGAGTGTTACAACAGAACAATAATTAGAGACAATACTACTTTATTATTATAATAGTACCGTGCCACACAGAGCTAAAAGTCTTGGATCGGGCTCACAAGCCGGTCCGATAATATTACTATAATAAAAGTCCAAATACTCTCTACTAGATAATTATACAATATAATTAAAAGTCTAACTGTATGAGGAGATAGCATGATACCCATCCAACCTACGATGACGAGCTATGTGTCGCCTAATCATCCCAAATGTCATATAAGGCCTCCACCTCGTTGGCCTCCTAGTCAGTGTCAACCTCATATCCCAGGTGTAGGATCAAGGATACCGACTAGAGGGGGGTTGAATAGGAGGTTTTAAAATTTTTCTCGTTCACTTGATTAATTCTTCACAATTTAAATGACAAGAAAGTAAAGCAATTTACCCTATGCACTTCTAGACAACAATATAGCAATTCCAGCTCTAAGCAATCAAATGATCACAATGAAGCAAATAAACAAGAGCTAAAGAGACAAGAGACACAACCGATGTTTTTACCGTGGTGATTGGAAACTTGCCGGTTTCCCTTAGTCCACGTTGAGATAAGCCCGGACGAATCGGATCGGCTCCACGAATTTGAGCCAAACACCTCGATTACTAATGTAGCTCTTCCCCGCTCCGGGTAGGTGAGCTCCAACCTTCACAAGTTGCCGGGTCTTCTCACAATCTTCTTGAGAAGATCACCAAGCCAACCTCCAACGGATCATCCAAGTGCCGGCAAGCACTAAGAGTAATAAACCCCGGTGTTCACTTGAATGCAATTCTAGTGCCAAAGTGGATCAACAAATGGAAATCTTGCACTAATTGCAAACCACCTCAATTTAATGCTCAATGTGAGAAAGTGGGTGGAATGAATGCTCTTGGGCTCAAAGAATATGCAATGAGTCTCTAAAGAATGCCCTTGTGCAGTGGTGGGGGTATTTATAACCTCCACCAACCAAAACTAGCCGTTTGACACAATTTCCAGAAAAAATTCTGGTCGAGCGGTACAACCGCCCCCAGGGGCCGGTACTACAGCTACCAAATCTTCACGCCAGAACGGCTATGTCAGAGCTCTGCAGTGACCGTTGGATTTGGCGGCGTGGTACTACTGCCGTTGATATTTGTGGTACTACCGCTCTCCAGTAGTTCCGCAAAGTTGGCGCGGTACTACCGCTCCAGCCAAACCCCAAAAGGTCCCAAAATTTTGGCGCTCTCTAGAAAAATTGATTCGCTCTCGGGCCGGATCTTCCGGACTCCGGAATTACCGCTCTGGACAGCGGAACTACCGCACACAGCGATAGTTCCGGCATTGAAATCACCGATACTTCCGCTCCAGGAAAATCTAGAATTCAACCGAAGGGTGCTCTCTGGAAAAATCCATCCGCTCTCCCTCCGGATCTTCCGGGCTCCGGAAATACCGTTCCATAATGCGGTACTACCGCTTGGTGCGGTAGTTCCGGCATTCAATGGCCGGTACTTCCGTTCCCGCAAGAGCTCAAGTGCATCCGCGGGTGCTCTCTGGAAAAATTGATCCGCTCAAGAAACAGATCTTCCGCTCGCCGGTACTACCGCATTTGGGCGCGGAACTACCGCTCTCCGGTAGTTCCGACGTTCAAAACTGCGGTACTACCGCACTTCCAGACAGAGCACATATTTTGTTTTAAAACTGATTTTTTTGATAGATGCAAGTTTCTAATGTTGATCCATATGGCACAAGAAATATGTTTTCAAGCTACTAGCCAAAATCCCCCTTGATGGTACGATCATCTACCCTATAATCCGGTCTTCCACCATTCTCCAAGACCGGTAAAAGTAAAAAGGGATCCTACACTAGGTGTACCTTTTTCTTGAGCTAGTTTTGAGTCTTCATATGAATTCTTTGGCTTGCATCTTGTCGCTCATGTGTGGGCTAACCCTTCGCATGCTCATAAAACACGTTAGTCCCATATTCACATAATTTCATTAATTACCAAAACCATTTTTAGGGGCCTAGATGCTTTCAATCTCCCCCTTTTTGGTAATTGATGACAACCCGAGTTATATGAAAGATAGATGTTTTTGAATATATCAAATTGTTTAACAACAACTTGTATATTCTATGTTGGCTTTGAAGGAGAGTAGCTCTTAGCAATAAAAAGAGAATAACATGAAATGAACTATCTCCATTTAAAGTCCAAGGGGGGAAATGGCCCCCCCTAAACATGTGCATGGATAAAAATTACAATATTTCATACAAGATGCACAAGACAAAGATATAGAATAAAATGCTGTTCAAGCATAGATGATCAACAGATGATAGCATAAATATTTTTGACCATAAAGGTTCATTACATCCACAAGTTTAAAAGATAAAACGAGTTCATTACATCCAAACGATCAAACATAAGTTCATTACAACCATTAAAGACAATAATAGAAAGATAGTAGATATAAGCCCATAAGTCCAAAAGTAAGCCCCAATCTGCCCCAATCTTTTCCCAATCTTCTCCCCCTTTGGCATCAAGTACCAAAAAGAGATCAATCCTGAGAGGTACGGCGACGAGTGTAGCGACGAGGCGATGGAGGGTGCTCAAGAACTACAATTCGACCATCTAGCGAGGTCAACCTGCTGTCAATGGAGTCTAGACGCTCATCAACCCTATCCATCCTGGAGTTGAGGGTAGAGAAACCCTCAAGCATGGAAGAGTAAATCTGCTGGAGAGTGGGCTGGCCAGGCTCCTGTGGCTGAACGGCTGCTGCTGCCCCTGCTGCTCCTGCGAATGAGCCTGCTCCTGTGTCTGCCGTCTGTCGAGCTCGAACATTGGTGGGAATGGGAGGCTCCGGTCTTGGCTTGTATGGCTTATGCACTCCACCACGTCCTCCACGATAGTGAAACTTAGTGTCAATTAATGCCATGATGTAAGGCGCATAATTAATGCGCTTGTAGCGGTCATTTTTGGAAGAGACAATCTCCCTCATGATCACATCAACGACATCAAACTTCTCACCCTTCATAATGTAGTCAATGATGTTCCAGACATGGCCTCAAATGGCATCATAGTTGCCACCTTTTGGGAGAATGGTGTGGTTGATGATGCGGTTGACCAAGCTGGGAATGGGGAGTAATCCAATATTCTTGCCAAGCACATATTTCTCTTCAGTGTTGTAGTAGGGGTACATGGCATGAATATCGAGAGCGGACTTGTCATATACCTTCTCATATGCACTTAGCTTCGCTCCTAAAGCGATCTCAAACTCATGCTTAGTGGCCTCATATCTTGTGCACACTGTCATCCACGTCATATGCTGAAGATCGGGAGAGACGTGCACAGTAGCATAAAACTGACGTATAAACTCCTCATTGTAGTCATGTCCTAGGGCCACAAGCTGCCGAATGCCGGCCCTTTGAAAGAGCCTGAAGGTCCCATCATACTTATCAATGCTGTCAATATGATCCCAGTCAATGTATTTATGATCTACAAACTGGCGATCTGGGCCATACATCTCATCAAATATCTTCTTCTGGAACTTGGTATGGAATTTTGGATTGATTGAGTTGGAGGGGAACTCATACTGATTTGTGTGTTGAAGGCGAGCGTACTCATCAGCTGAGATCTTCTTGAGATCAATCTCAAGGCATTCTCTCCCAGCTACATCTTCTTCAGATTCCTCCATGGGAGAGCTCGCAGGTAGTGGCTGTTCAGACTCGGTCTCAGATCCGGAGTCGAATTCAGGCTCAGATGCAGGCGCTTTTCCTTTATCCTGAGCTGCCTTTTGGACCGCCTCAGGAGATGGAAGTGAAGGAATGCCCGAAGAATCCCCTGAAGCATATGATTTTCTGCTAGCGGCTCTTGTTCTAGGCATCTAGAAACAAGAAGAAAGTATCATGAGAATTAAAGGAGTATAGTCAAGTTAGATTGAAAAGAAATTGACTGAAATTGCTGCACTGTCAGGAAAAACCGGTAGTACCGCCGTTCTAGGCCGGTAGTACCGCTCAGCGGTAGTACCGCACCAGACGGGCGGTAGTTCCGCTTCCTGGCAGATTCTAGGGTTTTGAAAATGTGAATGGATTATTTGGTGTTTGCTTGGATTGAATCCATGGAATAGGTTTCTAGATACCCTTAAACACCAAATATACTCAATTTCCCTAGAATTAAATAGCAAAATCAATTACATTTCAATTTAACCTAAAACATGACCTAGGGTTCAAGAAATGAAGGTCAAAAGGAGATTTTTGATCCGAAATACCTTGAGGATCGGAGTAGTTGAACCCTTGGAAGAAGTTTTGATTTGAAGACTCGAAGAAATCACCACTAGATTCGAAGATCTATGGTGCGGTTTGGGAGGTTTTTGGTGGGAGAGAGAGAGAAAGAGGAGAGGAGAGGTACGGGCTCGGGCGGATGTGGAGAGGAAGTACCGGAGAGAGAGAGAAACCGGGCAGAGAAGACACCTCGGGCGCGGGCAGTTGCTCCCCCTTAAATTCAGATCCGGTAGTACCGCAGATGCGGCCGGTAGTACCGCTCAGAGCGGTAGTACCGCTTCCTCGGCCGGAAGTACCGTTCCCCGGAAGTACCGTAGGAGACAGCGGTAGTTCCGATTTTTCTGGAACTTCACAGAATTGGAATTTTAAGAGAATAGATGCAAATGATCCCTAGTTTTTGCACTCAATTAAAATCTTTAAGGATCATTATGCATTAAATAGAACAAAATATTATCTTTAAATAATTTTGCCTTTCCCTTTTAAAATCAAAAGCTTTGCACAAAAGCACAATTGCAAGCAACTTTTCAAGCTTCCTCAAATGAGCATACATTTAAATTTGCCATAATTTTATGCAACATTTGAGTAATCCAAGACATTTAATTCACTACTAAGTTTGCAAAAGCAGCTTTCATCTAATGGCTTGGTGAATATATCCGCTAATTGATCTTCGGTCCGGATGTGGCTAATGCAAATGTCTCCCTTGCGAACATGGTCCCTCAAGAAATGGTGTCGTATATCTATATGCTTGGTCTTGAGTGTTGGACAGGATTATTGGAAATTTTAACGGCGCTTTCATTATCACACAATAGAGGCACTTTATCAAAATTTATTCCATAATCCAACAATGTTTGCCTCATCTATAATAATTGAGCACAACAACTCCCGGCGCATACATATTCGGCTTCGGCGGTTGAGAGTGCTACGGAGTTCTGTTTCTTTGAGAACCAAGATACTAAGGATCTACCTAGAAATTGACAACTTCCCGAAGTGCTTTTTCTATCCACTTTGCAACCCGCATAATCGGAATCCGAAAATCCAATTAAATCAAATTTAGCACCTTTGGGATACCAAAGGCCTATATTTTAGGAGTGTTTCAAATATCTCAAGATTCTCTTAACGGCTTTTAAATGACTCTCTTTTGGTGAAGCTTGAAAGCGAGCACACATGCATACACTAAACATGATATCGGGCCTAGATGCGGTAAGGTAAAGCAAGCTACCAATCATGGATCTATAAAGCTTTAAATCTACCGACTTACCTCCTTCGTCCAGGTCTAGATGCCCGTTGGTTGCCATGGGTGTCTTGATGGGTTTTACATCTTCAATGCCAAACTTTTTGAAGAGGTCTTTAGTATACTTTGTTTGGCTTATAAATGTTCCATCTTTGTGTTGCTTGATTGGAGTCCAAGAAAATAGCTTAATTCTCCTATCATGGACATCTCAAATTCCCTAGACATCATATCACCAAATTCTTCGTAAAAATCTTGGTTAGTAGAACCAAATATAATGTCATCAACATAAATTTGGCAAACAAAGAAATCATCACCAATGATTTTTGTGAATAAGGTTGTATCTACTTTACCAATTTTAAATCCCTTCAAAACAAGAAAATTTCTAAGGCGTTCATACCAAGCTCTAGGAGCTTGTTTTAAACCATATAACGCTTTTGAAAGTTTATAGACATGATGTATGTCTCCATTCGGCTCTTCCAGAAAGGGTAATCGATGCCACCGAAAATGAGCGGCTTGGTCGAGTACTTGTCCGTCGCCATGGCTCTTGAGATCGGTTAAGATCTATTGATTAGAGCTAACCGGCTCCGATACCAATTGTTGGACCGAAATGGCGACAGAGGGGGGTGAATGGCGCTCTCAAAAATAAAATTCGCCCCTCAAGAATCAACACTTAAGCTTCTTCTCCAATAGCTATGGAAGCTATGAAGAAAGCAGAAAGACACTACTGGAAGACACAGCAACAAGGCTAAACCAGATCCAGAAAGAAACAGACAGGAAAAAATAATTTCTGAGCAAGTCAGACTGCAAGCGGTAGTACCGCTGAGACGAGCGGTAGTACCGCTGGGCGGTAGTACCGCTGAGCCGAGCGGTAGTACCTCTGAGCGGTAGTACCTCTCGAGGAGTGGTAGTACCGCACGAAGAAAAACAGCAAGCAGGATTTTCAGACAGCAGATCCTCCGCAGCCCTCTCAGAGTTGATCTCTTTTTGGTACTTGATGCCAAAGGGGGAGAATAGTTTGGGGACAGACAGTTTGAGAACAGTTTGGGGACAACTTATCTACTATCTTTTATTATCCTTAATGGATGGATGTAATGAACTTATGTTTGGTGATTGGATGTAATGAACTTTCTTTATCCCTTGAATGCAATGAACCTTTATGATCATAAATTGATATTGCTTAGTTGTCTATCTCTCATTCAATAGCATAACCTTGTCTTGTGCATCTTGTATGAATCATTGTAATCTTTATTCCATGCACATGTTTAGGGGGAGTCACACTCTCTCTTGGACGCTAAAAGGAAAATAGTCCACTTTATCTAAACAAATCTTATTGCATAAGGACTATTATCTCTTTTGAAGTCCACATAGAATATACAATTTGTTGTCTAACAATTTGATATATTCAATCTTTTATTTCTCAAAATTTGGGTTGTCATCAATTACCAAAAAGGGGGAGATTGAAAGCATTTAGGCCCCTAAAAAGGATTTTGGTAATTAATGAAATTAAGAGAATATGGAATATGGGACTAACGTGTTTTAATGAGTATGCGAAGGGTTAGTCCACACACATGAGCGACAAGATGCAAGCCAAAGGATACGCGTGAAAATCAATTTGCCTCAAGACAAAGGTATACTTAGAATAGGACCCCTTTTGAATTTTACCGGTCTTAGGTGAATGGTGGAAGACCGGATTATAGGATAGATGATCGTACCATCAAGGGGGATCTTGGCTAAGTAGCTTGAATACTTATCTCATGTGCCAAATGGTTTGTCTTAAAACTTGCATCCTTTAAAGAAATCTAGCTTTCAAAAGAAATCTGTGCTCTGTATGGAAGAGCGGTAGTACCGCAGTTTTGAACATCGGAACTACCGGAAAGCGGTAGTTCCGCAACTAAAATGCGGTAGTACCGGCCAGCGGAAGATCCGGTTTAGGAGCGGATCAATATTTCCAGAGAGCACCCTTGGCTCATTCCAAAGTCTTGCGGGAACGGAAGTACCGGATGTTTGAACGCCGGTACTACCGCTGGGAGCGGTAGTACCGCATCCTAAAGCGGTACTTCCGGACCCCGGAAGATCCGGAGGGAGAGCGGATCAACTTTTCCAGAGAGCGCCCTCCGGATGAAGCCTGGATTTATCTGGAGCGGAAGTACCGGCTATTTCAACGCCGGAACTACCGCTACGTGCGGTAGTTCCGCTACTTAGAGCGGTACTTCCGGAGTCCGGAAGATCCGACTTCAGAGCGGATGCATTTTTCCAGAGAGCGCCAAATCTGGGACCCTTTGGAGTTTGGCTGGAGCGGTAGTACCGCGCCGACTTTGCGGAACTACCGGGTAGCGGTAGTACCGCAAATATCAACGGCGGTAGTACCGCGCCGCCGAATCCAACGGTCACTGCAGACGTCTGACATAGCCGTTCTGGCGCGATGATTTGGTAGCGGTAGTACCGGTCCTTGGAGCGGTAGTACCGCTCGACCAGAAAATTTTCTGGAAACTGGGTCAAACGGCTAGTTTTGGTTGGTGGAGGCTATAAATACCCCACCACTGCTCAAGGGCTAAGGTTAGAGACTCATTGCATATTTCTCAAGCCCAAGTGCATTCATTTCACCTCAATTCTCTCTTTGCACATCAAAGTGAGGTGGTTGAGCATTTAGTGCTAGATTTCAATTGCAAATCCATTTGGCACTAGGATTGCATTCAAGTGAACACCGGGATCTTTTACTCTTAGTGCTTGCCGGCACTTGGACGATCCGGTGGAAGTTGGCTCGGTGATCTTCTCAAGGAGATTGTGAGAAGACCCGGCAAATTGTGAAGGTTGGAGCTCGCCTACCCGGAGTGGGGAAGAGCTACATTAGTGATCGAGGTGCTTGGCTCAATTCGTGGAGCCGGTCCGATTCGTCCGGGCTTACCTCAACGTGGACTAGGGGAAACCGGCAAGTTTCCGATTACCACGGTAAAACATCGGTTGTGTCTCTTGTCTCTTTAGCTCTTGTGTATTTGCTTCTTTATGCTTATTTGATTATTTAGAGCAAAATTGTTGACTAGAATTGCATAGGATTAATTGCTTTACACCATTGTCATTTAAATTGTGGAGAATTAATCAAGTAAACAAGAAAAGTTTAAAAACCTCCTATTCACCCCCCCTCTAGTCGGTATCCTTGATCTTACAAGTGGTATCAGAGCTTGGTCTCTCACTTTTAGACTTAACCGTCTAGAGAGAAAAGGATGGCTAGTGAGGGGATTTCGGTAGGAAAGGCACCTCTATTTGATGGCTCAAATTATGCTTATTGGAAGATTAGAATGTCAATTTATTTAAAGGCCATGAGTCCTAATATTTGGAAAATCGTAAATGATGGTTACGTCATGCCACTTGATCCCGACAACCCAACAGAACAAGATGGGCGTAACACTCATTTAGATGCCCAAGCCATGAATGCTCTTTTTGGGGTCTTAAACGCGGATGAATTCAATAGAGTGAGCAATCTTGAGACGGCTCACGCTATTTGGAATAACCTTTCGGAAATACACGAAGGGACATCCACGGTTAAGGAGGCAAAATTGCATCGGCTTAGGATTAAATATGAGACATTCATAATGTTGCCCCATGAGGACATCAATGAGATGTACACACGGCTCAACAACATTGTGAATGAGCTCAAAGGCCTTGGTACTAACCTCTCGGATCTTGATGTTGTGAGAAAGATGCTTAGGGCTCTACCGGAGAAGTACGAGATGTTGGTAACTCTCTTCCTCAACTCACCGGAATTGGCAAGAATGACGCCAACACAACTCTTGGGTAATCTAATTACCAATGAGTTGTACAAGAAGGACAAGGAGGAACTTTTGGAGCAATCCACCTCCAAAGGGAAGAAAATCACCGCCTTGAAGGCAAAGGCGGTGGCAAGTGAAGAGTCCGAAGATGAAGAAGAAGACTCCGAAGAAGAACTTGCCCTCCTTGTGAGAAGGATGAACAAGTTCATGAGAAGACGCTCGAATCGAGGAGGACGCTATGATAAAGGAAAGAAGTGGCAATCATCCTCCAACAAAAACAAGTATAGCAACATCCGTTGCTATGAGTGCGATGAGAAGGGGCATATAGCTTCACAATGTCCCACAAAGAAGGATGACAAGGAGAAGTCATCCAAGAAGAAAGGCTATCACGGCAAGAAGAAGCTTTTCAAGAAGCTCCACAAAGACGGCAAAAATGAAGCCCACATTGGTGAGTGGGATTCCGATGAGGAATACTCCGACTCCGACTCTAGTGAGGATAAGTCTCCCAAGAAGAAGGGACTTGTCGGCATCGCCATCAAGGAAGCTCCATCGCTATTCTCCACTCCCACATGTCTTATGGCAAAAGGGGAGAAGGTAAAAACTCTAGATGACGATGAACCCTCCTATGATGATTTGATGGACATGTTAGTAGAACTAAATGAATTTCTTGGAAAAGAAAAGTCAAAATTCAAGGTTTTGAAGAGGGAGCACATAGCTCTTCAAAAATCCTATGAGGAGCTAAAGGAAGCTCATGACTTGCATACAAATAAGTCTAGTATGAGTATTGGCATATCTTGCAATATTTTGAATGAGATGCCTAGTGTAGAGAAAGTAACATCTAGCATGTCTACCTCTTGTGATGACTTACTTTCTATACCATGTTCTTCTAAGATTGATTCATCTAATGCTTTATCTCATGTTCATGATGATATGCTAGTAGGTGAAAACCAAAATTTAAGAGAACAAGTTCTAAAATTGAATAAAAGTTTGGAAAGAGCATACAAGGGAAAAGACACCCTTGATAAATTGTTAAGTATCCAAAGATGCTCTTTCAATAAGGAAGGACTTGGATACATTCCCAAGAAAGGTAAGAAACCGATATCCAAACCTCCAAGGTTTGTAAATGAGAATGATAAGTATTGTACAAAATGCCGGAATGTAGGACATATGGTAAATGATTGTTCTAGAAATAGTGTGCATTCCATTGGCTTGTATGATTCTTGTTACATGCTTAAAAAATCTAAAAATGGAAATGTAATTGCTCATTTAATTGGCACCTCGATTTTGGGTGCTAAAAGGAAATCCATTTGGGTGCCCAAAACCTTGGTTACTAACCTCCAAGGACCCAAACAAATTTGGGTACCTAAAAGAACTTGATTTTCTTTTGTAGGTGAACTATAAAACCGGTGGAAGGCATTGCGTGTTGGATAGTGGTTGCACTCAACATATGACCGGAGACCGGAAGATGTTCACCACCTTTGAGAGTGGAAGCAATGACAAGATCACCTTTGGAGACAATAGCAAAGGAAAGGTATTGGGATTGGGTAAAATCGCTATCTCTAACGACCTTTCAATTTCTAATGTATCACTAGTTGAAACATTAAATTTCAATTTGCTATCCGTTGCTCAATTATGTGATCTAGGCTTAACATGCTCATTCTCAAAAGAAAATGTTGTAATCTCAAAAGACAATAATAATGAACTAGTCTTTAAAGGCTTTAGATTTGGGAATCTCTATTTGGTAGATTTTTCTTCAAATGATGCATGCTTAAAAGCTTGTTTAATTGCAAAAACTTCTTTGGGTTGGCTTTGGCATAGGAGACTAGGTCATGTGGGTATGGTACAACTTAAAAAGCTTTTCAAACATGATCTAGTGATTGGCTTGAAAGATGTGAAGTTTGAGAAAAATCGACTTTGTAGTGCTTGTCAAGCCGGAAAACAAGTCGCTAGTTCTCACCCTTCCAAAAGTATCATGTCAACCTCTAGGCCATTGGAGCTCTTACACATGGATTTGTTTGGGCCAACAACCTATAAGAGCATCGGAGGAAATAGCTATTGTTTAGTCATTGTGGATGATCACTCTAGATACACATGAGTCTTCTTCCTAAATGACAAAAGTGAAACCTCCGGGATTTTCAAAAGTTTTTCAAAAAGAGCCCAAAATGAATTAGATTTTAAAATAAAGAAAATTAGGAGTGACAATGGTTCTGAGTTCAAAAATACAAAAGTTAAAGACTTTTGTGATGATCTTGGAATAAAGCACGAACTTTCCACAACCTACACTCCGGAGCAAAATGGAGTTGTAGAGAGAAAAAATCGAACATTGATTGAAATGGCTAGGACAATGCTTGATGAGTATAATACTTCCGACAAGTTTTGGGCGGAAGCTATTAACACCGCTTGTCATGCCATAAATCGCCTTTACTTACATCGACTTTTGAAAAAGACTTCCTATGAGCTACTTGTTGGAAGGAGACCAAACATCTCTTACTTTAGAGTATTTGGTTGCAAATGCTATATTCTAAGAAAAGGTGTTCGGCTCTCAAAATTTCAAAGTCGTTGTGATGAAGGCTTCCTTTTAGGGTATTCCTCAAATAGTAAAGCCTATAGGATTTTTAATAAAAATTCGGGATTAGTTGAAGAATCATGTGATGTACAATTCGATGAAACTAATGGCTCTCAAGAGGAGCAAGAAAATTTGGATGATGTAGGTGATGAAGGATTACGAAAAGCTATGGAAAACATGCAAATTGGAGACATCAAGCCAAAGGAAGATCCATCTTCACCAAGCTCATCAAGACAAGTAGAGCCACCTACTTCATCTACCCCAAACAATGTTCAAGTTGTTGAAGATGAGCAAAAAGATCAACAACAAAACAATCTCAAGATTCACAATGCGATTGCCAAGGATCATCCAATAGATCAAATATTGGGTGATGTGAGTAAGGGTGTTCAAACTCGCTCTAGAGTAGCTTCATTTTGTGAACATTACTCTTTTGTTTCTTCTCTTGAGCCTAAACTTGTAGATGAGGCTCTAGATGATCCGGATTGGGTAAATGCCATGCATGAAGAGTTAAACAACTTCGCTCAAAATGAAGTATGGACCTTGGTGGAAAGACCCGAAGAGCACAATGTGATTGGCACCAAATGGGTCTTCCGAAACAAACAAGATGAGAATGACATTGTGGTAAGAAACAAGGCAAGGTTAGTAGCTCAAGGCTATACTCAAGTCGAAGGGTTAGACTATGATGAAACATTTGCACCCGTTGCTAGACTTGAGTCAATTAGAATCTTGCTTGCTTTTGCATCTAGCTTTGATATTAAATTATTTCAAATGGATGTTAAAAGTGCTTTCTTAAATGGAACAATCTCCGAACTTGTATTTGTTGAACAACCTCCGGGGTTCGAAGATCCTAAATGTCCTAATCATGTTTATAAACTTTCAAAGGCATTGTATGGTTTAAAACAAGCTCCTAGAGCTTGGTATGAACGACTTAGAAATTTCCTTGTTTCAAAGGGATTTAAAATTGGTAAGGTTGATACAACCTTATTCACAAAAATCATTGGTGATGATTTCTTTGTATGCCAAATTTATGTTGATGACATTATATTTTGTTCTACTAACCAAGAGTTTTGTGAAGAATTTGGTGATATGATGTCTAGGGAGTTTGAGATGTCCATGATAGGAGAATTAAGCTATTTTCTTGGACTTCAAATTAAGCAACGCAAAGATGGGACATTCATAAGCCAAACGAAGTACATTAAAGATCTTTTCAAAAAGTTTGGCATGGAAGATGCAAAGCCCATCAAGACACCAATGGCAACTAACGGGCATCTAGACCTCGACGAAGGAGGTAAGTCGGTAGATTCAAAGCTTTATAGATCCATGATTGGAAGTTTGCTTTATCTTACCGCATCTAGACCCGATATCATGTTTAGTGTATGCATGTGTGCTCGCTTTCAAGCTTCACCAAAAGAGTGTCATTTAAAAGCCGTAAAGAGAATCTTGAGATATTTGAAACATTCCCCAAACATAGGACTTTGGTATCCTAAAGGTGCTAAATTCGATCTAATTGGATATTCGGATTCCGATTATGCGGGTTGCAAAGTGGATAGAAAAAACACCTCGGGAAGTTGTCAATTTCTAGGTAGATCCTTAGTGTCTTGGTCCTCAAAGAAACAAAACTCCGTAGCACTCTCAACCGCCGAGGCCGAATATATTTCCGTCGGGAGTTGTTGTGCTCAATTATTGTGGATGAGGCAAACATTGTTGGATTATGGAATAAACTTTGATAAAATGCCTTTATTGTGTGACAATGAAAGTGTCGTGAAAATATCCAATAACCCAGTCCAACACTCAAGAACTAAGCACATAGATGTACGTCACCACTTCTTGAGGGACCATGTTAGTAAGGGAGATATTTGCATTAGCCACATCCGGACCGAAGACCAATTAGCGGATATATTCACCAAGCCATTAGATGAGAATCAGTTTTGCAAGCTTAGGAGTGAATTAAATGTCTTGGATTACTCAAATGTTGCATAAATTTATGGTAAATTTAAATGCATGCTCTTAGAGGAAGCTTGAAAGGTTGTTTGAAATTATGTTTTTATGCAAAGGGTTTTGATTTATAAAAGGTAAAATGCTAAGGTATTTGAATACAATCTTTTATTCTATTTAATGCATAATGATCCTTAAAGACTTTAGTTGAATGCAAAAACTAGGGATCATCTGCATCTATAGTCCTAAAGTTCAAATTCTGTGAAGTCTCAGAAAATGCGGAACTACCGCTGCCTTCTGCGGTACTTCCGGGGAACGGTACTTCCGCCCCTGGAAGCGGTACTACCGCTTAGCGGTACTACCGGCCGCATCTGTGGTACTACCGGACTTGCACTTAAGGGGGAACAACCGCCCGAACCCGAGGGTCTACCTCTGTGGTCCCCTCTCCGTTTCCTCTCTTCGGTACTACCGCCCTCTCTCGTGCGCCCGAGCCTGTCCAACCCTCCTCTCCTCGTTCTCTCTCTCTTTCCCACTAGAACCACCAAAACCGCTCCCTAAATCCTCAGATCCAGTTGTGATTTCTTAGTGTCTTCAACTCAAATCAACTCCAAAGGGTTCAACTCCTTCGATCCTCAAGGTATTTCGGATCAAAACCTCTTTTGATCTTTATCTTTTTGAATCCTAGGTCACGCTTAGGTTAAATCGAAATATAGTTGATTTTGCCAAATATTTCTAGGGAAACTGAGTATGTTTGGTGTTAAGGGGTATATACAAACCCATTCCATGGATTCAATCCAAGAAAACACCAAAGATCCATTCACATTTCCAAAACCCTAGAAACAGTCAAAAAGCGGAACTACCGCTCGACTGTTGCGGTACTACCGCTGAGCGGTACTACCGGCCCAAATTGGCGGTACTACCGTTTTGATTGAAAATCTGGCAAATTCAATTCAATTTCTTTTTAACCTATCTTGGCTTTATTTCCTTCTATCTCATAATCCATTCTTCTTGTGCCTTTATTGTCCAGAACAAGAGCTGCTTCCAAAAAGTCCTATGCCTCAGGGTGTTCCTCAAGTCCTCGTGCTCTTCCATCCCCGAGGTGACTCAAAAGGCAGCCCAGGATAGAGGGAAGAGGCCTGCGTCAGCCCCTGAGTCTGACTCCGGATCTGAAACCGAGTCTGAGCATCCTATTCCTCCAAGCTCTCCCATGGAATCATCTGAAGAAGATATAGCTGGAAGGGAGTGTCTGGAAATTAATCTGAAAAAGATTTCGCCTGATGAGTATGCTCGCCTGCGTCACACCAACCAGTATGAGTTTCCATCAAACTCAATCAATCCACAATTCCATACCAAGTTCCAAGAGAAGATATTTGATGAGATGTATGGACCAGATCGCCAGTTTGCAGATCATAAATTCATCGACTGGGATCATATTGATGGTATTGACAAGTATGATGGAACTTTCCGATTATTCCGGACAGTCGGCCTCAATCAGCTTGTAGCACTAGGACGTGACTACAATGAGACCTTCATCCGGCAGTTTTATGCTACAGTGCATGTCTCTCCCGACCTTCAGAACATGACTTGGATGACAGTATGTACTAGATATGAGGCCACCAAGCATGACTTTGAGCTTGTCTTAAGGGCGGAACTAAGTGCTCATGAGAAGGTATATGACAAACCTGCTCTTAATCTGGATGCCATATATCCTTACTATAACACTGCAGAAAAATTCACGCTTGGCAAAAATGTTGGACTTCAACCCATTCCCAGCTTGATCAATCGCATCATCAATCATACCATTCTTCCCAAAGGTGGTAACTATGATGCCATTCGAGGACATGTATGGAATATCATAGACTACATTATGAAGGGGGAGAAGTTTGATGTAGTTGATGTAATCATGCGGGAGATAGTTGCCTCCAAAAATGATCGCTACAAACGCATTAACTATGCGCCCTATATCATGGCTTTGATTGACTCTAAGTTTATCTATCGTGGAGGACGCGGTGGGGTGCATAAGTCATACAAGCCTAGACCGGAGCCTCCCATTCCCACTGGTTTTCGCGCTAGCCGGACGACAGCTTCAGGAGCAGGTTCATCAGCAGCCACAGCGGGAGCAGTAGCTCAGTCACAGGAGCCTGGCCAGCCCACTCTCCAGCAGATCTACTCTTCTGTGCTTGAGGGGTTCTCTACTCTCAACTCTAGGATGGATAGGGTGGATGAGCGTCTAGACTCCATTGACAGCAGTTTGACCTCGTTAGATGGTCGGGTTGCAGATCTGGAGCGCTCTCCCTCGCCTCGTCGCTATGGTCGCCGCCGTAAAACTGCTCATGATCCTCCGCAGCCCTCTCAGAGTTGATCTCTTTTTGGTACTTGATGCCAAAGGGGGAGAATAGTTTGGGGACAGACAGTTTGAGAACAGTTTGGGGACAACTTATCTACTATCTTTTATTATCCTTAATGGATGGATGTAATGAACTTATGTTTGGTGATTGGATGTAATGAACTTTCTTTATCCCTTGAATGCAATGAACCTTTATGATCATAAATTGATATTGCTTAGTTGTCTATCTCTCATTCAATAGCATAACCTTGTCTTGTGCATCTTGTATGAATCATTGTAATCTTTATTCCATGCACATGTTTAGGGGGAGTCACACTCTCTCTTGGACGCTAAAAGGAAAATAGTCCACTTTATCTAAACAAATCTTATTGCATAAGGACTATTATCTCTTTTGAAGTCCACATAGAATATACAATTTGTTGTCTAACAATTTGATATATTCAATCTTTTATTTCTCAAAATTTGGGTTGTCATCAATTACCAAAAAGGGGGAGATTGAAAGCATCTAGGCCCCTAAAAAAGGATTTTGGTAATTAATGAAATTAAGAGAATATGGAATATGGGACTAACGTGTTTTAATGAGTATGCGAAGGGTTAGTCCACACACATGAGCGACAAGATGCAAGCCAAAGGATACGCGTGAAAATCAATTTGCCTCAAGACAAAGGTATACTTAGAATAGGACCCCTTTTGAATTTTACCGGTCTTAGGTGAATGGTGGAAGACCGGATTATAGGATAGATGATCGTACCATCAAGGGGGATCTTGGCTAAGTAGCTTGAATACTTATCTCATGTGCCAAATGGTTTGTCTTAAAACTTGCATCCTTTAAAGAAATCTAGCTTTCAAAAGAAATCTGTGCTCTGTCTGGAAGAGCGGTAGTACCGCAGTTTTGAACGTCGGAACTACCGGAAAGCGGTAGTTCCGCAACTAAAATGCGGTAGTACCGGCCAGCGGAAGATCCGGTTTAGGAGCGGATCAATATTTCCAGAGAGCACCCTTGGCTCATTCCAAAGTCTTGCGGGAACGGAAGTACCGGATGTTTGAACGCCGGTACTACCGCTGGGAGCGGTAGTACCGCATCCTAAAGCGGTACTTCCGGACCCCGGAAGATCCGGAGGGAGAGCGGATCAACTTTTCCAGAGAGCGCCCTCCGGATGAAGCCTGGATTTATCTGGAGCGGAAGTACCGGCTATTTCAACGCCGGAACTACCGCTACGTGCGGTAGTTCCGCTACTTAGAGCGGTACTTCCGGAGTCCGGAAGATCCGACTTCAGAGCGGATGCATTTTTCCAGAGAGCGCCAAATCTGGGACCCTTTGGAGTTTGGCTGGAGCGGTAGTACCGCACCGACTTTGCGGAACTACCGGGTAGCGGTAGTACCGCAAATATCAACGGCGGTAGTACCGCGCCGCCGAATCCAACGGTCACTGCAGACGTCTGACATAGCGTTCTGGCGCGAAGATTTGGTAGCGGTAGTACCGGTCCTTGGAGCGGTAGTACCGCTCGACCAGAAAATTTTCTGGAAACTGGGTCAAACGGCTAGTTTTGGTTGGTGGAGGCTATAAATACCCCCACCACTGCTCAAGGGCTAAGGTTAGAGACTCATTGCATATTTCTCAAGCCCAAGTGCATTCATTTCACCTCAATTCTCTCTTTGCACATCAAAGTGAGGTGGTTGAGCATTTAGTGCTAGATTTCAATTGCAAATCCATTTGGCACTAGGATTGCATTCAAGTGAACACCGGGATCTTTTACTCTTAGTGCTTGCCGGCACTTGGACGATCCGGTGGAAGTTGGCTCGGTGATCTTCTCAAGGAGATTGTGAGAAGACCCGGCAAATTGTGAAGGTTGGAGCTCGCCTACCCGGAGTGGGGAAGAGCTACATTAGTGATCGAGGTGCTTGGCTCAATTCGTGGAGCCGGTCCGATTCGTCCGGGCTTACCTCAACGTGGACTAGGGGAAACCGGCAAGTTTTCGATTACCACGGTAAAACATCGGTTGTGTCTCTTGTCTCTTTAGCTCTTGTGTATTTGCTTCTTTATGCTTATTTGATTATTTAGAGCAAAATTGTTGACTAGAATTGCATAGGATTAATTGCTTTACACCATTGTCATTTAAATTGTGGAGAATTAATCAAGTAAACAAGAAAAGTTTAAAAACCTCCTATTCACCCCCCCTCTAGTCGGTATCCTTGATCCTACACTACTCAATCCTCTCCCTCTCAAGCTCAAGAACACAAGCCCTCTACATGTTTCTTGGAGGGGAGACTCAAGAACACACACACAGAGAAAGACATCGAAGGGGACACACCCTCTGCCTCTCCTGCTCTCCCAACAACTAAAGAGCAAAGGGGAAACAACCTCCCAAAGCCTCTTTTGACTCAAGAAACCCTAACTCACTCTCAAAGCCGTAGGGAGGCATGCAGCCCCCTCCACCTATTTATAGCGCTTGGCTAACGGGTCTCCACCCCGTTATGCCCGCTAAATCCAACAGAGCCCGCTTCCGCTTGTGCAGCCTTGCGAATTTACCGATTCGCCCCTCGTGCACCTTCTGGGAAGCTTCTGCGCTCCTTGTCGTCCACGACTCGCAACCACATCGAATCTCCGCCGTCTTCGACACATCCGACCGTTCTGACCTCGACACCTCCCTGTGTCTAGTCCGGTCACCTCGTGTCTCACCACGACTCCGCCTCGACGTCCTGCAGTCACACAGACAAGAAACACGTCACATAGCACCGCTCGATACATGAAAGCGTAAATAGCATAAGCACATCATACTTACTCATGACGAAGTCCAAACCTGTCGAATCATCGGAATATGCAACATAATCCCATACGACCAAGTTTGACCAAGTCCGACCGAGCCCGTTGCACCACGCAACAACATGGTCCGACCACACAATCCAAACTCGACTATCCTAAACCTTTGTCAATTACTCAACACACACACGGGATGACCTCCACATGGTCTCTCAGTTCGCAAAATGAAGCTACTCTAGAGCGAGTTTGAACACCCTTACTCACGTCACCCAATATTTGATCTATTGGATGATCCTTGGCAATTGCATTGTGAATCTTAAGATTGTTTTGTTGTTGATCCTTTTGCTCATCTTCAACAACCTGAATATTGCTTGGAGTAGACGATGTGGGTGGCTCTACTTGTCTTGATGAGCTTGGTGAAGATGGATCTTCCTTTGGCTTGATGTCTCCAATTTGCATATTTTCCATAGCTTTGCGCAATCCTTCATCACCTACATCATCCAAATTTTCTTGCTCCTCTTGAGAGCCATTAGTTTCATCGAATTGTACATCACATGATTCTTCAACTAAACCCGAATTTTTGTTATAAACTCTATATGCTTTGCTATTTGAAGAATAACCTAATAGGAAACCTTCATCACAACGACTTTGAAACTTAGAGAGCCGAACACCCTTTCTTAGAATATAGCATTTGTAACCAAATACTCTAAAGTAAGAAATGTTCGGTTTTCTTCCAACGAGAAGCTCATAGGAAGTCTTTTTCAAAAGTCGATGTAAATAAAGGTGATTTATGGCATGACAAGCGGTGTTAATAGCTTCCGCCCAAAACTTGTCGGAAGTATTATACTCATCAAGTATTGTCCTAGCCATTTCAATTAATGTGCGATTTTTCCTTTCTACAGCTCCATTTTGCTCCGGAGTGTAGGTTGTGGAAAGTTCATGCTTTATTCCAAGTTCATCACAAAAATCTTCAACTTTTGTATTTTTGAACTCGGAGCCATTGTCACTTCTAATTTTCTTTATTTTAAAATCAAATTCATTTTGGGCCCTTTTTGAAAAACTTTTGAAAATCCCGGAGGTTTCGCTTTTGTCATTTAGGAAGAAGACCCATGTGTATCTAGAGTAATCATCCACAATGACTAAACAATAGCTATTTCCCCCGATGCTCTTATAGATTGTTGGCCCAAATAAATCCATATGTAAGAGCTCCAATGGCCTAGAGGCTGACATGATACTTTTGGAAGGATGAGAACTAGCGACTTGCTTTCCGGCTTGACAAGCACTACAAAGTTGATTTTTCTCAAATTTCACATCCTTCAAGCCAACAACTAAGTTATGTTTGAAAAACTTTTTAAGTTGCATCATACCCACATGACCTAGTCTCCTATGCCATAACCAACCCAAAGAGGTTTTTGCAATTAAACAAGTTTTTAAGCATGCATCATTTGAAGTAAAATCTACTAAATAAAGATTTCCAAATCTAAAACCTTTGAAAACAAGTTCATTACTATTTTCTTTTGAGATAGTTACATTTTCTTTAGAGAATGAACATGTTAAACCTAAATCACATAGTTAAGCAACGGATAGCAAGTTAAAATTTAATGTTTCAACTAAGGATACATTAGAAATGGAAAGATCATTGAATATAGCAATTTTACCCAAACCAAGTACCTTCCCTTTGCTATTGTCACCAAAGGTGATTCTTTCATTGCTTCCGCTCTCAAATGTTGTGAACATTTTCTGGTCTCCGGTCATGTGTTGAGTGCATCCACTATCCAACACCCAATGCCTTCCACCGGTTTTGTAATTTATCTACAAAAGAAAATCAAGTCCTTTTAGGTACCCAAATTTGTTTGGGTCCTTGGAGATTAGCAACCAAGGTTTTGGGCACCCAAATGGATTTCTTTTTAGCATCCAAAATCGAGGTGCCAATAAAATGAGCAATTACATTTCCATTCTCAGATTTTTTAAGCATATAACAAGAATCATATAAGCCAATGGAATGCATGTTGTTTTTAGAACAATCATTTAGCATATGTCCTACATTCCGGCATTTAGTACAATACTTACCATTCTCATTTACAAACCTTGGAGGTTTGTATGCCGGCTTCTTACCTTTCTTGGGAATGTACCCAAGTCCTTCCTTGTTAAAAGAACCTCTCTCTAAGCTTTTGTTCAATTTTAGCACTTGTTCTTTTAAATTTTCGTTTTCATTCTCTAGCACATTATCATGAACATGAGATAAGGCATTATATAAATCAACATTAGATGAGCATGGCATAGAAAGTAAATCATTGCAAGAGGTTGACATGCTAGATGTTGATTTTTCTATACTTGACATCTCATTCAAAATATTACAAGATATACCAATGCTAGTACTAGACTTCTTTTGATTTTCTTGGAGAAGCAAGTCATGAGCTTCTTTTAGCTCCTCATATGATTTTTGAAGAGATATATGCTCCCTCTTCAAAACCTTAAATTTTGACTTCTCTTTTTCGAGAAATTCATTTAATTCTACTAACATGTCCATCAAATCATCATAAGAAGGCTCATCATCGTCTAGAGTTTTTACCTTCTCCCCTTTTGCCATAAGACATGTGGGAGTGGAGAATAGCGATGGAGCTTCCTTGATGGCGATGCCGACAAGGCCCTTCTTCTTGGGAGACTCATCCTCGCTTGAGTCGGAGTCGGAGTACTCCGCATCGGAATCCCACTCACCAATGTGGGCTTCGTTCTTGCCGTCCTTGTGAAGCTTCTTCTTGCCTTGATAGTTCTTCTTCTTGGACGACTTCTCCTTGTCATCCTTCTTCGTGGGGCATTGTGATGCTATGTGCCCCTTTTCGTCACATTCATAGCAACGGATGTTGCTATATTTCTTGTTGGAGGAGGATTGCCACTTTTTGCCTTTGTCATAATTTGCGCCTCGGTTTGAGCGTCTTCTCATGAACTTGTTCATCCTTCTCACAAGAAGGGCAAGCTCATCTTCGGAATCCTCTTCTTCATCTTCGGACTCCTCACTTGCCACCGCCTTTGCCTTGAAGGTGGTGATCTTCTTTCCTTTGGAGGTGGATTGCTCCAAGAGTTCCTCCTTGTCCTTCTTGTACGACTCATTGGTAATTAGATTACCCAAGAGTTGTGTTGGCATCATCCTTGCCAACTCCGGTGAGTTGAGGAAGAGTGTCACCAACATCTCATACTTCTCCGGTAAGGCCCTAAGCATCTTTCTCACAATATCAAGATCGGAAAGGTTAGTTCCAAGGCCTTTGAGCTCATTCACAATGTTGTTTAGCCGTGTGTACATCTCATTGATGTCTTCATGGGGCAACATTATGAATGTCTAATACTTAATCCTAAGATGATGCAATTTTGTCTCCTTAACCATGGATGTCCCTTCGTGTATTTCCGAAAGGGTAGTCCAAATAGCGTGAGCCATCTCAAGATTGCTCACTCTATTGAATTCATCCGCGTTTAAGGCTCCAAAAAGAGCATTTATGGCTTGGGCATCTAAATGAGTGTTACGCCCATCTTGTTTCGTTGGATTCTCGGGATCAAGTGGCATGACGTAACCATCATTTACGATTTTCCAAATGTTGGGACTCATGGCCTTTAAATAGATTGATATTCTGATTTTTCAATAAGCATAATTAGAGCCATCAAACAAAGGTGCCTTTCCTACCGCAATCCCCTCACTAGTCATCCTTTTCTCTCTAGACGGTTAAGTCTATAAATGAGAGAGCAAGCTCTAATACCACTTGTAGGATCAAGGATACCGACTAGAGGGGGGTGAATATGAGGTTTTAAAATTTTTCTCGTTCACTTGATTAATTCTTCACAATTTAAATGACAAGAAAGTAAAACAATTTACCCTATGCACTTCTAGACAACAATATAACAATTCTAGCTCTAAGCAATCAAATGATCACAATGAAGCAAATAAACAAGAGCTAAAGAGACAAGAGACACAACCGATGTTTTTACCGTGGTGATCGGAAACTTACCGGTTTCCCCTAGTCCACGTTGAGGTAAGCCCAGATGAATCGGACCGGCTCCACGAATTTGAGCCAAACACCTCGATTACTAATGTAGCTCTTCCCCGCTCCAGGTAGGTGAGCTCCAACCTTCACAATTTGCCGGGTCTTCTCACAATCTTCTTGAGAAGATCACCAAGCCAACCTCCACCAGATAGTCCAAGTGTCAGCAAGCACTAAGAGTAATAAACCCCGGTGTTCACTTGAATGCAATTCTAGTGCCAAAGTGGATCAACAAATGGAAATCTTGCACTAATTGCAAAACCACCTCAATTTAATGCTCAATGTGAGAAAGTGGGTGGAATGAATGCTCTTGGGCTGAAAGAATATGCAATGAGTCTCTAAAGAATGCCCTTGTGCAGTGGTGGGGGTATTTATAACCTCCACCAACCAAAACTAGCCGTTTGACACAATTTCCAGAAAAAATTCTGGTCGAGCGGTACAACCGCCCCCAGGGGCCGGTACTACAGCTACCAAATCTTCGCGCCAGAACGGCTATGTCAGAGCTCTGCAGTGACCGTTGGATTTGGCGGCGCGGTACTACCGCCGTTGATATTTGCGGTACTACCGCTCTCCAGTAGTTCCGCAAAGTCGGCGCGGTACTACCGCTCCAGCGAAACTCTGAAAGGTCCCAAAATTTTGGCGCTCTCTGGAAAAATTGATCCGCTCTTGGGCCGGATCTTCCGGACTTCGGAAGTACCGCTCTGGACAGCGGAACTACCGCACACAGCGGTAGTTCCAGCATTGAAATCACCGGTACTTCCGCTCCAGGAAAATCCAAAATTCATCCGAAGGGTGCTCTCTGGAAAAATCCATCCGCTCTCCCTCTGGATCTTCCGGGCTCCGGAAGTACCGTTTTATAATGCGGTACTACTGCTTGGTGCGGTAGTTCCGGCGTTCAAGTGGCCGGTACTTCCGTTCCCGCAAGAGCTCAAGTGCATCCGCGGGTGCTCTCTGGAAAAATTGATCCGCTCAAGAAACGGATCTTCCGCTCGCCGGTACTACCGCATTTGGGCGCGGAACTACTGCTCTCCGGTAGTTCCGACGTTCAAAACTGCGGTACTACCGCACTTCCAGACAGAGCACATATTTTGTTTTAAAACTGATTTTTTATGGATGCAAGTTTCTAATGTTGATCCATATGGCACAAGAAATATGTTTTCAAGCTACTAGCCAAGATCCCCCTTGATGGTATGATCATCTACCCTATAATCCGGTCTTCCACCATTCTCCAAGACCGGTAAAAGTAAAAAGGGATCCTACACTAGGTGTACCTTTTTCTTGAGCCAGTTTTGAGTCTTCATATGAATTCTTTGGCTTGCATCTTGTCGCTCATGTGTGGGCTAACCCTTCGCATGCTCATAAAACACGTTAGTCCCATATTCACATAATTTCATTAATTACCAAAACCATTTTTAGGGGCCTAGATGATTTCACCAGGGTGTCTTCATTCTCAAACCCACTCTCGTTAATCTCCATGTATACTCCAACTGCATTTTTCTCTGAAAGAGAGAGATTTAATAACAAAAGTGAGTACAAAGTATTTAGCAAGTTTAAATAATGTGCACATATAACTTTATATTACTCAAGTTCTTATCTGCTTATTTACTCAAAATTTACTATTTACTCATGTGCCACCCTTCCTCTCCTCGGTCGGCCCCTACCTTGGCATCGCTGGTATTGCTCAGATCTATTGATTCCTTTGTTCCCCTTCTTCCCTCACTGCCTATTTAATCTTGCCCCATGGTGGTGGTTCGGGGTACGGATCCTCCAGATCTGGCACCTAGACGACAATTTATGGCGTCCTCTTTACCAGATCCGCAACTGTTGCTCCTACCTCTGACTCCACCAATGTTATCCCTTGCTCCCACAGAACGGCCGTTGCTTCACTTTTCTTTGGCACCACCGGCCCTAGTGCCACCTCTCACCACAACAATGCCATTCTCCTCCCCTTGATACTACTAGCCCTAGCGCCTCTCCCTCTACTCCTTCCAAACTCCTCTTCTAAGCTCCTAAGCATTTCTCTCTCGACTTAGTTGTGTTTTTGATTTGTTATTGGTTTACGCTCATTGTCTTGCCTAGGCTATGTGGAATGTGGATTTTGGGGAAATACTTCATGCATACGGGTAAGTAACCATGACGTGGCTCGAGGATCCTTGCATACACCGGGGAGCATGCCTGGGATCCTCAAGAGTGCATGGATGGCCATCCTAGGGCTTCTCCCCCAATGCCATGAACCGGTAGTAGCACACCATCGTGGTTCTAGCCAGTCGTGAGCCAATGCTAAGAGCTATACATCAAATGGAAAAAGGGGGAGGGGAGAATGGCAGGGGACTTGGGGCTACCTTTGTCGATGCTGTCGGGATCGATTTGGGGGTCTTCCTTTTGGGTGGTTCTACTCTCACATGCTTTTGATGTTCCTTTTGGGGTTCTTGCTCGATGTGACCTGGCAACAGTTTGGCATCACCTCCCTTGCTAATGTCCCCTCCTCCTTGCGGTCGCTTCTGGTCTTATCTTCTTTGTTCTTCTTGGTTTTTCTTGGTTTAAGGGGAACTCAAATGAGAATACATGGATTTGTAACACACTCTAGTACAGTCCCCATAACCTGATGTTAGTACAATAATATACATTCTAGCATGAGATTATATGAGTGAACCCCAACAACGCTCCGACTACCAACCACATCTGAAGACACTCCATGATCGTATTGAACCGGAGTTTGTCCGTGAGGAATCGGGCTTATGTGTAATCAATTAGAATAGCAATTTACGGACCTTGGTGGCATGAAGCGAAGAGCAGCTGAGTGGTGGGTGCATTGGAGACTAGAGTGACGAGCGGCAGGCAAGCAAGTAGTGGCATTGAGTGGGAGTGAGGAGGCACAAAAGCAGTGGTAGCTAGGAGCACCAGGACAATGAGGTTGTGTGTGCGTCTAGGTTTAGGGCAGGGGAACCACCCATGACGACAAGGTTGTGAGCATTCGGCTAGTCTAAGGGGGTTGGAGAGGAAGAGGGATGAGCTGGGTAGCTACTGCTCCATCCATGGATTTGGATGGGCCGATCGGGGCAACATACAACCTATAGACTTGTTTGGGATTATAGAAGGATTGGTGGTGGAATGGCTAGCAGCGACAGCGGCATCTTAATTTGAGGTGTAGAGTTAAGGTTAGAGTTCACCGGTTAGGGTCTGAGTTCACTGGTGGCCCTGGCTTAAACGGAGGCCACGATGGTGATGGGTCAGCGGTGGCACCGCCGAACGTGAGCGAGGAGCACAGTGGGCGGTGAAGGTCGACAGGGGTGAAGAAACAAAAGCGATAGCGTGGACTCCTGGTGCACTACCTCAAGTGGCTCTTGAAGGAAAAATCTGAGGTGTGGAACTCCCTAGTGAAGCAAAGCTGAGTGTAGAGTAGAGAATATCCTTGTCCTAGGCGGCCTCAGGTACCTCTACTACCAGTAGGCAATTGTCCCCTTAACTCTGTTAAGAGCTCCTGCCATAGAATATTGTATGATAGTGTCAGCTAGAGTCAGAGTACTTAGGGTCTCTCTCTTAGCCCTTGAAACTGAAGGAGGGGTCTCGAAATTCAAACTAGCTCCACCTTGAGGTTGGCCAAACCCCTCTCCAAAGCTGCCTAGAGCTACGGGTGGAATCTCTCCGAACTAGGTAGTCCAGAGCAAATCCTAGAAGTGTGCCCCTAGGCCTGACCCTAGGCCTAGGCAACAGGGGCGACCACCTAGGGCCTACAAAAACTAGAGGCCCCTAGCCCATGTATGTTAATATGTATACATGTATGATATAGCCTATGTACTGAATATTGAACATAGTTGATTAATGATTAGTTGGGCCAGCTGTCAAAGTAAAGTAATGGCCCATTTGGTCTATACCGCGCATCCAGCGCTGAGCACTCTCTAAATATCAAAGCATGGATAGTCACAGAGAGAACACATCGGGTGAGTCATCCACCAGATCCAATCAACCACGCATATTGTTTGCACCCCTTGACCTCTCTACTCCTCTTCCGGTCTTCTGTTCCCCAAAACAAATACCGCTGTTGTCACCATTAATGGAGGAGGGCCTAATTTCATCGATTTCCAACCAATTCGTCTTGAATTTCTTCACTTAACAACGATTCTGCTCGAAATCCCCTCGTATAGCTGTTGCATACATGGTACTTTTTTTTGAATTTTTGTTCCTTGGTTATCTATTAAATACCACTTCAAGTTGTAGGATCAAGAATAACTGACAACAGGGGTACACATGAGGTTCTAAAAATTATTGTCTTCTAAAATAATTACCAAAAATTATAGTCTAGAAAGATCCTAAAGTAATTCAAACATATACAATACTAGTATGTCTAAGGCACCACAAGCACAAGTCTCTACAAGTATATCTTTAGTACAAATAACTACGACAATTACAATGATTACAATATGCTAGAAATACAAGTGTTGATAGAAGAGACAAAGAAGTAACCAATTTGACACACGGTGTTTTCTTTTTTCTGAGAATTTTTAGCTTATTTCTCTTTTTCTTAGTAACCGTAAAACGCATGTCATCGACTTTTATTATATAATAGATAAATTTTGTTTTTTTGGGATTGCTAATTGCTAATTTAGTTATTTATGGATGCTACTTGAAGTCGTATGAAAGCCAAATTGCTAATTTTCTTTGTTCTTAATTCCAAATTCCTTTTAATTTGGATTGTGCTTGACATGGATTCTTTTCTTTTAATCTAAGCCACCATAACTCGGGTCCACCAGATTGATGGCTAGATCTTTTCTCTAAGTGTGTAATTAGTATGGATATAGATATATTCTTACATCTCTAAGTTAACCATCAATCTAAGCCTTTAAAATTAGGACCTCACCAATTTAAGGGCTAGATGTTTTACTTTTTTGTGAGATATTTTAACATATTTCTCTTTTTTCTTAAAAACTCTAAAAGGCTAGTCATTGACTTTTAGTATACAATAGATATACAGGTAAAAATGTAATAATCAAAATCACGTCTCAAACACCATAAAAAGTCAATAACAATATTTAAAAATACCAGAGAGAGTATAATTTATATGTGTGCACCTCAATCTTTTAAAATTTTAACCATTGATATATTTGTAGGTATCAAGATTATATACAAGAAAATGATATATGCATCCTAGTTATGAAAGTTATACATATATCTAGTGCAAATTGGCTCTACGAGGATTTCAAGTTATGTGATTTGCTAGAGGATTTTCTTGAAGTCATCTTCCGGAAACTCGAAATTCTTTTTCTTAAAAAAAAAGAGAAGAAGAAGAAGAAACACAGAGCTATAGCCTTTAGAAGGCCGATTGACATCGACATATAGGCCCTATTTAGGGGGCTTAAAGTTGATTTTTACTTCCAAAAAGACTGAAGCCCCTCAAAAGGACTAGTTTCAAATTGGCTTGAGAGAGAAGTCAAAAGTTGGCTTTTGGGAGAATGAATTGAAAACCACAAAGTTAGGGAAGATATGCTTTCCTAGGTTTTTATGAATTGAAGTTATAAGAGCAACTCCAGCACTAGCCCTCAAAACAGGGCCCCTACTTTTTATTTGAGGGCTCTCTCTACTTTTGAGGGCTCTGTTTTTTGAGTTACACTCCAGCAGGAGTCCTCAAAACAGGACCCTCAAATTCATTCTTAGAGAGGATGACACATAGGACCCACCCTCATCCTCATCCTACTTTTGAGGGCCGAGGGGCAAAAAACTCACTCCAGTAGGGCCCCTACTTGAGCCCTCAAAAGTAGGGGCTCCCTCCAGACCCCCTAGGAATGAGGGCTCGATGGGGAGATTTGAGGACCCCCTACTTTTGAGGGCTCAAGTAGGGGCCCTGCTGGAGTGAGTTGTTTGCCCCTCGGCCCTCAAAAGTAGGATGGGGGCTCAAGTAGGGGCCCTGCTGGAGTTGCTCTAACATTACCTATAAAAATTGGTTGTAATTACCCACCAAATGCCTTCCAATAAAAGGGGAAAATTGAATATATAGGACTAAGTTGAGAGTGCTTTGGTAAAATAGGACCAAGTTATTTGTCCTTGTAAATATAGGGCTGAGTTGAGCTCCTTCTTGCAAATATTGGATTTTTCCCATTTTAATTTCATTTTCATTTTCCAGCCCTTTTTCTCTACGCGAAATGACTCTTTTGCCCTTCATCCCTCGCCTGGTTGCGCCGCCGCTCCCTCGTCGCGCCGCGCCGCCGCTCCCTCGCCTGCCCTGCGCCGCGCCGCCGCTCCCTCCCCTGCCCCGCGCCGCGCCGCCGCTCCCTCGCCTGCGGTCCCCGTGGGCGCGGACTTCCTCGAGGGTCGCGACGGGAGGGAGCGGCGGCGTGGCGCGGGGCAGGCGAGGGAGCGGCGGCGGCGCGGGGCGGGGCATGCGAGGGAGCGGCGGCGCGGCGCGGGGCAGGCGAGGGAGCGGCGGCGGCGCGGCCAGGCGAGGGAGGAAAGGCAAAAGAGTCATTTCGCGTAGAGAAAAAGGGCTGGAAAATGAAAATGAAATTAAAATGGGAAAAATCCTATATTTGCAAGAAGGGGCTCAACTCAGTCCTATATTTACAAGGACAAATAACTTGATCTTATTTTACCGAAGCACTCTCAACTTAGTCCTATATATTCAATTTTCCTCCCATAAAAGTACCCCCATCCTATACAGTCGTTCACATCTCCGCCTCATTATCCAAGTCCTCTCGTCCCCGCCACCACCGCCGCCCCAAGCTCTGGTCCCCATAGTCACCGTCGCTACCTCCTCCTGTCCTCGTCGCCCCACAACCTCCTATCCCCGCCACCACAGCCGCCCTATACTATCCCCGCTGTCGCCCCCTCCTGCCCTACCGCATCCCAAAGTGCTGCCTCGACCTCCTCCCCGGCCCCTTGGACCTCGTCGCCGTTGGCCCCAACCTCCTCGCCATCCCCACCCACCTCCCTGGCTTGACTCTGATCGACTGCCACTGCGCTCGACCTCATCCCTTGCCCCTTTTGGTCTCGCCGCCATCGGTCCCGACCTCCTTGCCTTCCCCTCCAAGCCCTCCGACCTTGTCGCCGTCGACTCTGACCTCCTTGCCTTCCCGGGATCCAAATTTGGGAGCGTTGCCGATGACAGAGGCCGAGGGCAGCATGTCTGCATAGCTAGGCGACCACCGCCCTCCCAAATCCATATCTTGAAGGACACGGCCGCCCTCCCAATTGCGGCTTCCTTGCTGCCCCCGCTAGACTGCTTTGCAAATCTAGTTTTTTTTTCATTTTTCTTTTCTTTTTCCATTTTCCCTGATTTAGTTTATTACTTGTGTAACCAATGGGTTGATTAGTTGTGTAATCATATTGTACATAAATTAGTTGTGTAATCATGTTGGATTGGTGTATATCTTGTTCATTTCATACTGCAGTTTTTCTCCCTTCCTATTGTTATTAGAAAAATTCTAGTTAACAAAACAATACTATAGATAATCTATTAATCCAATTAAGGAAATTAGGGAAACTCATCATTTACATTAGGGATATTTCTGACATTTCACAACATAGAATACCTGGCCTCAGATTGCCAAATGGCTTATCAGAAAAAGCTATGGGTGCTTTTCAGCCCGAAAGCCAAAAAGCAACTATGGCTAGAAAACCAAAAAAGCTACGGCTCCTCCGAACAAGTTTCGAGTAGCTTGTTTCGGACCGGTTCTGATAACACGTTTATTTTCTTTTCTTCAAATTGCTTTTAGACACTTGGACTTTGAAAGAACTATTAAGATTTATTTGGCCATTGAGTTTGGTGTTATATATAACGACTTTTCATGCATATTATTGAGTATTAGCGATGACAATGATTGATGTTGATGTACCAGCGAGAAAATTCAAGTTTTCATTTATGCTTACTGCGCAATTGTGTGGTTACTAAACTAGTTTTTCGAATAAGAAAAGCAAAGGCGCGTAGATCCGTCGACAGTCTAAGGCCCTGTTTGGGTCCCATGGTCTAAAGTTTAGTTGTCTAAAGTTTTGGACTAAACTTTAGTTGGCTAAACTTTAGCCACTAAACTTTAGTCGAAGGTCCTGTTTGGATCCTGTACTAATGGATAGGACTAAAGTTTCAAAAAGACCATACTACCTCTCCTCGTTTTGTGCGTCAGCCATTAAATGGAAGGTAAGAGACCAACATGCATGGGTAAACACGTCTTTGTGCCTAAGAACCTAAAACTTTACCACTTTAGTTCACTTTGGTGGACTAATGGTCTAAAGTGTTTTTTAGGGGTTAGCTAAAGTTTAGATCTAACTTTAGACCACCTGTTTGGAGACTTTAGATCTAAAATTTAGTGACTAAACTTTAGATGGAGGGATCCAAACAGGGCCTAAGGCAACTGAAAGATACTTAATTTGACAATTTGATGTATAAATACGTCAACATATCAGCTTTTTTTTATTGCAAATTATGGATCGCTATTTTCCTGTAACACTGTAAAAATTAATTTGAAGAAAAAGAAGACTAACGCCGCCCCGACTAGAGGATTGGACCATAGTCGAATTATAAATTATGCTAGTATGTTTTACTTAATCTTTGCAAAACAAAGAGAGTTAAGTTTTACTTAATAGTTACAGAAAGTGACATTATATATTCCCTCCTATTAAAAAAAACAAGTTGTTCGCATTGGCACGGTCCCAAAGTACCAATTAGACTGCTAGTTTCTACCCTAATACGTTGTTACAAATCACAAAAAAAGATTATGAAAGTGTTACGCGTGTAGATCTAAATCACTAAGCTAGCATGCACAAGGGGAAGTCCTCCCAACACTGAACCAAGGGGATACACGAGTCTGACATACGAGCGCAATAAGAAAGCTCTTTGAACCGAAGGGATACATGAGCTTAAGACATACCAGCTCAATAAGAAAGCCCTTTATTTTCATACAACTGGGCAAAGCCAGGTAGAAGCTAGAATACACAGCATCCAACGAGGCATGCCAGTGTTGTTATTATTCCACACAAGGGTGCATCGCTTCAACTGTGCTCATGAGTAACGAAATCTGTCCCCTTAAACTTGACACTTCAAGTGGTGCAAATAAACGACATGACAACACGTATATTTAGGGCGAGCTATAGCCTATACAAACACCACCACAGTACATGATGTATGCAGGTGCTGTGTTGCCCTAGTGATCACAGGTGCATATTTGAGAAATTCCGTGAGACCATGGTAAGGCGTTGCCTTCCGCAAGAGATGATTAAGGAATCAACTTAGCAGGACACTCCGCCCAGCTGGTATTCAGCAAACAGTAGTGTCAGGCTCCAATCATGCCAGATCGATATTTGATACTGCTCAGCTAAAACCTGCAATGACAAGAGCACGCTGCTTGTGAATCCAGATTATCATGCGGTATGGTTCTCAAGGCCTTGCGTGTAATCCATATGGCCTGTGAGGTTTCAAACTACGAATCCTCTGTTGAATCAGTTCACCTCGTGTTTCAGAATATATATCACCACCACCTTAAAATATCACTGCCACCAATTATAAATATAGATCGATAGGCAGATGATGTGAAAATGGATTATGTCAAACGCAAAAGCATGTAGTACCTTTATTGTGTTTGCAAGAGTGAAACTTCTATCTCTTGCAAAGTTTTTCCCTTTGTTTCAACCACATGTCGCCGAACAAATATCGCTGCCACCACACAAAATGATGAAAATATTGTGTACAGAACTTGCGGACCAAGTTGCTCCAGAAGCCGCAAGAACAACAAGCTAACAAAAAAGTTCACAACCTGCATATTTTACAATCAAGCATAGCATGTCAAAAAGTGGATATGATTTTAATTCTGGGAATTCAGATGCAGAGTACAACTATAATCAAGCACATCTAGCACGCTCTAGTCAACTGGGTTCCAAGTTCCAACTCTACACACACACAAAAAAGAGAGAAAAATATAAAAAAGCACAAATAAAACAGTTTAGCAATTTTGTTAGCAAAAGCTGCAGCCTACATGGTCCATCTATCTTCATGATCACATCCAGGGTTGGTAAAACAGTTTGGCTCCCTCTTGGCAGTTTGTGACTAAACTAGTTGGCTCCTCCTTGCAGTTTGTGACTAAACTAGTTGGCTCCCTCGTGCAGTTTGTGACTAAACTAGTTGGCTGCTTACCACTTGAAACCATCTGAATTCATGTAATACTTGTTCTAGCTCAACCTGGTTAATCCATAACTCACATAAAATAGTCAATTATTTAGCTTTTGTTTAGCACTTAGGTCCTTCATCATGCGCACTGTCATGATTGGATACAAGCCGTAACCAGCCTGTTTTCCCTGTTCCATTAGAATGGTACGTGTGCCTAGACTATTTATCCACATTTGAACAATGCTGGTCACTGGTAATGCATTTTTTGTTTCTTGTTTCGTTTATGCAGTTACTTTCAATCAACCCAAAACAAAAGGGAAGCTAGTGTAGAAATTTACAGTGTATAACTTCTCCATATTGCAAAATTTGTTAGTTTGATCTAATGGCAGGTGTTTTACAAGCACCATCAGTTGAAAAAACTCTTACCCAATGCACAGACATGCACAGAGCCATAGCCTTGGCCCGGATTTTGTTTGGGAAAATCTCAGGCAAAAGAAGTCCTGGAACTGGGCCTGCTCCTAACGAAAATGACAAGACAAACCTGCAAAAGAAATGTGTAACTGTAAGTAACTGACAAAAGTACCATAATTCTTGTAATTATTAAATTATAAGAAAGTAAACTACAGCAGTCAAAAAATGTTAGTTCTGCTACGATCACATAGGCAAATTGTTTCATAATTTAGCTGCTAACATACAAGTTAACCAAAAAGTAAGATAACAGAAGAGTGGCACAATACCATGAGGAAAAATACTACACTGGAATCAAGATGAAACAAGTGCAGTAAGTAATACAATATCCTTTCTGCTGCTAATTACTTGGTCAGAAAAACAGATATGACAAAATTACTCAAACTGTATGCAAACTAAAAATCGGCAGAACATGCCATTGACCAATATAATATGCAGTGAATTTTTCTAATTATTAGCTTAACTAAAGACATGATGGCACATAAATCAATAATAAATTGACTTAATTCTATAAAAAGTGTTGCTTAAGGTAATCAATTTAGTGCAGTTTAACATAGATGATGTCAAGAACTAAGTTCAAGAAACTTGCATAGTAGAAGTGTAGAACAAAGGTAGTGAAAGGCATAAAGCTCTGAAACTTACAGAAGCACGCCACCAACTGAAAGATAAACACTTGCAGAACCAAGGTAGTGACGATTTGCTCCAACAGCCTGAACTCCCATTGCAAAGGCCTATACCAGTAAGTTTAGTCAGTAATGTTCAATATATCTTCCAATTATAGTGATTGCTTACCATGCCAAGGAAGCTCCCTGAAAGAAGCACTTTTCTGCCTAGTTTGTCCATTAGAAGCATCGCTACAATTGAACCTGGAAGCAAACAAGCCAAAATAAGATCTGTCAACTGAATATAACAGAACAGTAGAACAGGTTCAAGGGGCTCACCTGATAAATTTGCAATCCCCATGCATATGTTGGCAAGGTTAGAGGGCACCCCCACACTTCTGAACACAGTTGATGAGAAATAGAACACAGAATTTATGCCAGATAACTGTTGTAAAGCAAAGAGCGTTGTGCCAATAAAAACAACTGTAGCAAAAAAGCAACTTGTAATGAACAAACTTCAAACCCAAACAGAAATCAGGTTATAATGAAGCACATAAATGCAACAAAATGGATAACAGAGCAGCTTGTACCAGTAAGGTGGCGACCATAAAACAACTCTGAGTACTTCACACTTTCTCCATCATCACCTCTTTCAGATCGGGAAAGTTCTCCATCATCACCTCTTTCAGATCGGGAAAGTTCTGCCATGGCAGATTTTACGTGAGGAGGGCCTAGAAGCTTTTCGAATTGCATCTCTGCTTCACTTGTTCTTCCACACTGCATAGAAGAACAAGACTCGTCAAATCATTCTGGATCTCTGCTAAACATGTTGTTCTTAAATATCAATGCATTCATAAAGGTCAGGGGGAGTATCACGGAAGTATTGAAGCCATATCGGGAGTGTATGGAGGATTTTTTTACATAATCCGATATGCATTGGGTCATATTGGAGCTATATTGGTATCCGATACATGTCGCGCTACAGACACTATATTGGGGTAACCTAGATGATCATTGATGTGTATCAAAATTATATAATGTGTGGCGTGTGAACCTACATGTGTCAACGGACTACTGTTTCTTTTTCCAGCATACAGAAAACATTCATATTACTACTGTAGTAACAGTAGGTAATAATTTTATGCTGTGTAACATTGACCAATTGTTGGCACAAAAAACTTCAGGATGGTGGACAAAGATTGTAGCCAACAGACTGATTGTATGATAGATTTGACTCATACCCAGTTACGAGAGTAACCTTCAAAGACTTGTGGAAAGACATCTAGATGGTACTTGCAGACAGTTTAAGAAACTAATGCTATCCCTGACAAGTAACACAAAACTTAAGTGTAGTTAAGTGACCTCCAAGATTGTGCTCAAATCATCAACACCTCACATAATGACTAGCAAAGGCACAGAAGATCAAAATATAGAAGCACATTTACAAAGTAGCAGACACACCCAATGGTTAAAGGTTTGAATTGATAAGTCAGTAAAGTGACAAAGAAAACAAGCAGTATCCCAAAGTGAAGGCACCTTATACAGCCACTGGGGGCTCTCAGCACAGAACTCCATACCAAGAGCTTGTAAAGTTGCTGGGGCAGCTGCAACCCAGAAACACACTCTCCACCTGCCAATGGTAAGAATGATGTTTGTAGTTATGGATTTGGCACGTATGAACTGCAACAGGCACGTAAAGGACTACAGGAGAAAGCTTCTGACCATCTATCAATATCCTTGACAGGTGTACCAATAAGGAGAGATACTATGATTCCAAGACAGGTCGCAATCTGAACGAAGCTGCCATACGTACCCCTCACGGAAGGAGGAGAAACCTGGATTCCATTAGAATAGATGTGAACACAGACACTAGATAGATATTTGCAGTTAGCAATCATCCATTAAGCAAAAACACCAATTGCATACCTCTGTTATATAGAGTGAAGCTACTGGTGGACCCAATCCCATCCCTGTTCCAACCAAGAATCTTCCGACAAGCATACCCTCCAGACTATTGGTGAGAGCACTGCAAAATGTTTCAATCTCAATATGGCTGAATGTAACAGATACATACGAATGATCTGTGTCTAAATTATAAATAAATTCAGATAAGACATACAAGGAGTGTTCATTGAAGTAAGTTTGATGTACTTCCATTTTTGTACATAATCATCATAAGAATCTTAATCCACCAGGAGTGCAACTAACAAAGCAAATCTTAATAAATAACTTGCCAAAGCTAGTAAGCTACAGAGTGCTTGTATTTTACTCCAGAAATGTTATAGGGAAGGACCATCACATTTATATGCTATGAAAGTCAGAATTCCGAACTGCTAATCCACTGATGTATTCACCAATAAATTACTGGTTGCTGCTCCATTAACAACCCCCTCCTCTTTTTAGTGCTGCCATCATCCAAATTTGTGGCATTTGTACAGCACCAGTGTTACATTAATGAAAGTCTTAATACTTCCATATTTGTAACATACCAATCTCAATACTCAAGGAGTGCAATAAGAAAACAAAGCTTATAAATAACCTGTAGAAAGTATACTATTCAGTCTCTTTCTAGGTGGCCAGTCAAAGTCAGTCTAAATTTAGCTGACTTTTACGAATACAGCTTCCCTATTCCCTTCTCCCTGTCCTCCTCGTGTTCCCCTGGTGCTCTGGATCTTTGCCACGTCCACGGAAACACTAGGGGGATAGGGAGAAGGGAACAAGGAAGCTGCGTTCGACTTTTACAGTATTGTTCAATGCCTTAATGTCCACATGTCATGTGGCACTACTAAGCTCCTCATCCAGTCAGACAAACTTATAAATTCACTGATGACGAAATGATAGACCTAATGCACCTGATATAGAGTAGTCCTACAATTGTTGCAGGACAATCAAATTCAATATTCATCACCTACCAACTTCAGAATCCAAAATTCCACGAAAGGATGAGTTCATAGAGCCGCTATTTGTTATTCCCAGAAGTGTGTTCATTAAAAGAAAACTAAATTTGTTGTTCCCAAGGCATCATTCAACTTTCCAGCAAATCTACACTACCAACAAAAGACCGGGTCACCAGTCAGCCAGTCACCACTTGTTCCAACATAGCATTTGTTTAACACCCAGAAATCGACTGATTATACTGACTCCACTAAGAATAAGGAATATTAGCAAGTGGCAATTAAAATACTTGCTTAACTGACCAAACCACACAGCGACAAAGGATTCAAGTGGAAAAGGGCAAGCAACCAAAGGAAACAGTGCATCTTTATAATGAGCACCTTATGGCGGCACCGATGATCATGGGCAGCGCACTGAGCTGGAATGCACGGCGGCGGCCGATCCCGTCTGCGATTGAGCCGCTGAACAGGCACCCAACGAAAGCTCCTCCCAAGCAGATGCTCACCACAAGCCCTGCACCACCCACAGAAACGAATTCAGTTGCTCGTGTGCCAAATTTGACCAAATCTGGCCAAAAGCTGGGCCTGAGGCGGCTAGTACCTTCGGCGAGCGTGTTTCCGGCGAAGCCGAGGTCGGTAGAGATACTCTCGAGCGGCTCGTTCACCACCCTGCATCACCATCACAGCACCAAACAAGCACGCATTTTGCAACAGAGGACATCAGTGCGCCACACTTAGGAGGAGCTGAAACGTGAGGGGTGCCAAGTACAAAGCGCACGCACCCTGAGTGGTAGCCGAAGAGGAAGGACGTGAGCGTGGCGACGCACACGTGCGGCAGCGACATGCGCCACGACGGCCCCCCGCCGGCGCCGCCGTCCGTCAATTTCGCTGCGGAAATCAGCACCGCCACCGTTAGAAGAAGGGAAAAAAAACTCAAATCCTCGCCCAACGAATTCACCAAACAAAAATCGAAGAAAAAGGAGGGGGGGGGGGGGGGGGAGGGGGGGGGAGGGGGGGGGGGGGGGGCGGGAATTCGTGGGGCCATATTGGCGATGGATGCACGGACCTAGCGTCTCGACGTCTCGATCCATGGCAGCGTCTCTGGACGGCACGCGCTTGTACGCCGAGGAGTTAAGATTCCATCGCATCGCAGCTGATCCACAGAATGAAACCAAGCACTCAATTAATCCTCGATTTGCCCAAACCAGAGCAGTTTGGAAGGGCTGGGGCCTGGGGGTTAGCGAGACTCGGAAGGAGGCGACGAGCGCGGCGTGTATTATACTATTAATAGCGGTGGTTAGTAGGGCAATACAGGCTTACCGGATTAGCGCGTGCGCGTGCATCAGATCGGCGGGCCGGGAGACGTGTAGGCAGCAGAGGTGGCGGCGGCGGCGGCGGCGGCTTGGATCTGGGAGGGAGAGGGCACAGAGTGGCGGTGGGTGAGATGCTGGTGCGATTTGATTCTGAGTTGATTAAATTTTTGGGTGGGTTTGGTGGCGCAGCACGGAGATCGCGGGAGTTGGGGCGCCGCGCCGGCCGCCTTTGCTGCTTCTGCTCGGACAAGACAGGCGTCGGTTGCTGGAGCAGCTCTCGTTTATGGAGAGGACGGTTGTTTTGCGTACTAGCCCTTGCCGGTGGACACTGAAATTTAGGAATATATTGAACGGTTATATTAAATTAAATTTAACCCTAAACCTATAAATAATCTGGATCCGTACGGACTCATTTAACCTAAACCTATAAATAATCAAATTAAATCTTATTATTTCAAATCTTTGAATCTTTAAGTGTGTAAAAAAAATGACCACTTAGTATTTACCATACAACTTAAATTAAAAGCTAGGACACCACTAAACATCTGAGTTTTTTATAAACTGAGAAGATGTATGATTCTATACTATTGTACTATGAACGATCCTATGTAATGATTATGAGAGGTGGAAATGGGATTAGAATATAAATTGAGATAAATCTAGCCGTTGGAAGGAGAGATTAATGGATTGATTTATTCCACTTTATATCTTAGTCCTATTCGTACCTCTTTTATCAAGTCGGGACATTTAACATTAACTAGCTGTTTCTGCAAAGTGTTGCAATTTAAACAAATTAAAATGATGTTTCTGCAAAGTAGTAGCCGAAACCAAATCCGAGGTCGCAACGTGTGGAGGTTAGGCTGCGCGCGTCGTGCGGCGGTGACGCGTGGCCGCGAGAATCTATTTGTGCATCCGTGAGCCGGGTCCACCGCCCGCGCACCGTTGGTACGTCGGTCCAGAACAAACCGGAAGATGCCGAACCCAACAAGTGCGCTAGTCCCGAGAGCACGCGAGGACATCTTTTCCACCGGCAGGTGGGTCCAGTAAAATACAGGGCCCACGCATCAGTGACTGTAGTGGAGTAGTTCAGTCCAATTTATGGTGCCCTGTCGTTTTCCCGCTGCGGCTATGTGTGGCTCGTTTGTGGGGCACGCGGGAAGGCTCTGGACTTTCCGTGACCCTGCTAAAAGGGACGACCGAACAGGTGAGCACTGAGACTTGCATCTTGCCCCTCCAGAGCAGTACTAACATACTATAGTTGCTACGCGTACCTCATCAAGACTGCAACAATTTGCACACAGCAAGACGCAAATGAGCCGAGGAGGGTTCAAAACGGATTTTGTTTACGACGTTTAGCTATAACTTTTGGCTAATTATTTTTGGCTTTTACTGATAAATTTTAATTGAAAAACTCTAATGGAGAAACTAAAGGACAAGCCGTTGTGAAGCCGACCTAAATTGCCATCCTTAGCTTCCACACAGGATAACACAACCTACAACGCTTCCACACAAGACAACCTACAACGTTGCGTTCACGTTACCGACAGCAAACTTGCTCATTCCTAGCTTTGCCCTTTTAAGATTAGGCCTCCTTCTTTTTAGTTTATATTTATACTATAATAACTAAATTTTAAACGAAATATCTTTTAAAGACGATATTTATTAGTCTATTGTAGTAGATATTATACTAACTTTAACTATATAGATCAAAATTATATACAGTTATCTCTCATTTCATACCGCTAAAATTCAAAAACTATAGCCTATTGGCAGCGGCGAAGAATAACGCACCAATTCGGTTCACAGACATCTAATTGCATAAGTTCAATTATAACGGCCCGGCCCAACCGGGTACTACACACTAGTAAACCTTGAGCATTACAAAAGCTGGAAGTGTCCTCAGGCACCAATTTATCCAACCAAATAATCTATATCCAACAGAAAGGAACACTAATTAAAATTCAGTGGCTTCCGTTGCGATGATGGGAAAAACAACACGCCGGTCGCCTCCACTGTGGCTAGGAAACAGATCGAACTCCCCTGCCTATAACCATAATCAAAAACCAAAATGTGAGGCTAACTTATGGCTTATAGTTTATAGTTACGGCTGATGACTTTTGGTTTTAGAGCGAGCGTTTATGCAAATAAATCGAATACCGATAAATAGTTTAAAAAAGATGACGGAAAATATGTTCCATTTATCTACTCAGAAGAAACCATAAGCTATAAACAACGATGAGGATCAAAGCTTCTAACAGGCCATAAATAAAAGGGGATGCAAAGATATTTGCATAATATTAAATGTTTCATACAACATAAATAAGCGCACATACCTCATGCTCAAATTTTGCACCCCTCTTTTGTAACAGGAAGAGCTTAATGAATATAGTAATTGCTGTCACTCTAGATGTGTGTTCAACTCCATTTTTTTCCTCATATTTACGGACAATAAAGTGGAGGAGATGGAAGCAGAGAAGGAATTTCACACAAATGATGGCTTAGACAATGATAAGAACTAAGAACAAGACTTGAAGGAAGCCTCTCCAATGGATATCCACAGCAAAGCCTGTACAGATCAGCAGAACATTAATGAATTGGAGTCCCGTTTCTCTGACGCTTCGAAAGATCCTAGGCCTGCATCTCCAGGAACACAAAGCACTAATGTGTAATGAGCCGGATACCACGTTTGGAAATGATTATAGAAGTTCATTTATGGCAGCTTCGTGTGATCAGGACATTCCCGAGATGAAATGCTGTGCAAGAAAACCTAGTGTTGACAGGGTTGCGAGACCATCTCCGTGTGCTTATCACACGTGGAAAAATAAATGGTGAGTAGAACTTGCTCTCATTCTCTCAAATGTGTCATATTCAGTTTGTTACATGTGGATGCATTGCACGTACTTTGTCATGGCGCACTTGAGATCCAATTTGATCGTTTGAGGGCTACTAAACCTTAGAAAACTCTTGTCAAAAAATTGAAGGAACTACTAACTTAGGAAACTTAAAACAAACTTTCCTGAAGGGAACATGCTACTGCCCTGGTGGTGGGGAAGCTGTTTAACCACCCTGCCCACCTGGGTTTGAGTCTAGGGCCGGTGGCCACCTTCTTCTTTAATGAATGCTATGATGTTTATTGATGAAATGTAGAGATGTTTATGTTGTTAATGTTACTACTAACATCAGCCAAAAATTATATGAGGTCCATGCTTTTCCATGTTTGCATCTTTTGGTATTTTGGTATTTACCCTATAGCCCCGTACGTGAGTAGAAACTGGCACTTCTGCTTATCTTTACTGGTGGAATGTATTATTTGTTAAAACACAGATGCACACTTTTTATGAGATTACTTTCTAATAAACTTTACAATGTAACATTTGTGCCAATGTCGCGCGGGGGGCACCGAAAATCAGAAAATATCGGAGTTTTCTGACTAAAAATTTCAAAGAAAATCGGCGTAAATGGTATAAATTGGCATAACTCGGTGTGAATCGGCGCAAATTTAAATTTGACTGAAATATTTAAAGCCAGTTTATACGCTAACCGGGCATGCCTGATAGAACTGCTTTCCCAAAAATCGGCCGGTTATCAAAATTCAAAACCCTGTCATGGAGCACCTACTTTTTCCCTAGTAAAAGCTGAAGAGAAAATGTTCGTCTTACAGTCACTACTACGGAAAACCATATTACAGACGGTTCAAAAACATCATCGCAGAACCATCTAAATTTATGGATCAGTGATAATCGAATGTTATCACAAACGGTTTTCGAACCGTCTGTGGTGTAAATATCACAGACGGTTTGTAACTAAAAACCGTCTGTGATAACTGATAATCACATACGGTTTGTAAGTAAAAACCGTCTGTGATAGGTGATAATCACAGACGGTTTTTAACTAAAAACCATCTGTGATAGCACCTGGTTTTTCCCTAGTAAAAGCTGAAGAGAAAATGTATGTCTTACAGCCACTACTACAGAAAATCGTATTATACACGGTTCAAAAACGTCATCACAGACGGTTTTCTGAGCCATCTGAATTTATGGATCAGTGATAATCGAAGGTTATCACAGACAATTTTCAATCCATCTGTGGTGTAAATATCACAGACGGTTTATAACTAAAAACCGTCTGTGATAGCTGATAATCACAGACGGTTTGTAAGTAAAAACCGTCTATGATAGGTGATAATCACAGACGGTTTTTAACTAAAAACCGTCTGTGATATATCAATATCACAGACGGTTTTTCACTAAAAACCGTCTGTGATAGCTAAAAACCGTCTGTGATATATCAATATCACAGACGGTTTTTCACTAAAAATAGTTTTTAGTTACAAACCGTCTGTGATATTCTTTTCTACTCCTAAATCTATTTCTATTTATTGGCTAGCCTCAGAAAATGGTAGCTATGCCCTCTGAAACAAGCAGTTTCAACATGTACATGTATACATACAATTCACATCTCAATTCATTTCACAAACATAAAACATCCAATTCACATCTTAATTCATTTCACAAACATAAAAAATCCAATTCACATCGCACTTCATTTCACAAATATAAAACATCCATTTCGCAAATCAATTAATTGAAATGAAATAAAATATCCATTAACAAATACACAATTACAAAAGATCTACATTGCATTTGCACTTAGATGGTAACATTACATTTTTTATTGCTCTATCACTTCGGAATCGAGGTCTCGCGAAAAGAACAGATCCATAATCAACGAACTAGTCAGGCTGCACAAGCAATACTTGGATGGTGCATGATTGCTATCCAAGTATTGCTTGTGCAGCCTGACAAGTTCGTTGATTATGGATCTGTTCCTTTCGCGAGACTTCGATTCCGGAGTGATAAGAGCAATAAAAAATCATTGTGCGCAGTGGAACTCTCCATCTGATCTTATGACTTTAGACCACAAAAAGAAAGCGCACTCTCCTCGAATTTGTGCAAGGTCTGGCTGTTTCAATGCAGTTGTGGAGATGGGCATAGCCTGTTGATAGGAATATCAATGTGCGTACATATATAACCTGACAAGTATGAAATAAATGTGGGAAGATTGACAAACCTTAGAATTGGTGATCTTCAAGGAATCGAGGAGCAGTCTCATATGGTGGCAAACGTAGAATCCACACATGTTGCCCGACTGTTGCTGGTGGCATTGAAAAAAATAGAATGTGTTAATTCAAGAGGCATTACTACCAAGTGTTGTATAAGATTAATTAATATGTACTAGCGAATACTCAAAAATTGCGAACATGTTGCAAGGGCTTGGCCCCTTTCGTCGAGCCACGTGTCTGTGCAACGTACGTGGTGAACGACCTTCGTTATTCGAAAAAGTTAGATTAGTCATTTGGAAGGAAAGAAAGAGTACAATGTAGATATGTATAGAGAAAATGTACTTACCTATCGAGTAATTAGGCGATAGCTGTGTACTCGGATTTGTTCTTACTTAGAGAATCAAGGTATATAGCATTGTTCTATTTTGGTATAATTACAATTAAAATCCAATGGAAGTGCTCATTGTATGGCATAAGAACAAATTCCTTATCGCAGTGAGCCAACAGTGTTGATGTAATATAGCTCTCGACGAAGGATGCATCCTCGTTGATGATATCAATGGCGACCAAGCGTGGGTCCAGGAAACCAATTGGTGATTTCGATGATCTAACTTGGGTCAGCATGAATCTATATATATACACAGAAAAGTAATAAATTATATATGACATATATCGGTATTACATGAACAGAGACTGTGATTGTACAGACTTACAGTGTCCAGCATCGAACGAGTGAGGCGTCGAGAGCGTTGAGCATGAAAAGATTAAATATATCCTCAAAGGTCACCGCGAAGACACAATCCTGAATTTCGTGCTGGAAATGATCTCACCGGAATTTGACAGTGATACCTGAGCGCCGTTCTGCCTATGGCTTATTGGACTATTCCATATACCAAGCGTGTAATGTTTGGCAACCAAGTCCTAGGGTTAGGAGGTGCTCTTCCAGGATTATCATCGGCTCGCCTAGCACGAATTTGCGGGCCAATGGCAGGTACGGGATATCATCATCGACCTTCTTTGGTTTGCTCCTACCACTGCCTCGGCTGTAGGTCGACTTTATGGTAGTCGACTGTAAAGGTAGCACCGGTGCAAGTTGCTTTGGCGAGAATAGCACCCGTGGAGATAGCACCGGTGCAGGTAGCGGTGGTGGAGATAAGTCTTGTGGAGATGGCACCAGTGCATGTAGCTCTGGTTCGCACTGCCCTTGTGGTCCTACCACCGGTGAAGAAGCCTTCAGGGATATGTCGCTTTTGGGCCACTGGATGAATGTTCCAATGGCTTGCCCTAGAGTCACGATCTCGTCGTTGGGGGCTTTGGTAGCGGGACAACCTCAAAATTGACATGCACACCATTCACATTAACTTTTGCAAAGCCTGGTGCTATAGGTGTACGGTGCACCATGGCCCCGATAACAGACGTATATGCCTGGCCCCAAGCAGCGTACAAGGGAACAGAGGCATATCTCACTTGGAGCCTGCACTTCGTAGGCTCCTACATAACGATACAAAATCAGCTACTCCAATAGGCCTATCAATGGATCGAGCATTTCAGAGATAATAATTATTACTAGGATGTCGTTCACAGGAAATCTGGCCTCGCTTTCCGTCAGATTGGACGCACAACTACTCGGACGGTTGGGCGGGCTAGCTAGCACAGGAGCGGTGGTGGCGGCCTGCTGATTTTCTGTAAATCTTCACATCTCATCTCTGACATAATCAGCCAGCTCCTCTCTAAGAGATGCCTTGATCTCCTCTCGTAGCCGTGCTTCACGCTCGGCTTTGGTTCTCTTCCTACTCCGATACAATTTGGAGTCATCTTGGAAACCATGTTTCCAAGGAACATAAAGCCCAAGGCCTCTCGTACGACCTGGGTGCTCCTTGTTTCCTAGGGCCGCAGAGAGTATATCTTTCTCCCTTGTTCCCTGGAATGATCCCTGGGAAGATTCAACACTCAGCGCTTCCTGCAAGAGCATGACATGTCATTTCACTTCCTACGAAGTTGTGGAGTAATTACAAGCTACGTAGTTCGATCGATATCTTACCAAGCGCTGGGACACTTCCTGGTCTACAGGGTTTCGAAGGAGATGTCCCCCGATGTCATGGTAGATGACCTTGCTCTAATCCAATTTCGAGCGCGGTCATCCGGGATATTGGCAAATGGCAGGGCGGTGTCCTGCAGGATTATCTGTTTGTCCTCCCTCCTCCACTGCGGGATTTTACCCGCATACCCAGCTGTGCCAAGTCTGTGGGGGTGTGTGTTTTTTTGCCTGGAGGGCCTTGTGCGCCGCACTTGCAATTTTATAATTTTCGGTCGTTTTCATCGCTTTGAACTCTTTCCATTGTGGTTCCAGGAATGGGTATTTATGAAAGGACGTTTCATCCTTCTCCACGTAGTTCTTGACTAGCACTCTTGAAGTTCTTCCATGCTTTGCATGCCGCTAGTAAGGCATGTCAATGCACGGAGTCTTGGTGTTCATCTAGGATCTCGAACGATGCCAAAATTTCTGTCAACAGCTCACGTTTCCGAGTCCCGGTCATGCTCTTCCACGAATCGAATGTGATCTCAATCTGTTCTCGTGCAACTATTCCGATCATTCTTCGGAATGTGCATGCTGCTTGGCGAGGAAGGAGAGGGGTCCCAGATCTATCGACCTCTGTGATGGTAAATCGGCTCTTAGGCTTTTTCGATAGCCCTCTTCCTTGGCGTTTTGATTTTGGAGCGGACGCATCCGGCGATGATGTTGAAGAATGCGCGGATGACATGTTGGCCTTCTCATATATGAAAAGTAAGCTCAATGTAGCATATACATAAATAGTGCGGTATAAGCACATACTTAAATTTAATTCCAATATATGTATACATATATTCAAGTATACATACATATATATATATATATATATATATATATATATATATATATATATATATATATGTTCATTAGCAACATACATATACATATACATAACAGTAAGATTTAACAACAATAAGATTTATGAAACAACAACAATATATGTATACATATATTCAAGTATACATGTACATATCTATGTTCATTAGCAACATATATATACATATACATAACAGTAAGATTTAACAACAATAAGATTTATGAAACAACAACAATATATGTATGCATTATTTTCAAGTGCCTGTTCTTTCCTAGATATACAACATTACTTATAGATCGACGGAGGCGGACGGCGACGGGCTCGGGGGGACGGAGGCGGCCGACGACGGGCCCGAGGGAGGAGGAGGGCGACGGGCACGGGGGACAGCGACGGGCTCGGGGGACGGCGTTGGCCTCAGGGGCTCGACGGAGGCGGCTGGCGACGGCCTTGGGGGGACGGAGGCGGCCGGCGATGGGCTCAGGGACCGGAGGCGGCCAGCGACGAGCTCTGGGGATGGCGGCGGCGACGGGCTCGATCGGGTGAGCGACTAAGTCTCTGTGCTAATAACTATAGTGTACGCGCAAAACCCTAGCGGGGGGTTATATATAAAGGCTTATTACAGACGGTTCTATTTAAGAACCGTCTGTGATATCAATATCACAGACGGTTCTAAATTGAGAACCGTCTGTGATAAGCCTTTGCCCCCCAACTATAGTTATTAATATAACTACACCAACCAGCATTCAATAAGACCTCACATTTGTATGACTCATTCTCAAAATTCACCTATATATCACACATTTTCACATATACATAAATGCAAATTCACAAATACATCACACACATGCATTGTTGTATACATAAATGCCAATTCACATATACATCACATACATGCATTGTTACATACATAAATGCAAATGCTCACATATATGTTGCACATTCTCATTCCACTTGCTTATTTCCTTTAAAAATTAGCCCTTCATGATGATCAATGCATACGTAACTAGTTTCATCACGTTGTTCGTCGTCGACCCTTATGCCATTTCCAAAAGGAGGTAACTCGTTAAATTGATTGTATTCTTCCTCGTCCACTATATTCTCTACTCCGACAATTCTCCTTTTTCCATGAAGAACTACATGGCGTTTCTTATTTGCCGGGTCGGTTACATAGAAAATTTGAACAACTTGGTTGGCGAGTACGAATGGTTCGTCTTTGTACCCGACACGTTGGAGGTCCACGGTAGTGACACCGTACTTGTCAACCTTCACCTGTGGGAGATGCACCCAACGGCAGCAAAATAAGGGAATCTTGAAAACCACATAGTCGAGCTCTCAAATCTCTTCTATGAACCCATAATACGAGTTTCTCAACCAATCGGTACTGAACGCATCTATAAGGACACCACTGTTCTGGTTAATGCTCTTTACATCCTGAGCCTGTGTATAGAATGTGTACCCATTTATGTCATATCCTTGCCATGTCACAACTGTAAATATTGGCACTTTTGCCAACTATGCCAGCATCTCACTTGACGAGCTCCTAGCGATTTGCTTCTTCAACCATTGGTTGAACCGACTGTTGTGTTGTCTCATGCTCCAAACATCCGGCCGCTCTGGATTCTGTTGCTGAAGCACATCCTTGTGCTGGTCGACATAAGGGGCCACTTCAGTTATGTGTTGCGAGACCGTGAAATGGGTTTGAGCATACGTGTCCACATCTAGAGTGATTACTTTTCTTCCGATAGTTCCGATACCCTTGAGCCTCCCCTCATGACGAGATTGAGGCACACCTATCGGTTGAATCTGAGCCATATAATCGACACAAAACTCAATGACCTCTTCGTTTGCATAACCTTCGAAGATGTTGCCCTCCGGTCGAGATCGATTCCGTACATAGGACTTGAGAATTCCCATGAACCTTTTAAACGGGTACATGCTACGTAGGAATACAGGCACGCACATTTTTATCTCCCACACAATGTGAACGATGAGATGGACAATGATATCGAAAAATGAATGAGGGAAACACAACTCAAGATGACATAGAGTCATCACCACCTCGTCCTACAGAGCATCTAGTCCTCCGGGATCAATGACCTTCTGAGCAATTGTGTTAAAGAAATAACATAACCTCATGATTGTCTCTCGGACTTTGATCAGCAAAATATTTCTAATTGCAATAGGGAGCATCTGTGTCATCAGCACATGACAATCATGAGACTTCATGCCATTTAACTTCAAATCTTGCATCGAAACAAGTTTCTTCATGTTGCCGAAGTAACCAGACGGAACTTTGACACCATGTAAGCACTGGCACAGTTCTATTTTCTTGGCCTTGGACAGAGTGTAACACGCAGGGGGAAGGTACGTTCGTCCATTATCTATTTTTGTCGGTGCTAACTCAGGCTTGATGTCCATATCAGCCAAGTCAAACCGTGCGTTGACACCGTCCTTTGTTTTATCACGAATGTTCAGTAAGAGACCAATCAAACTATCACATACATTCTTTTCTACGTGCATGACGTCGATGAAGTGTTGAACATCTAGGTACTCCCAATAAGGTAAGTCCCAAAATATTGACCTCTTCTTCCAGGTGTTCTTCTCATGAGCCCTCAATTTACGTCCCTTTCCGAGGACAACATCTAAATCCTTAACCATATTATAAACCTCTTTTCCCCTTAAATGCTTTGGAGCTAAACCGTCTTCCTTCTCTCCGTCAAATTGTTTCTTCATCTTGCGGTATGGGTGAGCCCTGGGAAGGAACCGGCGGTGACGCATGTAGACGGTTTTGCGTGAGTGCTTCAGCCACACACTCTCGGTATCATCTAAACAGTGAGTACAAGCTTTGGCACATTTTGTACTCTGGCCCAACAGATTAGCAAGGGCAGGATAATCATTTATGGTGCAAAACAATAAGGAGCGGAAAGTGAAGTTCTCTCGTTTGTATGCATCCCATACCTGTATCCCTTCATTCCACAGTACTTTTAGATCTTCCACCAACGGTGCTAGGTACACATCAATATCATTCCCAGGTTGCTTTAGCCCTTTGATAAGTATTGACAGCAAAATATACTTTCGCTTCATATACAACCAAGGAGGAAGGTTATGGATGTAGAGAGTCATGGGCCATGTGCTATGTTGGCTGCTCATGCTACTAAAAGGATTCATTCCATCTGTACTCAGTCCAAACCTTATATTCCTTGGTTCTGCATCGAAGTCTGCAAAACTCCTATCGATGTTTCTCCACTGGGCAGAATCAGCAAGGTGTGATGTGTGTCAGCGAGTGAAGGCTGAACACCAGAGGCCGGCAGGCTTGCTACAGCCCTTGCAAGTACCTCAGTGGAAGTGGGAAGAAGTTGGAATGGATTTTATTACAGGTCTTCCACGCACCAAGTTAGGATATGACTCCATATGGGTTATAATTGACAGATTGACCAAGGTTGCCCATTTCATCCCTGTCAAAACCACATACAAGGGAGATAGGTTAGCCGAGCTGTACATGTCCCGCATTGTGTGCTTACACGGTGTACCAAAACGGATAGTCTCAGATCGAGGTTCCCAGTTTACCTCGCATTTCTGTGCTAGCCTACACGAAGCTCTCGGTACTCACTTGGATTTCAGCACCGCCTACCACCCTCAAACATATGGTCAGACCGAGAGAGTAAACCAGATATTGGCTCCGAGCTTGTGCCCTGGATTTCTCCAAAGAATGGGATAAATGTCTGCCATATGCTGAGTTTGCCTACAATAACAGCTATCAAGCTAGTCTTCAGATGTCACCATTTGAAGCCCTGTATGGAAGAAAATGCCGAACCCCTCTACACTGGTCGGAAGTGGGAGAGAACTATATCTTTGGGCCAGATACACTAAAGCAAGCCGAAGAGAAGGTCCGTATAATCCGAGATCGATTGTTAGCAGCCCAGTCCAGACAGAAAAGTTATGCATACAAGAGAAGAAGGCCGCTAAGCTTTGAAGTAGGGGATCATGTCTACCTAAAGATATCACCTTTGCGAGGAGTTAGGCGATTCAAGGTCAAAGGCAAGCATACCCCACGGTACGTTGGACCATTTCCAATTGTAGCAAAGAGAGGAGAAGTTGCCTATCAGCTAGAGCTACCCCCAAATCTAGCTGACATACATGACGTCTTCCATGTATCGCAACTCAAGAAATGCCTACGAGTACCAGAAGATCAAGCTCCGTTGGAGGCGATAGAGCTAGAAGAGGACCTAACCTACAAGGAGCATCCGGTCAAGATCTTGGACACCGTAGAGAAGAAGACGCGAACTCAAACCATTCGCATGTGCAGAGTGCAATGGAGCCATCACTCCAAGAAGGAAGCCACCTGGGAACGTGAAGACCAACTACGGAAAGACTACCCCGACCTATTCGCTAGCTAGGCTGAATCTCGGGGTCGAGATTCTTTTTAAGGGGGGTAGGTTTGTAACATCCTTACAATTGGAATTCGAAAATATGAAGCTCCTGAATTTCTTTTTGCACATGTGGTTTATTCGAATTTGGAGTTTTTGGGATTTAACTGAAAAATGTGGTGAAGGTTCCAAACAGTTAAAAGGACCAAGAGGAAACAAGCATGTTTAAATAATAGAAAAAAATTATTAAAACTTAATTAAGAATCTGAAAAGATGATCCATAACAGTAAGAAAGAAATTTGATTTAGAACATAAATTATCATTTTTGAAAATAATGGCATGAAAAACAATGGGAGCAAGTAAAGTAAGCACCAACATTAGTTGGAAATATTTTAACTAAGTCCAAAATGTCACCAGGACCTTCTGTGAATTTTTCTGGAATTTTTGGATGTAATTTCATATTTTTCTAAACTTATTAGGATTTTCTGGCAATTTCTAATAGCTAAAACAAAAATCCGGAAAAACTTAAAAACTCAACTCACCCCCGGCCGCCACCTGGACTGCCAGGATCAACCCACGTAGCCCGGCCGATCCCGCCTCTCCCCTTCCCCTGCTCGCCACGTGGTCGGTCGCGATGCCCTTTCCCCCGCGCCCGGCCTATCTGGCCCATCCATCCCACTTAACCGCGCTTGCCGCCCGATCAGCCTCCCCGCCACGTGGCTTCATCCGTGCCGTCGCGCTTTCCCCCTCCCCTCTCCCTCTGGCCGGTGGACCCGCCTTGTCAGAGTCGGCTTCTTCCTCCTCCCCCGTCTCTTTCTCTCTGCGCGGAGGACAGGGTCCTCACTCCCCGTGGCGCGCATGCGCCAGGGAGCGGCCGCCCGTTGCCTGTCGCGTCCTCTCGCGTGCGCGGCGCAAAAGTTGTCCGAGAGGAGCACGCGCGCCTGGAATCCCGCTGCTACCCCGCTGCCTGCCATCGCCGCCTGCCCCGACACGACCGCTCGAGCGGGAGTGCCGTTGCCAGCTCTCACCGCCCCTCTATAAGAACCCCGAAGCCCCCATCGTCTTCCCCGCGTTCTCAGCTCTCTTCCCCTCCAGGTAATCGCTCTGTAAGCCACTCTCCACCGACGGCGAGCCGTTCTCCCCTAACTCCGGCGAGTACACCCCCCGCTGTTCCACGGCACCAGAGCCCGATTCCCTTCGCCCAAACCATCTCCGGAGCATCGCAGAGCTTCCCCGACTCTCGCCCGAGCTTCCCATCGGCCGTGCACCGCTGGCACCGAGGACCTCCCCGAACCGCCGCCAGCGCACGACGCCGGCCACCACCGTGCCCCCTCAGCCCCTGCAGAGCTCACCACCGGCACCCCCGAAGCTTGAGGAACGCGTTTTGCTCCTTCCCCGGACCTCCCCAACCGTACCTCGCCGCCGGCACCGCGCCACCGTCCCTGACTTCTTCTGCCGGCCCCCTCCTCCACCTACGCTAAAAGGATTTTTCTCCTTGTAAGGTAGGCAACGCCTCCCCGCTCACTTGGCTAGCAGCGCTAACTCTATTCCCCCCCGTTCCCTCGGCCGCGCGCGTTCGAGCCCCGTCTCCGCAGCGCGCCGAGGTCGAACATTTCTTTTCATTTCGCCTGACAGGTGGGCCCCACCTGTCAGCCGCTGTAGCCGGAGCAGCCCTCTGACCACTGGGCCCCACTGGACAGTGGCATAGAACCTTCACTACATGTGGACCCCACTGAACAGTAGCTGGACCCACATGTCAGAGGCACAGTACTTAAAGAAATAAAATAAAAAGTAAATGAATTAAAAATAACCAGTGGACCCCACATGTCAGGATTTTTCCATTTTCTGGAATTTCACTGGACTGAGAACTTTAAATGTGCATAACTTATTCATTTTAACTCCAAATCATGTGAGACAAATTTCTAAATTCAATTAAATTCAAGATCTAACCAATGGAACTGGAACCATAATTTTTGGTGTTCATTTGAATTTCTGGTGATATTTCGAGTGATTGGGTGCTTTTCTCTTATTTGGGTGTTTCGCACGATTAAATAGCATACGAGGCTCAAGAAGAGGAGGTTGAGGTAGCCAGCTTAGAAGCTTCAGAAGACCAAGACCACGAACCCCGTGCACCAGGCGAGTTAACACTTTGATCATTTTGAACCTATGATTTTGCAAAGTTAATTTCCTTTAAATTATCAACATGCATGCTGTTATTTTATGTGGTAAAGTATGTTCATTTCCAGAAATGGTAGTTATATACCCAATATAATGCTTGCTATTAATGATTCGTTGAAATGCTTGGACATCTGAACCTTGTCGCCTTAGCAAAGTTTATATTATCATAGCTTTTAACAGTAAGTCCAAATAAATATTGCGATGCTTAGTATTGCTAGATTAAACGGGGGTACATAGTTGCCCCAAAAACAACATTTATAAAGTATGATATGTTTTGGGGACAGTCATGGATGGAATGACTGTAGTGAGAGGGCACATTATTTCTACCTCCGAAAAATCCTAAAATTGCTTAAATACCTGGATGGATGGTTTGGGGGCTGGTATGTGGTGCAGTGGATGCACAAAATGAGAAATGTGGTAGAACCATCCAGGTAACCCTAAGGATTGAATCTTGTCATGTCAACTCGTGTAAAACAGTACAACCACAAGTCTATAAAATACAACTTGGCTAAGTAGATTTATCGAATTCCGGACTCATCTCACTGGTAGTGGATTGATGGGGCTACGCTATGGCAAGGGGGCCTGAAGGGACACCAGTGGATGGTGAAGTTTCCCAGCTGTCCTAACGTTGCGGGAAGTAGAAGCCCGAGCTGCGTTAGTGGCTGTGGGAAACATCCCGCGCACAGATGGGACCCACCGCAAGTGGGCGGCTACCCATAAGGTGAGATGAGAGAAGGGGTTAGATATTTTGAAAAGTCACTGTGAGGGTCTACTCAACTACATGTCGATGGAATCATGTGGGGCAACGAGTTGATCGTCTCTTGTGGGTAAAGTGTGCAAACTCTGCAGAGTCAAAACTATTCGAATAGCCGTGCCCGCGGTCAAGGGCAGACATGGGAACTTAACTAGATATTGTTCTATTTCGAAAATCTTGGTGGGTGGTAATGGAAATGTGTAGGACTGTTGATGGTCCTAGTTTGGAATTGTCCTGGGTGTCGTCCCAGTGGTAAGTTAAGTGGTTATAACGCTGAAATATGTATAGGATACAGATGCCATGTAATGGTGGATGGAATCTGTGTCAACTATAAGATCAACTCACTTTACAAATAAAGACCTTGTGTTTAAAATTGCTAGGTCTTAAGGATTTTTATATAATTGTATTCAAAAGCACTCTTCGCAAAATAAAATAAACCCGAGCCATCTTTTGACAAGCCATACATGATAAATACTGCATTCTGTGTGTTGGCTCGCGAGCACGGGGTTGGAGTGCTCACACTCGCTTTTGCGACAAAATACAGAAGCAGGAACTCAAGGACATTACGCCTATGAGGAGGCCCCTACTAACGTTGGCGGAAGCAAAGGCGATGATTAAGGCGTAGGCCACGATGGTTAGGTATAGACAAGCGGAACTCCTGGCTTGCGTACGTATATGTTACCAGTTCTTCGGTGACATATACTGTACACATTACCCTACTAGGTCGCTTGCCTGTGAATTTTGGGTTTACTTTTGCTTCTATTTCCGCTGCATTTATGTAATTGAAGACATTTGGCCAAAGCGGCCCTTTTGTAAACATTCACCCGACGTGGTGTATTTCAGACTCTGTAATATTATTATGCGATGTATGTCATGATTCAGCAATGTACCTGTGTGCACTAACTACTGATCCAGGGATTAGTGCAGTGAAACACAGTAGATTTCGGATTGAAAAATCTGGGTCTGACATTTGCATACTCTTTACGGTAGAGGATACAGTCGTTCGTACATGCATGTATTCTTTCTACTTCCATTCCCAATGGACAAAGAACCTTCTTGGCTTTATACGTGGTTTTAGGCAACTCATTTCCCTCCGGAAGCATGTCCGCAAAAAGACCTAGTAGCGTCGTGAAACTCTTGTCGGACCAACCGCTGCTTGCCTTCAATTTCAACAGTTCAAGCACGGTCGACAACCTCGTGTACTTTGACCTGCAGCGCGTGAACAAAAGGTTTCTCCGAGTCCTCCATCAAGCCTCGGAATTTAACATACTCTCTCTCATCATAGTTCTCTTCTACATCGTGAGGCATCTGATCTAGATTGTCATCGTGCAACCTATCCGAATCCGAACAACAATCGACATCATCCGGCAGCATGTCATTCACTTCACCGGCGATGTCATCCGGCGGCATATCATTCACTTCACCGGCGATGTCATCTGGCGGCATATGATCATTGACTTCGCCATGACTGGTCCAACACGTATAACCATTTTTGAAACCCCTCCGAATCAAGTGCGCTTCAATTTGCTATCGGTTCTTAAATATCTTTAAATTCTCGCAGTCAGTGCATTGGATAGTACATATATTCCACCCCCTTATTCAACATATCCTCCTCGGCAGCTCTTGTAAAAGCAGACACGCCATTAATGTACTCTTCACTCACATGGTTCGCGGCATACATCTAGCTTCGGTCCTACGTTATGTATATATATATATATATAACAACTTAGTATTACAAATTAAATTAATTAATTATTACTACATATATACCACATGCATTGAGACTTTGCTAGCTTAATTCATATTATAAACACAACAGCTATTTCCCCTCAACAACACTCACCAAAACTTAGATCTAAATTGTAATGCAAAGAAAAATAAATCTCATTACTAACCATATCTAGAGCAACCAGGAAGGTATATGAATCTTCAAAGCTCGATCTCTGCCTCCTCCCACCAAATTAGTTGGTCTGAAATCGCCTAGCTTACCTCCTGAGCGAAAGAGCGTAGCACCGGCTAAATCTGGATCGAAATGAAGACAGATGCGGTTCTGAGCGGTGCAATAAATATGTAGCAGGATTATTACAGATGGTTTTTAATAAAAAAACCGTCTGTGATAATTCTAGATTATCACAGACGGTTTTAAATAAAAACCGTCTGTGATACTGGAATATCACAGACGGTTCATCAGTAAGAACCGTCTGTGATACTCGTTTTCTCCGATGCCATCAACACAGATGATGTCCAAATTAAAACTGTATGTGTTAGTGTCGGTCATAGACGGTTTTGTCAAACCGTCTGTGATTTGGCGTCTAGTGTTAGGCTTTCTGTAGTAGTGAGTGCTCCTGAAACCCTTAGAAATAGTCAGCTATCTATATCAAAAGATGAATGAAAAGGCAAGAGTGGAAGTTAAGTAAGATTAGTTACAGATTTTAGCTGCTTCTTGCTGCTGCATTATAAATGATCACCTTTGTACATAGATAGATAAGATAGCATAGTCCCTGTTGCCATTTCTGGCAACCGGCCTTTTAGAATCATTCATGAGGTGTAGCAAGCAACGATTTTCCTGCTACTCATGCATTTATTAATTTAATCAATTGTATTTTGTTTTGTCTTGAATTGCCTGTCTGGGATATTGTAAAAAGCTAACACTGATCAATTGGTTTTGTTACCCATAATAATCTTTAGAATGTACACTCGGGTCCATTTCCATGGAATCCTTGGTGAAACAGATACGCTATTATGTTGAGTTAGGATGATTCATATCTATTCTTTTAGGACTTAAAAATATATACTATAAAGAGTCCTAGATAAGTCCTATTTAGATTGTGATTCCTACTCTATTTTGAAGGACTAGGAGGGACTATATAAACCATAGGGGGTGACTATGGAGAGGAACCAAGCAACAACGCAACCAAATCACTCATCTAAAGGTAGAGGTGTACGAAAGAATTAAATTCTAAGTAATTTTTTAGTTCTAAATTCTTATATAGGGTAAGGATCCAAGGGTTTTAAAAGATTCGAAAGGGTTGTGAGCGAGCAATAATCCCTTATACTCTTTTAATACTGTGTTTAAATAATCTGCAAGCGGATTCGTGGAGAGACTTGCCAATACGTGGCAAGCCAGTGGTACACCTATATGTGGCAAGTAAGATGATTGCTTGTAATGGAAGGAGATGACCGGGCTAAGGAAGGATATTTTTGTTGTTTGGCCAAATACCGGAAACTGCTTTGGAAGAAAACCGCGGCGCGTGAGTGGTGTTGTGAAGACTATTTAGGTCATGAAGAAGCTGATTTGATAAAGATGGATCAAAGCTTAGACTTAGCAGATTTGGGATTATACGCTTTGAAAAGTGTGCATAAGTGTGATGTGTGAGTTAAAACCATGCGTGCGGGGTTAATAGGTTTTCTCCATTGTACTAAGTGGAAAGTATCTATTAAGAGTTAAATGTGGTTGGTTAATTCATATATTTAAAGGGGTTGGGATAGAGACTTATGGTCAACCATCCAACCAACCTTTCTTATGCGCTCTCTTGTTTTAGGGTTAGGGTTTGAGAGTTGAGTGCTTGTGGTGTTCTCTTTGTCCTCTAAGGTGGAGTGCTTATAAAACTTACCTCCTTAAGTGACCATACATTAATTTTTGATCAACTCCGTAGCAATCTCTTGTTTTGATTGATTTGCGTTTGATTTGGTTGGTTTTGATCTCTTCTCTTCTCTCTTCTTGATTGTGTCAAGAATGTGTAAGAGATGGAGATAATCTTAGGAAATCAATTTCTGTCCATCTAGGCACTTTGGTAGCAAGTTCAACAAAAAACTTGGGTTTGCATGTTTTTATCCTTCAAGTGGTTTCTTGATCTGAGTGTTTTTGGCTTGATTTCTTTGGTATTCTAACTTGTTGTGATACGTGGAAACACATCTTGAGCCATCTTTGCCATTATCCACCTACGAGCAAGTTGTATTTACTGTTTTAGGTTTTTGACCCATTTTTGGTGCAATCTGCCTACAAACGGAAAAGGTCAAAACTTTGGCAATAATTTTCTTAATTGTTAATACATCCTAGAGAAGGTGCATACGAAATTTCAATGTGATTTGGAGTTTTAGTTTGAAAGCTAGCTCAATTTTAGGTTTTGAGCCGGTTTTGGTTCAACAGAGCTTCACGAACTAAAATATCCTAAATCTTTCAAGTTCCTTTAAGTTTTCTGATTGGTATATGTTCCTAAGGTCATGAACTAGCTTTCATTCAAGTTTCGAGTCTTTTGGATCGATGGATCAAAAGTTACATGATTTTTCGGATTTAAAATAGTGCTGAAATTACTATTCACGAGCTGAAAATTTCAATAGCTCCAAGAATTTTTGGATTTTTGGCTTTTTGATCTTCATAGCTTCTTATAGATATTGGAGTAAATATTAGGGGAATACTTGTGGAAAATTTTGTAGGCACCATTCACCCCCCTCTATTGCCATATCAGTCCTACAAGTGGTATCAGAGCCCAGTTAGCTCTTCTCGTAGATCATAACAGGTGTTTGGAGCCATGGTAACAGACAAGTATTCAACTAAGCCACTTGTGCTCGACGGAGTAGATTTCTCATATTGGAAGTCTCGCATGCATGCTTACATTGAGACCCAAGGGCATGCAATTTGGCTTAAGGTCAAAAATCCTTATACCGTGTCGGCCAATGACAATGTAACTTCTCCTGATGTGGAGGCAAATAGCAAGGCACGCAACTTCCTAATTCAGGGGCTCAGTCAATCGGAGTTTGAGCAAGTCCCTCACTTGAGATCTACTCACAAGATCTGGAAGATCCTCTCTGACTACCATGGGGGCTCAATCACGATCAAGGAAGTGAGATAGAATCAACTCAAGAAGGAAAACTCCAAGATCAAGCAAAACCCCGATGAGTCTTTGGGTGAGTTATGGGGAAGGTTCAACAAAATTTTCCATAACCTCTGTCCTATTGGCTTGACTTTCTCAAATTATGAGAATGCATGTCTAATCTTGGGTACTCTTGATGTGAAGGTCTGGAGGGATAAAAATCACATCCATTAATGACAATACTATCATGAGTGAACTTACCATAGATAAGTTCTACTCAAGGTTGAAGACGTATGATATTGACTTCATCTTGCGTCTTTTCAAGACTGAGTTGATGACTCTTGTGATAGCCCATTCTCAGAGTAGTTCTTCATATTATGTGGATGTTGGCTTTTTTTATCTGCCTTGCACTCAGTGAGTGATGAGCAACTTGAGAGGCTACCTGAGGAGGATTTAACCCTCTTGTCCACCAAATTCACTAAAGTGTACAACAAGGTGAGAAACAAAAAGAGAGGTAGTCCGATGACGTGCTTCGAGTGTGGTAAGCCAAACCACATTTGGGCCAAGTGCCCCAAGTTGAAGGGCAAGGAGGAGAAGGACCTTCGGAGGTGGCCTCAAACTCAAAATGCAAAGGTCAAGAAGCCCAACTACTGGAAATTTGTCAACCAGGTCCTTGCCACTCTTGAGTCCGTGTACATGAGCAATGTGGACTCGGTGACGAAGGACGATGAGGACGGCACCTATGGCAAGAAGGCCCAAGAAGCATGGCATGCAGTGGGTTCGGTGCAGCAGGGCGAGGCGCGGGGTACGGATGGCACGGTGAGGAAGCTGGGAAGCGATGGCTCGGGCTGTCAGTAGAGAGGGGAAGAAAGAGAAGAAAGGGAGAATGAAGGAAGAATGGAAGAAAGAAGAGGGTGGAGCCCACATGGAAGTGGAAGAAGGCTGAGAGAGAGAAAAGATAGAAAGGTTTTGGCAAAATTGGAAATTGGTTTTAGATTTTTTAAATTTATCATTTCGAGATTTACATTTGAATTCGAATTCTTGGCTCGAACATTGAATATGAATTTTAATTATTGTTTGCTATTTAAATTTTATTTTAGTTAATTAGATTTTCGTATATGGGTTTTTAGTTCAAATTTCAAGTATAAAAGATGATCAACTTAAATTAGGTTTATTTGGCTGTTGCCTCATAACTTTTATTTCTATTTAATAGTTATTTGGCAAAGCAAAAGCAAAATCCAGAAAATTTTAAATAACACAAAAGATGAATAAAAAGATTTAGAAATTCTCTCTAATTTTCACATTCCTAATTGCTTTGATCTTTGATCCTTGATTTTTATTCTTGCCATTACATTTATTTGGAAGGAAACTAATTCGACACACCAGAAAAATCAAGTAACACCGAAAATTAATAAAAATGTTTTAAATTTTTCATATTTTTGTCAATTCGTAAATCAAGAATTCTTAGATAAATGTTGAATTTTTGAATAACACTGAAATGAAATGAAAGGATTTTTTTCACTATTCCTAAATTTGGGATGCTACGATGCGTTCCATTCCGGAGACATGGGCGAAAATTAATCTCATAGTAAGTTAATTCGTTGAGCCCCTCCTTGCCTTATTACATCACGTACAGGTTTTAATTAGGGAATGTGACGAGCTCTATAGTAATTTCGGGAGAAGGCATGCACACCTGAGAGCAGGCATCTTCTCTTTCTGCTGTTAGACATGCTCTGTTTGACATAACATGATAGTATATATCATATCTTCATATCTATCTAGCATCCTAAATACATCCAAGATATAGCAAATATCTTATAATCCGAGCATCTGCCTTGCTTAATTTGCTCTAATTTGGTTCTGGAGTTGGCTTCCCTCAACACATGAAAGGGCAACAGATGGGTATGATTAATTCTATGTAGGTGGGGTTAAAAGTTGTATACATGCATATATAGCAGTATCAAGATTAATATTGCCCTACAGGAGTTAATAAGCTACCACTGGCTGCTTCCATTGACAAGCTTGATCCCCCAGCTCACGTCCTCGCAGCGCCGCACGTACGGCACCACCTTCCCCAAATCCACGTCCCTCCTCGCCGCGCACACGGAGCGTGCACGGTACGACGAAGAGTGCATACACGGCTCGACGGACGCCGCCCGCACACACGGCGGCTCCGGCACGGCCTCCTGCCCGCCGGCCTTGTCCTCCTCCCAACTGGGCCGCCTGGGCATGACCCACGGCCGCACCCCGCCGAGCCCCTGCGCGACATACCCGAACGTCGAGACGCCGGTGGTGACGAGCACATCGCACATGCTGAGCAGGTACATCTCGCTCAGCGCCCTCATGTCGTGCGCCGTGTCCCCCGACCTCTGCCGCCCCTCGTGGCTCGGCTGGTGCACCCCGCCGGCGACCGTGCCGCCGCCGTACACGTCCCTGATCCTCTCGTAGTACCACGAGCTCAGGGACGTCACCAGGACGGCCTGATCGGACGTGTTGTTCAGTTCTGGGAGAATCTTCTCCCTGCGGACGCACGAGAGGACCTGGTCCAGGACGTGCTGCAACGGCAGCTGCTTCTTCCGGAACACCCGGATCTGTATGCCGACGCGCTGGCCGGCAACGGCGAGGTGAGAGTTGTAGTAGCTCGTGACGGCATGCCAGACGGCGTTGCGCGGGTGGAAGAGGTACCGGCCGAGGTGGTAGAACGCAGCGTCCTTCTCCGGGAACATCTCGCCTAGCTCGTCCTGGAACGATGGGACGAGGAATATGTCAGGGACGAGGTAGAGGTCCGTCTTCATCAGCAACCACGGTGCGCCGTGGAGGAGCCGCTGGTGCTCATCGCAGTAGAAGAGCTTGTCGTGGAAACCGTAGCCGCCGTCGAGGTGGAGGTACACGTACGGCGGCCGGTGGTCATTGTCCGACCACGACGTGTTCCCGTCGGTGCCGACAGCGAGGGCGTGGCTCTTCAGCATGTTGCCGAGGCTCTGCTTGGAGTTGATGTCGTAGTCCCCCAGGTGCTTGAGCGGGAAGCGCCAGCCGTCGGGCAGCAACCACGTCGTCCCCGGGAAGGGCTCGCAGAAGAGGTCGTCAATGTCGTTGTTCCGGTCGACGAGGAGGACGCGCTCGGTGAGCAGGGCGTATAGGAAGGCCGACACGATGGCGAGCATGCGGTTGCCGAGGCCGCGGTGGCTGATGGAGACGAGGTAGCGGCAGTCCGTGGCGGCGGCGCCCTTGCCGGACCTAAGCTGCCGGAGCGCCGTCCTGTACGGGGCCGTGCCGGGGCCGCACCTCCTTTGGAGCGCCTCTTGCTTCCGGAGCTTGGCGAGTAGGTAGAGGGAGGGTTTATGTGATGTTTTCTTGTGGTAGCCGGCGAACTCGTACCGGCTCCGGCATGAGCGCTCGCCGAATTCGGCGGTGAGCAGGCCGTCGAGGAGCTGGTCGGCGGTGAGGTTGGACGGATGCGCATCTTCTGAAACTAAGTAATCATGTAGAGCTAGAGAGAATAAGAGAGCATTTATGTATATTTTTCATTACATTGAATATATATATATATATATATATATATATATATATATATATATATATATATATATATATATATATATATATATATATATATATATATGAAAAAGGGTTTTGTTAAACATCTTCCAAATATTTTTTTTTTCCAAACTATCATCCAGATTTAGGACTGTTGGATTAGAGATCCAATGGCCATGAATTCTCCCCCTTCCCTTTGAAAAAAATCAAGCTCCTTCAAAAACAAAGGATCCTTTAATCTCTAATCCAAGTGTTACAAATTTGAATGATAGTTAGGAAGAAAATATCGAGGTGATACTTAGACACTCCCTATGAAAAATATCTTTACTCCCAGGTGTAATTACACCCACCTCTAATATACTACCTAAATAAACTTGAAATACTCTTTATCACTTTAGATATACTCGTATACTAGTTATAAGACACTCCAATATGAACCACACAAAAATATTGTGAGAGAGTCCATAGTTTTTAGCGTATTTTGTAAATACCTTCATACACACACATAAAAAGGAGTATGTTGAAAAAAGTACGTACCACATCTGAAAAATTGTTCATACCACCTAAATGATCTTAAATGCTTATATACTACACGTACAACCCTCCGTTACGGGAGATACTCTCTACGTTGTGTTGTGAGATACGACATAGGGTGTAATTATACGCTGAAATGGGGCATCATGGTGTCTGGGCATCAAGTCTCCCAGCCTTTGGATTGTTTTTATATGCGTGTAAATGTATATATCATGCAAACCCATTAACATTTATTAATTCGAAAAAAAGTCAATTTGGAAAGGAAGTTTTTGGTTTAGCATGCTGAAACAATAATGGATGGAAAATCTCATCATAGAGCCTGGGCACCATGGTACCCCTATTATTTATACTACATACATACATACATACATACATACATACATACATACATACATACATACATACACACACACACGCGCACACAGATATATATATATATATATATATATATATATATATATATATATATATATATATATATATATATATATATATATATATATATATATATATATCTGTGTGTGTGATGCTGAAATGGGGTACCATGGTGTCTGGACACCAAGCCTCCCTGTCTTTGGATTGCTTTTAGATGCGTGCAAGTGTAATAATATATAATATATCAGGCAAACCCGTTAACATTTTAATTTTTTTCTCCAAAAAAGCATTAATTTGGAAAGTAAGTTATTGATTTAGCATGCTGAATCAATTATGGATGGAAAGTCTCAATCATGAAGCTAGACACCATGGTGCCCCATTTTAGCGTCATATATGTATATATATGTGTGTGTGTATGTATGTATATGTATGTATGTATGTATGTATATATATGTATGTACGTATGTATGTATATCTATATGTACGTACTAATGTATGTATGTATGTATATATGTATGTATGTATATATGTATGTATATATGTGTATATATACATATATGTATATAAAATTTTAATCATGGAGTCCGAGATCCATGGTGCCCCTGTTATTTATACTATTTTTTGGGACTTAAATTTATGACCTACATGTTCTTAGCATTAAGATGGTTTCACTAGTCAATTATTCCTACCATCTAAAAAACCACACGCTGACCTCCAACCAATTTTCAATCAAAGACCCATCTAATGCACTTCATTGCCCCCCGCTCCAAACCCTAATTAACTCGACGCTCGACCTCGTTGCCAGCCGCCTGCTGCCCTTGGCATCGCTTAGGGCATCTCCAATGGTTATAGCTAGCAACTAACTATAAGACTTCCACATCATCTATATAGTACACACTAAAGCTAGCATTCTAAAGAACTATCTATAAGGGCATCTCCAATGGTCTGAGTCAGCTAGCTATATGCATGTACACATCAGCATATATCCTATGTGGAGAAAAGAGAGTATGCAAAAAAAATCGAGCCAGCTCTTCCTTAAGCACTAGTCTATAACGCCAAACGAGGCAGCCTCTATAAATTCTGTGTGTGCATGTAAACATCAAATAGATATCCTTATAGATAGTTATTTAGAATGCTAACTTTAGTGTGTACTATATAGATGATGTGGAAGTTTTATAGTTAGTTGCTAGCTATAACCATTGGAGATGCTCTAAGGATAGCTATTTGATGCTTACATGCACACACAATATTTATAGAGGCTGCCTCGTTTGACGTTATAGACTAGTGCAAGGCCAGTCTCAGTGGAGGTTTCATGGAGTTTCATGGGCATTAAATACGCTGACATGGCACTGTATTGATGAAGAGAGAGATGATAAAAGTTTCATGGGAGTAGAGAGAGTTTCATGGGGATGAAACTCTTCTGCACTGTTTCCAAAATATAGGTGTGTTGGAAACTGGGACATGAAACCTCCACTGAGACTGGCCTAAGGAAGAGCTGGCTCGATTTTTTTTGCATACTCTCTTTCCTCCACATAGGATATATGCTGATGTGTACATGTATATAGCTAGCTGACTCAGACCATTGGAGATGCCCTTATTGCCCATCTTGTAGGCAACGACACCCACACATCCACCGCCTCCCATTGCCGGTCATTATTCCCCTTAAACTCTTTGGTAAAGGCCCAGGGTGGGTCCAAAGAAGCCCATTGGGTGCAGGACAGCGACTCAATCTGTTGGGTAATTAATGTGATTTATTTTTTGGTTTTGCTATTACATAGTCGATTGAAATTTTTTTATCTTTCAATCACCTAAAGTTGTACTCCCAGTCAACTAAAGTTGCAGTATACTAATTCTCTTCCACCTAAAGTTGCACTCTTCACCTAAACTTGCAGTATAAAAAAGTGATTGAAGATGAAGGGAAAAAACAGTCGTATGTGAAATAGTCACACTGTTGGCATGCAATTAATGGGCGCTCACTCAGCAGTGGATATATCTACTGCTTCCTCTGTTTTATAATATATGTCCGTAGCCCACCACACGCATAGACCAAACACTAAATCTAATAAAAAATTGATGAGAAATGATATATTACAATTCCTTAATCACTTTCAAAGTATTTACACAGGTAGAGAAACGGAGACTTCGGAGACCGTGGACAAAAATTGTGAACTGGAGGGAGTACTTAATTACTGGGCTGGACGAACTTGACCATATATTACCAAACATTTTTAAAACCTGAATGCATATCTTGTTTGAAGTATTCATGCATGCATACATGCAATAACAAAATTTGCAATTGTATGTACTATGTAGCTATGGCATATATGGAATTGTGATTTAGTTGTCCGTGTGGTTAATTTAAATGAACATTAATTCCTCGCTGTAGCTTATATGTCGCAACACGCATGAGATCTATGGATCGATGAGAGATCGAAGCTGTTCTTCAACCGCAAAGTTAACATGCCAAATCCGTGAAGTCATCGTCAAGTCAACCCTTCCGGCCGGTTAACCACACGGTTGGGCTACACTGAAGAGTTTGTTCTTGTATTATTACGTTTATGCAGTACGTAGCTGATGATTCTCTGGTCCATACATCCTTTTATCGTATGTATCGCCCATGCATCGAATCTCCAAACGTCGACATGCATATATTTATGGCCTTCTCCCAAACGCGCGTATCTACGTACTGATTTCTCCCAACCGCGCGTATTATACACACTTACATACGTTGACCTGAAGAGCTAGGACTCCACAGCCACATGTCGAGTTTTCAGTTAGTATAATAAATGTATAGAGATGTATCATACATGTATGCATGACATAAATAAAAAAAAATGTATACAGATGCATATGGATGACGTTGCAGGTTTGATGATATTAACATGGAGTAGTGTGTGTATATATATATAGAGAGAAATATATATATATATATATATATATATATATATATATATATATATATATATATATATATATATATATATATATATATATATATATATATATATATATATATATATATAATTTGGAACCTATTATCTTGCAGAACAGATATACCAGGTCTAATTTAGGCCCTGTTTGGCACAGCTTCACCAACAGCTTCATGAGTTGTTGTGAGCTGTTTTTTGCCAAACACCCTTTTTGCAAACAGCTTCATGGGTGAAGCTCCTTTTTTTCTGCTCTCACAAAGGAATGGAGAGAGGTGAAGCTGAAAAAAGTAGCTTTTCACAGCTCTTTCCCTCAGGTCCGCAGTCCTAGGAACTCACTGCCCCTCTGGTTCACCAAAATTACACGCATTTGCCACTAGTCCATCCCGTTCACCTCTCCCGTTCACGAAACATAAACAAGGCACTAATATTGCTTCCTAATGATTTTAATTTTTTTTATTTTTTATTTTAATGTTTTAATTCATACTCATTCAAATATATTATTTTTTAATTCATATGACCATATACAAACATACAACTCCAAATGTTAGAACAAGTCAGGTAGACAGGGGCATCTTGGACAATTGCCCTCTCTCAGCCATGCATGAAGCTGTTGGTGAAGCTGTTTTGCCAAACAGTTTTCTAAAACAGATTTAGCTTCATCGGTGAAGCTGCTCGTGAAGTAGAAACAAAAAAAAACAGCTTCACTAGTGAAGCTGAGCTGTGCCAAACGGGGCCTTAGTCCATATATACGTTGAGGATGTCGCGCCACCTGTTAGAAAGAAAATATGGACAAAAACACATGCATGCCCACAAGTTTTCTTTCTTTCCCTTCTTTTCATAAGTTCCCATGCATTGATGTTGAAAAGTTTTCAAAAGCTCCCTTACGGGTAAAAATCAGGATTTATCCCACACGAAATAAATCTCGATCGATCTGTTCTATAGGGAGAAAGAAAAAAAAAAGAATGTGCATGTACGTAGACAATAGGCATAAATTAAAATTAGGTTTTGTCCCAACGAAATGAAATATAAACAAGCTAGCTTATTTCAATTAGTCACATGGCACATGTTGATTTGTGACCGGCATGCATATATATATGCACTCGTACAGTCGTACACTTGCCGGTCGAGAAACCGAACAAATTAAGGGCAAAAAAAAAACAATTAAGCAACCATGAAGAGCATTTTTTACCTTGTGTGCTGCCATCGGAGAACCAGGAATCCGGCATATCGTACTGCGAGCCCCCGACGGCGGAGAGCACGACGACGGCGAGCACGGTCGCCCCCACGCAGACGGCCGGCAGAGCTCTTCTCGTCGCGCATGTTCGCAGCCACCGCCACCTCTTCATGGTCTCCAGCGCGGCCTGTGAGGAGGACGACGACGAGCACTGCTTGTCGTCTACGCGAGTAGTGCTGCTAAATTCGATGTCCATGCTTGCTTGCCTCTCGGCGCACGTATGGTATAAGTACGTGTATACGTCTCTACCTAGACAGGAACATATAAATGGAGTGCAGCCATGGGGAAAGCTTAGGGACAGTAGAATACATGGAGGGAAATGTGTAAGCGGACATGTGCATTTTATTTATAGAGGTAGCCATCAAAAGCGCCCGTGGAGAGGGGAATTTGTACGTTCATAGGTCTGTTCTTTTTGATTGGAACTTATAATTTTTGGCTGTGACTTATGGTTTTTTGGTTGTTCGTACGAGAGATTATAGAGTAATAGAAACTCACGTGCGGTGGAAGATATATATTGAAACTGTGTCCGACCAATCGGATCCGACGATATTGGATTATTTGAATTGGTTATGGGTACTTACAAAAAGATGTCACATAGTATACGAATACGACAGTATATTGAGACGGTAGAGCTTAGACACCGTAGAATATATGGAAATATCAAAATAGAGTAAATTGTATTCACTACTACAGAAAACCGTATTACAGATGGTTTAAAAATGTCATCACAGACGGTTTTGTGAGCCGTCTGAATTTATAGGTCAGTAATGATACGAGGTCATCACAGACGGCTTTCGAACCGTCTGTGGTGTAAATATCACAGACAGTTTTTAATTACAAACCGTTTGTGATAATTGATAATCACAGATGATTTTTAACTAAAAACCGCGTTTGTAATTATCAACTAGTATAGACCGTCTGTGATTATCAACTAGCACAGACAGTTTTTAGTTAAAAACCGTCTGTGCTATTCTCTTTTACCCCTAAATATATTTCTGTTTATTGGCTAGCCTCAGGAAATGCTAGCCATGCCCTTTGAAACAAGCAGATCAACATGTACATGTATACATCCAATCCACATCTCAATTCATTTCACAAACATAAAACATCCATTTCGCAAATCAACTAATTGAAATGAAATAAAATATCCATTAACAAATACACAATTACAATCAATGTCAATCTTATCGGGCTGTTGCAATGTAGTTGTAGGGATGGACGCAACCTGTTGATAGAAATATCAATGTGCGTACATATATAACCTGATAAGTATGAAATAATTGTGGGAAGATTGACAAACTTTAGGATTGGTGATCTTTGAGGAATCGAGTAGTAGTTTCATATGGTGGCAAACGTAGAATCCACACGTGTTGCCCGGCTGCTGCTGGTGGCACTGCAAAAATAGAATGCGCTAATTCAAGATGCATTACTACCAAGTGTTGTATAGGATTAATTAATGTGTACTAGCGAATACCCAAAAATTTTGATCATGTTGCAAGGGCTTGGCTCCTTCCGTCGAGCCACGTGTCTCTACAATGTACGTGGCGAACAACCTTCATGATTCAAAAAGTTAGCTTAGTTATTCGAAAGGAAAGAAAGAGTACAATATAATTATGTATGGAGAAAATGTACTTACCTATCGAGTAATTGGCCGATAACTGTGTAGTCAGTTTTGTTCTTACTCAGGGAATCAAGGTATATTGCCTTATTCCATTTTGGTATAATTACAATTAAAACCTGAATATTGCCTTATTCAGGGAATCAAGGGATCCCTGATTGTAGGGCATAAGTACAAATTCCTTATCGCGGTGAGCCAGCAGTGTTGTTGTAATATACCTCTCAACGAAGGATATATCCTCATTGATGGTATCCATGGCGACCAAGCGTGGATCCAGGAAACCAATTGGTGATTTGGATGATCTAGCTTCAGTCACTATGTGTCTATATATATACACAGAAAAGCAACAAATTATATATGACATATATCGGTATTACAGAACGGAGACTATGATTGCATACACTTACAGCGTTCAGCATCGAACGAGTGAGGTGTCGAAAGCGTTGAGCGTGAAAAGATCAAATAAATCCTCAAAGGTCACCGTGAAGACACAATCATGAACTTCGTGCTGTAAATGATCCGGCCTGAATTTGGCAATGATACCTGAGCGCTGTTCTCCCTATGGCTTATTGGGTTGTTCCATATACCAAGTGTGTAATCTCTGGCAACTAAGTTCTAGGATTATGAGGCGTTTTTTCGGTACGATCATCAGCTCGCCTAGCACGAACTTGCAAGCCAATGGTAGGTATGGGATATCATCATCCGTGTTCTTTGATTTGCCCTTACTGCCTCGGCTGTAGGTTGACTTCATGGTAGTTGACTGTAAAGGTAGCACCGGTGCAAGTTGCTTCACCGGGAATAACACCCCGTGGACATGGCACTGGTGCAGGTAGCAGTGGTGGAGATAGGCCTTGTGGAGATGGCACCAGTGCATGTAGCTTTAGTTCGAACTGCCCTTGTGGACCTGCCACCGGTGAAGAAGCCTCCAGGCAGATATTGATTTTGGGCCACTGGATGAATGTTCCAATGGCTTGCCATAGAGTCACTAGCTCGTCGTTGGGGGGCTTCGGTAACGGGACAACCTCGATATTGGCATGCACACCATCCACATGAACTTTTCCGAAGCCTGGTGCTAAAGGTGTACGATGCACCATGGCCCCGTGAGCAGACGGATATGCCTAGCCCCAAGTAGCGCACAAGGAAACGGAGGCATATCTCACATGGAGCTTGCACTTCGTAGACTCCTACATAATGATACAAATTTAGCTACTTCAATAGGCCTATCAACGGATCGAACATTCCAGAGATAATAATTATTACTAGGATGTCGTCCACAGGAAATCTGACCTTGCTTTCCATCGTAGGGTTGGATGCGCAACTACTCCGACGGTTGGGAGGGCTGGCTAGCACAGGAGCGGCGGTGGCCTGCTGATTTTCTGTATATCTTCGCATCTCATCTCTGATGTAATCAGCCAGCTCCTCTCTAAGATATGCCTTGATCTCCTCTCATAATCGTGCCTCACGCTCGGCTTTGGTTCTGTTCCTACTCCGATACAATTCGGAGTCATCTGAGAAACCATGCTTCCAAGGAACATAAAGCCCAAGCCTCTCGTACGACCCAGGTGCTCCTTATTTCCTAGGGCTGCAGAGAGTATATCTTTCTCCCTAGTTGCCTGGAATGATCTCTGGAAAGATTCTACACTCAGCGCTTCCTGCAAGAGCCCAACATGTCATTTCACTTCCTGCGAAGTTGTAGAGTAATTACAAGCTACGTAGTTAGATCGACATCTTACCAGGCAGTGGGACACTTCCTGGTCTGCAGGGTTTCGGAAGGAGATGTCCCCTGATGACGTGGTAGATGACCTCACTCTAATCCAATTTCGAGCACGCTCATCCGGGATCGTGGCAAATAGCGGAGCATTGTCCCGCATGATTGCCTGTTCGTCCTCTGTCCTCCACTGCGGGATTTTACCTGCATACCCAGCTGTGCTAGGTCTGTGGGGGTGTGTGCTTTTTGCCTGGAGGCATATCGTTGCACGGAGTCATTGTGTTCTTCTGGGATCTCGAATGATGCAAAAATTTCTGTCAGCAGCTCACGTTTCCGAGTCTCAGTCACGGTCTTCCATGAATCGAATGTGATCTCAATTCGTTCTCATGCAACTATTCTGATCATTCTTTGAAATGCGCATGTTGCTCGGCGAGGAAAGAGAGGAGTTCCAGATCCATCGACCTCTGTGATGATAAATCGGCCCTCAGGCTTTTTCAATAGTCCTCTTACTTGGTGTTTTAATTTTGGAGTCATACATATATGTATTCATGAAACAACTATATATTCATTACAGTAAGATTTAACAGCAACATATATACAAACAACAACAACAAGTAAAATGTAACATATATTCATAGGTATATATATTCATGAAACAACTATATATTCACAAAAGTAAGATTTAAATATTACATATAAAATTACTGATAGCTACATTCCTATATGTCACCCAAATACAACTTACATATCAATCACAATTCATAAAGAGTACAACATGTGAATCACAATTCCTATATGCTGTAAGTTACAAGTTACATATCAATAACATTCCTATATAAATCACAATTATGCATAAACATTCCTATATATTGTAAGTTACAAGTTACTAGTTACATATCAAAACATTACAATTCAATAATATATCAATAACATTCAAGTTACAATGCAAGTTACAAGTCACAATTCATAAATCACATATCAATAACATTTCTATATGTTGTAAGTTACAAGTTACATATCAATAGTTGCAGAGGCCAAATACAAACATTGTATTAATTACATATCAAGTTACATATCAATAACATTGTATTAGTTGAGTCACCCAAATGCAAGTTGCAGCGGCCACTGCCCATTGAACCCCAAAATAGGACATGATATCAACAAAAGCCCTAGCACTCGGCATTGTAAATCTACTGACGGCATGGAACACTCGACACTTGGAACCATGTCACATGAGCAATCCAGTCAGAGGCTTCACCTTGCGAGGCGGGTGTAGAAGAGCTGCTTGGAGAAGACGAGTGTAGAAGAGCTGCATGACGAGCTCGGGGAAGGCGGCGGCAACGGGCTCGGGGAAGTAGGCGGCCGACGACGGGCTCGGGGAATATCACAGACGATTCTGAAATAGAACCGTCTGTAATAAGCCCTTTCCTTCCCACGCACTGGAGTTATTACCTACACCAACCAACAGGCACTGTAATAAGACCTCACAGAGTGTATTTTTTACAACAACCCAATGAATATAGAGATATATATGTATGACTCATTCTCAAAATTCACTGATATATCACATATTTTCACATATACATAAATGCAAATTCACAAATACATCACACATATGCATTGTTATATACATAAATGTAAATTCACAAATACATCACACGCATGCATTGTTATATACATTAATGCAAATTCACATATACATCACATAAATGCATTGTTTTATACATAAATGCAAATGCCCACATATATATCGCACATTCTCATTCCACTTGCTTATTTCCTTAGCCCTTCATGTGATAAATGCGTATGTAACTAGTTTCGTTACGTTGTTTGTCGTCGATCCTTATGTCATTTTCAAAAGGAGGTAACTTGTCAAATTGATTGTATTCATCCTCGTCCACTATATTCTCTACTCTGACAATTCTTCTTTTTCCATGAAGAACTACATGGCGCTTCTTATTTGCCGGATCGGTTACATAGAAAACTTGAACAACTTAGTTAGCGAGTACGAATGGTTCGTCTTTGTATCCGACACGTTGGAGGTCCACGGTAGTGACACCGTACTTGTCAACCTTCACCTGTGGGAGATGCACCCAACGACACCGAAATAAGGAGATCTTGAAAACCATGTAGTCGAGCTCCCAAATCTCTTTTATGAACCCATAGTACGAGTTTCACAACCCATTGGTACTAAGCGCATCTATGAGGACACCGCTGTTCTGGTGTGTGCTCTTTACATCCTGAGCCTGTGTATAGAATGTGTACCCATTTATGTCATATCCTTGCCATATCACAAGACTCACAACTGTAAATGTTGACCCTTTTGCCAACCATGTCAGCATCTCACTTGGTGAGCTCCCAGCCATTGGTTGAACCGACTATTGTGTTGTTTCATGATCCAAACATCCAGCTGCTTCGGATTCTGTTACCGAAGCACATCCTTGTGCTGGTCGACGTAAGACGTCATTTCAGTCATGTGTTGTAAGACTGTGACATGGGCTTGAGCGCACGTGTCCATTTCTGGAGTGATTGCTTTCCTTGAGCCTCCCCTCATGACGAGATTTAAGGCACACCTATCGGTTGAATCTGAGCCATATAATCGACACAAAACTCAATGACTTCTTCGCTTGTATAACCTTTGACAATGCTGCCTTCCGGCCGAAATCGATTCCGTACATAGAACTTGAGAATTCCCATGAACCTTTCAAATGGGTACATGCTACGTAGGAATACGGGCTTGCGCATTTTTATCTCCCACAATGTGAACAATGAGATGGACCATGATATCAAAAAACGAAGTAGGGAAATACATCTCAAGATGACATAGAGTCATCACCACCTTGTCTTGCAGAGCATTTAGTCCTTCGGGATCGATGACCTTCTGAGCAATTGTGTTAAACAAATAACATAGCCTCATGATTGTCTCTCGGACTTTGATCAGCAAAATATTTCTAATCGCAATAGGGAGCATCTGTGTCATCAGCACATGACAATTATGAGACTTCATGCTATTTAACTTCAAATCTTGCATCGATACAAGTTTCTTCATGTTGCTGGAGTAACCAGACGGAATTTTGACACCATGCAAGCATTGGCATAGTTCTGTTTTCTCGGCCTTGGACAGAGTGTAACACGCAGGGGGAAGGTACGTTCATCCATTATCTGTTTTTGTCGGTGTTAACTCAGGCCTGATGTCCATATCAGTCAAGTCAAGCCGTGCGTTGATGTCGTCCTTTGTTTTATCACCAATGTTCAGTAAAATACCAATCAAGTTGTCACATACATTTTTTTGTACGTGCATAACGTCGATGCAGTGTTGAACATCTAGGTACTCTCAATAAGGTAAGTTCTAAAATATTGATCTCTTCTTTCAGATGTTCTTCTCATGAGCCCTTAATTTACGTCCCTTTTCGAGGACAACATCTAAAGGAGGAAGGTTATAGATGCAGAGAGTCACAGGCCAAGTGCCATGTTGGCTGCTCATGCTACTGAAAGGATTCATTCCACCTGTACTCAGTTCAAACCTTATATTCCTTGGTTCTGCACCGAAGTCTGCAAAAGTCCTATAGATATTTCTCTACTGGGCAGAATCAACATGGTGTCTTAGCATTCCATCCTTCTTGCGCTCCTTCGAATGCTAATGTAGCTGTTTTGTCTTCTTTGTATTTGCAAAAAAACGTTTCAAATGGGGAATTATAGGAAAATACCATGCTACCTTAGCGGGAGGTCTTTTCTTCACCTCTGTTCCCTCGCCGTCATCTGATTGATTATTACATTTGTATCGGGATGTGTTGCACACCGGACATACATGCATGTTTGCATAGTCTTTACGGTAGAGGATACAGTCGTTCGGACATGCATGTATTCTTTCTATTTCCATTCCCAATAGACAAAAAATCTTCTTAGCTTTATACGTGGTTTTAGACAACTCATGTCCCTCCGGTAGCATGTCCGCTAAAAGACCTAGCAGCGCCGTGAAACTCTTGTCGGACCAACCGTTGCTTGCCTTCAATTTCAACAGTTCAAGCACGGCCGACAACCTCGTATACTTTGACCTACAGCACGTGAACAAAGGTTTCTCCGAGTCCTCCATCAAGCCCTAGAATTTAACATACTCTCTCTCATCATAGTTCTCTTCTATATCGCGAAGCATCTGATCCAGATTGTCATCGTGCAACCTATCCAAATCCGAACAACAATCGACATCATCTGGCGGCATATCATTCACTTCACTGCTATGTCATCCGGCGGCATATCATTTACTTCGCCATGACTGGTCCAACACGTATAACCTTTTTTAAAACCCCTCTGAATCAAGTGCGCTTCAATCTGCTCTTGGCTCTTAAACATCTTTAAATTCTCGCAGTCAGTGCTTGGACAGTACATATATTCTACCTCTTATTCAACATATCCTACTCGGTAGCTCTTGTAAAAGTAGACACGCCATTAATGTACTCTTCACTCACACAGTTCACGGCATACATCCAGCTTCGATCCTACGTTATGCATATATATAACAGCTTAGTATTAAAAATTAAATTAATTAATTATTACTACATATATACCACATGCATTGAGGCTTTGCTAGCTTAATTCATATTATAAACACAATAGCTATTTCCCCAGCGATCGACGAACCATGTATAACCAATAATTTTGACAAATTTGGCCTCACACATGATGAGAATTGATTATGTATGGTCAAGTAGATGCAAACCATCTTCAATAACACTCATCAAAACTTAGATCTAAATTGTAATGCAAAGAAAAATAAATTTCATTACTAACCATATCTTGGGCAAGCAGGAATATATGAATCTTCAAAGCTCTCTTGTCTCCTCCCACCAAATTAACTGGCCTGAAAGCCTTGCCTCCTCTAGGTGCAGCACCGGCTAGATCTGGATCAAAATGAAAACCGATGCGGTTCTGAGCGGTGATTATCACAGACGGTTTTTAAACAAAACCATCTGTAATAATTAGCTTATCACAGATGGTTTTTAATAAAAAACCGTCTGTGATAATTCTCAGATTTTCACAGACAGGTTTTATTGCCGTTTGGGATAATCAACTTATCACAGACAATTTTTTTTAAAACCGTCAATGATAATTCACAGATTATCACAGACGGTTTTTAATTAAAACCGTCTGTGATATTCTAGTATCACAGACGGTTCATCGGTAAGAACCGTCTGTGATACTCTTTTTTCCGACACCAACAACAGAGACGATCTTCAAATTAAAACTGTCTATGATAGTGTACGTTACAGACGGTTTTGTCAAACCGTCTGTGATTTGGCGTCTACTAATAGTATTTCTGTAGTAGTGATTAGAACTCTTTAAACATGTGTCATTATCTCATCTAGCTCTTTAAACTTCTATTTTACTTTTTAAACCCGCTACACATGCTTTTGTTTGCATAGCAGGTCAGAACTAATTTTCTAACATACTTTGCTGAGGTGGACGATGGTGTGAGCAAACAATTCATATGTGTAACAAGCAATAAAGATAGCCCAAGATCGTAAATAAGATGGGAGTTGCAGCGCCGGTAGTATCTCTTAGGCTCGTGAATTTTTATGTGATTTTTAATAACTATTGTGGTTATTATCTGTTCAACTCAATGTGAAATTATTTATATTATTTATACAAGTGATAGATAATATTTTGATGCGGAATTTAACTCGAGATGCCGAGAACGGCTATGTTGAAATTTGGTAAATATATTTATTGATATCAAGTCTACGGGAATTTAATATGCATGTATATATTTAACCCATGTACAGCATAGGGCATAATAGCTATGTTTGTTTGTAGGATCGGCTCTACATACTGTTGACTTACACGATTAGATTAGAATTGATCTCATAAACAATTTGATCATATCACATGACTAATACATATGTGTAAGAGACTAATATATTTTAGACTCATAAAATTGGCATGTCTGATCGTAGTTGGTGACATATTTCAAGAGTCTCACGGTGTATCGGAAATATGTGGATCATTTTGTAACACCTGAAAGTAGAGTCTATAAATAGATCTTTACTTTCTAGCCTTATAATGTAATTATGAGTAGCATAACTAAAAAGACAGAGGAATAGAGAAAGATAAAAAACCTCCATAAAATCTATATATGGTTCAGAGAAAATTCAATACTGATATTAGAGCCAGCTTCGAGACGGCATGCACCGCGGAAGTCCGCGCGAAAGCAAAGTCGACGACTCGGAGGCCTCGTCTCGCACGGCATGACGTCGCTATCCGGAGGTCTCCTCTCGCACGCCGTGGTTGTTCTCTTCTCCGTCCGCGGGGCAAGGCCTTGCTGCGTCTTTTTCTCCGTTCACGGACAGCCGTGCGGGTGATTGATCCACAGCCAGATCGGCGCATCTTGCTTCGTCTCGCTTTCCTCACCCGCGTGAGCTTCCTGCACATCCACTTGGTCCAGGGAGTCCCATCAGGATTGGTCCACCAAAGGAAAGTAGCTAGATTAAGACCAGCACACTTGCTAGTTCAAATTGACTCACATCAAATCCTTCAGTTTTTTAGTACAGCTAGAACACACTCTCTCACACACGCACATACCAACACAGCATATATATATATATATATATATATATATATATATATATATATATATATATATATATATATATATATATATATATATATATATATATATATATATATATATATATATATATATATATATATATATATATATATATTGAGTTCAATGTGACTACAGTGAGTATATACCATAAAAATAGTTCAAACTAATTAAACTGAAGTTGAATTTAATTTTTTCGGAGTTTGACATCTCAAATATACTTTTTTATGGGTATATGAAGATACCCACATCAAACGTTGCGAATCTCAAAGCAAATCAACGGGTATTGATATGGGTGCCTAGGCACCAAGGTGCATGAAACACTCGTCCTATATATATATGTATGTATTAAATTATCAATACCCATGTATGTATTAAATGATTGAGAGCTCTTGTGGAGACAACTTATAGCCAGCTTATTGTATGAGTTAGCTGCATCATTATCTTTTGATGACATGGAAATGTATTGCAGGTAGCAGCTATCTATACTATTAAACTTGCTATAAGGGAATAAAGATCCTCGGTCCGCGCGCGATTGAAGTTCGATCATCGGCAAGCACGCGGCATTAATTCATCCTCGTTGGCGTGTGTGGAAAAAGAGGTAGCTGCAACTGAAGAAATTTTTGTACGGATAATCTATTTTTTATTCTGTTAAACCATGTGGTTAGATCTAAAATATTTTGGTGATGAATAATTGACAATGATTTATTTATGATGATGAATATTTGATAATATTGCTTATCGATGTTATGCGAGGTGTGTGGTGCGTGCGTGAACTGATGTTGGTCAAGTTGAGACGAATTTGTGCCGGAAAAATATTCTTTGGTCTTTGCATTTGCAGGTTGAGTATGGAGACAATCATGGTTGGTGACGAGGTGTACCGGGACTAGGATGGGAAATCCGAGGTTCGGACGGTTAAGGAGGTCACGAGATGGTCGGGCTCATACTTGGGGCGCATGGAGATTAAAGATGGATGATACGTGGAGAAGCTACAGGAGGTGCGGTCCTGGAGGCTTCGACACGTGATGCGTTAGAAAAGTCGGGAGTGTGAAAACCCGTGTTAGGAAGGGTTCGGGTCCCTTCAAAATTAGTGGGCCAAAAGTCTAGTTGAGTTAAAAAGGCCCAGGCCTAATTGGAGTTGGATTACGATTCTAAGTAGAGATTTAATAAAATTCTGAGTTGGATTATGATTCTAAGTAGAGATTGAATAGAATTCGTAGAACGCTGCATAAAAGGGGACAGAAATTGTGATCGGAAGTGCAGCTGTGGAGAAGAAAAAATACACATGAGGGAAAAAGGCGCGGACGTCAACTGAATCGGTGATTGGAAAAAGACGCTTTTTTTTGGAGCGGCCACTGCATACGCATGGATGGATGACGTGATTTCTGTGTTTTTTCAATTAAAATTTGTGAGTTTTTTTAATTTGCATCTATTATTTTTTTCTTGGTTTTTTGATTCTTATAGATTATCCATGCATTGATCTATGTCTAGGTATTTTTGTTGTTTACATACATGAATTAGTTTTAATTAAAAATTGATTGGAAGATTGAGCAAAAACGTGCACGTTTCGCTGATCGATCGGAAGAGTACATTACTTTGCTACAGTGCGCTACAGTGTTGCTACAGTAAAATCAGGAAAAACTGTTTTTTGTTCTTGTTATTTCTGGTTTTTAAACAATTAAAAGGCGGAAAATTTAAAATTAAAAAAAGAGTTTTCGCTGTGTGTTGCAATCATTCACCCCCTCTCTGATTGCTATCAACGATCCTACAAGTGGTATCAGAGCAGGTTTATTTTTCTAATTGATCTTAACCGGTGATTAGAAAACATGTCGATGGATAAGTATTCCACAAAACATTGTGTTTTCGATTGTGTCGATTTTCAGTATTGGAAAGCGAAGATGGAGACATATATTCAAGCTCAAGGCTTTCCAATATGGGAGAAGGTCTACAAGCCTTATCAAGTGCCCGAGAACGATGCTGTGTCAGCAACAAATATAGCACAAGTAGAGGCAAATAGCAAGGCAAGGAACCTAATAATTCAAAGACTTGGTTTATCATGAGGCAAATAGCAAGGCAAGTGATTTTGATCGTGTTGTGCATCTTAAATCCGCATATGAGGTATGGAAATCACTATGTGATTATCATGAGGGTTCATCTACTATTAAAGAGGTATATCAAGATATGTACAAAAAGGATTACATGCGTTTTGAGATGAAACCTGATGAATCAATAGATGATTTATTTGCCCCCTTTAATAAAATTCTTAGTAACCTACGTGCTGTTAATGTTACTTATACTGATACTGAAAATGCACATCAATTACTTGGAGCATTAGATATGTCTATATGGGAGATGAAGATTACATCCATTACAGAATCTACTGTCATGAGTACACTTACATTAGATGTACGTTATTCTAAATTGAAAACTCATGAATTAGATGATTTTGCTAGAAACAATAATGGTAATAAATTAATTGCTTTAGCTTCACAATCTAGCAAGTTTCATGGTGTTAATTCTTCTATTAGCTATGCTTTGTCTTCACTAACCGATGAACAGTTAGATCAACTCCTGGAAGATGAATTGGCATTCCTCTCTACACGCTTTACAAGAGCTTTGCAGAATGTGAGATGAAGAAAGAGAGGAAATTTTGGTCCTTAATGGTGCTATGAGTGTGGTGATCTCAATCATATTCGTCTCAAATGTCCAAAGTTTCTAGCAAGATTTGCAAGGGAAGAGAATGCGAAGGAAGAAAAGATGGAGAAAGAAAAAAAAGGAAGAATAAAAAGAAGGGCTATATGAATTGCAAGGTGGTGCATCGTGTTCTTTCGGCTCTTTGCTACAGTGCGCTACAGTGTTGCTACAGTAAAATCAGGAAAAAACTGTTTTTTGTTATTTCTGGTTTTTTAAATAATTAAAAGTCAGAAAATTTAAAATTAAAAAAAGAGTTTCCGTTGTGTGTTGCAATCATTCACCCCACTCTGATTGCTGTCAACGATCCTACATATTCGAAATTACAGAAATATACCTGTGGTAAATTTTTTTTTACAAAAATAGGCTCCAGTCGCCCAATGGGGGGCAACTGGAGCCTATCGCCCAACCGAGAGGTGACACGTAGGAAATATGCCAACGGTTGGGCGAATTATTGCTGTCTCCCAAGCGTTGGGCGACTGCAAAGTCGCTGTACGGTTGGGCGAGTGCAATTGCAGTCACACAACGCCAGGGCGACAGGGGGGCCTTAAGGCAGCTCACTCGGCTGCCGCCACTGCTTTACGCATTTTGCACTCATTCTGTGTGCAGAGAAGAAAGGAGAGAAGAAGAGAAAAGAAGAGGAGAGGAAGGAGGGGAAGAAAAGGAGGAGAAGAGGAGAGGAAGAAAAGGAGAGGGAGAAGAGGGAGAGAGGAGGAGAGGGAGAAGAGGGAGAGAGGAGAGAGAGAGGAGGACAGGATAGGAGGAGGAGAGGAGGAGGTGAGGGAGGAAGGAGTGGAAGTTATTCTATCTATTTAGATCCTTAGATTCAGGTATTTTTTGATTATTTTGTATTTTGCAGTATTATTTTTATGAAATGTTAGTGTTAGTAAAAATTGAAAATGTAAAAATTTAGTACATTTTTAGTATAGAAATGTTAGTATAGAAAAGTTTTAGTATACATTTTTTAGTATGAAACATTTTGTAGTATAGAAATTGTAGCACAATTTGTAGTATAGAAAGTTTAGTATTGTGCGATGTTATTTGACATGTCGCAAAATTGAAACGTATATGCAGACCGACATCATCAATGGCAGTAGCCACTACATTAAGGGTGCATTACGGTGTTAGAACCATTCGTGAAGGTCTGAATGGTGTGAATTTGAGCGGCTTTCCGCAAGTCACTCTCGTACTTCCGGATGGCGAGAATGCTCGAATCGTAGATGTGCTGCATTGGCTGACCCGGAGTTTTTCATTGGACCCCGAGGTGTGCAGCGTCGTCATGCATGGGCTTTGGAGCCGGTCTCCCACGGACATCAGATGGGAGCTGAAGACATTGGTGTGCACTGCTTCGTGGAAGGGCTTTCTGCAAGGGTGTCGGCGCCGTGGATACGAGTGTGTTCTGCTTGTGCAACCATGCTCACTAGAAACAGCTGCGCAAGCTCATGCATCTGCCCTTACTTCGGGAGGTGCTAGCAGCTCGGGCGGGCCGCATGTTGGCGAAGATGACCAAGTTGCTCGTGTGGAAGCCGATGCGGTACATGGAGGAGAGGTACAATGGGCAAGCCATACGGAGGGAACTGGACAAGCCGACGAAGGGGAGATTGTTGAGTACATTGTGCAGCTGATGGACTGTGATGACCAGAGGGCATGGACTGAAGAGGAAGCTGTACAGGACGATGAGGAGGACAGTTCGGATGAGGATGGAGTTCCTATCCCTCAGAAATGGAACCGGTATAACGCTGAGGATGTTTTCGCGCATGATGAACATGAATCAGCGTGGGAGTATCATGAAACAGAGGTTCAGTTGCATTCTATGTTTGTTGACAAGGAAGTATTGCAGGATGCCATCAAGCTGTGGGCCCTTTTAATACAGCGGACATTTCGTGTCATGAAATCAAGCCAGGAGCAGTACACTGTGAAGTGCGAGCAGGCTGGTTGTCTTTGGAGGGTGCACGCACGGAGACCCAAATAGAGACTCACTGGATTGTCAGTAGGAATAACATCAACACAGCGCAAGTTACTCAATATCTTTTCAAATTGAGCAAAAAGATCATCAATAGATTCACCAGACTTCATAGCAAAATCAGAATATTCTTTTTGATACAGATTCTTATGCACTTTCTTGATCATAGTGGTTCATTCATGATAATCGTAAAGAAGTTTTCATATTAAATGAGCAAAATTAATATGAGCTACACGATCAAATTCTTTGCAAGAAATTCTTTGAAACAACAAGTTACAATCTAAGCATTTAAATCAACATCTATTTTATTTAGAGTTGTAATAGTAGCAGAAACCTCATATGGTTTAGAAACTTTATTCCAGACATCACTACCCTGAGCCTCTATGTACGCTTGCATCTGACACTTCCAAAAAGCAAAATTAGTACCATCAAGTATGGGGGGACGATTTACATACCTCTCTGATGACATCACAACTGGCTCTGATACCACTTGTAGGATCGATCACAGTAATTAGAGGGGGTCAATGATTGCCTCTGCTTTTTGGAATCTTATAGTGCTCGATGAAGATTTCGACTGCTCATCGCTCAACTGCACACTCAACCGCTTGCTTGACCCCTTTGCATGTAGTCAAAATCTTTCTCCTCTCGAACATTTTGACACCGATGCACGCACACCTTTGCTTGTGAATCAAGAACAAGATTGCTTCAAGATGGTGTTTTTTGCTGGATTTTCAGGAGTTTACAAAGTGCCCTCAAAAGCACCCCTAAAATCCCTAAAATTAGGGCTTTCCACTGTCCTCCACTTTTTTAGTTCCACCCACAAAGTTTTTGAAATAGAACTATGTCTAATTAAGTTCCCATGCCCGCCCTTGACCGTGGGCTCGGTTATTCGAATAGTTTTGACTCTACAGAGTTTGTACACATTACCCACAAGAGACAATCCGCTCGTTGTTCCACACGATTCCTTAGTCATGTGGTTGAGTAGACCATCACAGTAACTTTTCAAAATATCTGGCCGCTTATATCTGTACCAAAACCTTGTAGCTTTGACCGCTCCATACTCAAAATCTTCGACCGCACCACTCGAATCCTGAACGATACCACTCGGGTCTTTAATACCACTCGAACACCGTCCGATCCTCCGATACTACTCGAACGCCGTCCGATCCTCTGATGCCACTCAAATGTCGTTCGATACTTCGATGCTACTCAAACATCGTCTGATCCTCTAATGCTACTCGAACATTGTTCGATACTCCGATGCCACTGGACGTCGTCTGATAATCTGATGTCACTCAAACATCGTCCGATACTCCGATGTCACTCGAACGTCGTCCGATACTCCGATGCCACTCGAACGCTGTCTAAAACTCCACTCGGATGCGACCAAAACTACTTGGACCCTCCGAAACAACTCAAACTCGAAACCTTCGACCGTGATCGACCGAAACTTTTACAAATGCAAATTCCCATGTAACCCAAATGTCAATTATTCATCATCACTAAACTCATGACTAACCACTTGGTTTAACATTAAGTAATATTATAAATTATTCATTATCACAATTATTTAAGGCCAGTGACATGGTCTAACACTATGTTAAGATCGATTGAACTGAACAAGCTTATTACTAGGGGTGGAAAACGGTAACGGATAGTCCGTTTTATCCGATATTTGCATCCGAGAAAACGCGAATGTGGTAAGAAAAATCCGTATTAAAAAATGTCCGTATTCATATTCGAGAATATTTGTATCCGTATTTGACAATATTCGTGTTCGCATTCGTATTCGAGAATATTTGTATTCATATTCATATTCAAGACTATTCAATTCGTATTTGATCCGTTTCCAAAACCCACGAAAAACCCAGACAAATTTGCGATTCAAAATTTGAATTTAGGCGGTTTAAAACTGGTAACAGGTCAAAAACCGGTGAAATAAGTCTTATTTTACATGGCTTGGTCTCTAACGTGCGTGTAACTTTAATAGTTGATTTTTATTGCATGTATTAGCAAAAATCCTGTAGAAATTAAACTGCTTATTGTGAAGTTTCTGTGAAATTTCTGTGTGCGTTCCAAACGGGAGCTGAGACCAGAGTCTATATATCCTTGCCAGAAATGTGGACTGTGGACAGGGCAATATCGATCACAGCTGAGCAAGTGCATGGACAGATGCACTACTTTTCGTCCAAGGATATATAAGTGGGAATTTTTTTTATTTGGCTTTATTATGCTATTTTAATTTTAGAATTAACCTTATACGACACGAAATTCAAATATAGCACCCTTCCTAAGTGCGAAAAAACCAGTCGACTCCTACCGCGGCACTGTACCAGGGCAGCCCCAGCGTTCCATATATTTGTATTTTATTTTGATACCATATATAACCAGTAAAATAAGTCTTATTTTACATGGTTTGGTCTCTAATGTGCGTGTAACTTTAATAGTTGATTTTTATTGCATGTATTAGCAAAGATCCTGTAGAAATTAAACTGTTTATTGTGAAGTTTCTGTGAAATTCCTGTGTGCGTTCCAAACGGGAGCTGAGACCAGTCTATGTATCCTTGCCAGAAATGTGGACTGCGGACAGGGCAATATCGACCACAGCTGAGCAAATGCATGGACAGATGCACTACTTTTCGTCTAAGGATATATAAGTGGGAATTTTTTATTTGATCTTATCATATTACCTTAATTTTAAAATTAACTCTATACAACACGAAATTTAAATCTAGCTCTCTTCCTAAGTGTGAAAAAAATCAGTCATGGTTTCTACCACGGCACCATACCACGGCAGCTCCAGCGCGACACTAGGGGTGCAAACGGAGCGGATACGGACGGATATTGCTCGTTCCGTATCTTTTTTCATATTTTTTTTGTCGGAGTTGGAGTCGGATATGGATAGTGCCGGATACGAATACGAATGCGGATATTTTTGGTCATAAATACGGTGCGAATACATGCTGCTCCGAATACGGTTGCTTTCAGTCACGAATATTTAATCGGATAATGCGCGAAAGCAATTTTCACATGGTGACAGGGACAAGTTAAGCAACTAGTAAAATCTAGCTAGCAAAGTAGCAAGTAAATGATAGGGGCTAGTTAAACAAGTAGTAGCTAACTAGCTACATGTCACATGGTTCAAAAGTACGAATTACTCATAGCCAAGTAGTCAAGTACATCATTAGTTTATTTAACTTCATTACATTTAGCAAACGATTTCACAAGGCCAGGTATCCGACTCCGTTTCCGTATCTGGTACTTATCCGGTAACTATCCAAAAAATACCCGGATAATTCCGTATCCGTCGGATAATGCTTTTTCCGAATCCGTTTCCATATCCAACAAAAAATATCCGACTTCGTTTCCGTATCCGACAAAATCTTCGGATATCCGAAAATTTGCTTGGAATTGTATCTGAATTAAAACTAATGGACAAACGATCGGAGAATATTCGCTTTACTTACACCCTAAACGACACAGGCTGATCTGGCACAATAAATAATAGGACTCACAAAAATGCCGCACCACGTAACGGCAGCAGAGGCAAGAGAGCTCCCACGCTCCAGTTCCGTGGCAGGAGCGCGTAAATAGGTAGACTCGATTGATGGCGGCATTAACCGGGCAGTTGAATCATGTGTTGGGAACAGATCAAGAATTAATTAGTGGAAAATAATGGCAACGCATGCATGGTTGGGCCGTTCCTTCTTCCATGAGTCTAGGAAAGCAGTTAGCTAGCTTAGCAAGCATTTAATCTAAGGGCCTGTTTGGCAGAGCTCTAGAGCCAGGATCTACAGTAGAGTTGGGTAGAGCTCTACCAAACAGGGCAGCTCTAAACCTTGTATAGAGCTGCAGATCCTTGGATCGGTCCCGTCCTCAGTGCAAATGTGTAGAGCCAAGAAAACGCAGCTCCCCACGTAGAGTTGTGGCTTAGAATCTGAAGTACCCTTGCCGCACAAAGAAATTACACCGAAAGTGGTGCTCAACTTGCACAAAAATACTGTGATATGTACTTGATTAAAGCACCACCAAGGACATCAGCAGTGAGTGGAATGGGATGGCTGATTGAGACAATGAATACACCTAGGGAGTGTCACAAAATGCTTCGAATGAATGAGCATATGTTCACAGACCTTCATTCTTTATTGGTACACAATTATGGCTTGACATCATCTATACACATGAGTTCATCTGAAAGTCTTGCAATGTTCCTTTTTACTTTGGGTGCATGTCAGTCCAATCGAAGTGTGCAAAATCGTTTCAAGCATTCAAGTGAAACAATTAGTCGAAAGTTTGACGAGGTTCTGAACTGTGTGATTGCAATGGCTAGAGATTATTTGAGACCTAAGGATCCTAATTTCCCTACTGTCCACAAAAGAATTAGAGATGATCGGAGGGCATATCCCCACTTCAAGGATTGTATTGGTGCTCTAGATGGAACTCACATACGTGTGTCTCTTCCACCAGATGAACAAGTGAGATACATTGGACGATCTGGAAGTGCAACCCAAAATGTCCTCGCAGTTTGTGATTTTGACATGCGTTTTACATATGTGGCAACGGGGCAACCGGGATCTATGCATGACACAAGTGTGTTATATCATGCAATAAGGGTTGACCGAGAAGTGTTCCCTCATCCTCCACAAGGTAGCATACAAGTAACTTTGGTCTTCCTTTTATATTATCTATTGTTTTGATAAATACATATAATTTCCTTTTTTATTATCTATTGTTCTCTATTTTAGGGAAGTATTATGTTGTTGATGCGGGCTACCCAAATCGTCCAGGATACCTCGCCCCATACAAGGGTGAAAGGTATCATATACCAGAGTTTCACAGAGGCATGGAGCCAAATACCCCAAAAGAGAAGTTTAACCGAGTACATTCATCTATTCGGAATGTTATTGAACGATCTTTTGGTGTATTGAAGATGAAGTGGCAAATTTTATATAAGATGCCAAGTTATCCAATGTGCAAGCAAAAAATGATTGTTGCAGCGACTATGGTGCTTCACAATTTTATACGAGAACATGGGAGTGAAGACTTGGACTTTGCAAATGCTGATCGAGATCCAAACTATGCTCCTACTATCCCCGAGAGATATAACAAGTACGCAATTTCACAGGTTGCTTCTGATGGATCGACTGCACAATCAAGTGTATTGTCTATGGATACATTCCGTGATGAGATGGCCACCGCTATTGCTCTAGCTTGGGAGTAATGTTGGGATATGATGTATTGACTATTTTGCAATTATAAACAAGTTGCTATTGCTCTAGCTTGGGAGTAACGTTGGAATATGATGTATTGACTATTTTTACAACTATAAACAATTTAAATTTGAACCTTATTATCTTGCCTTTCCTTGGGAAATGTATGAAGGAAAGTAACTTGGCCACTATCTGTTCTCATTCAACGTGTACAACACTAAAAGAAAAAAATCAGAATATAGCTCTTCTTATTCAACGTGTACAGGACAAAGAAAAAATAGCATAACAATCAAACATCCATCCTGACAAGGGTACCAACGTCAATTCACCCATACTAGCCTCCTTCCAGGATCTAGAGCCACCTTGCTAGCCAAACACCCATACAGACAGAGTGGCTCTACAGATAGAGTTGTAGAGCTGTGGAGCTGTAGAGCAGAGCTGAAAATCTAGCTCTAGAGTCCTGCCAAACAGGCCCTAAGCTACATTGGCATGTGCTCCGTGCAGTCCTCATGAGCGCTTCGATTAGAGATGGTAACGGGTAAATACCCGTCGGGTATAGTCAAACCATACCCGTACCCGATACCCGCACCCGCACCCGCTACAATACCCGTACCCGCACACGGGTATAGAAACTTACCCATACCCGCACCCGCGCGGGTATTTATACCCGACGGGTAACCCATACCCGAATTGATAAGGGTATATACGGGGCACAGGTATATACGAGTGCGGGTATTTCCATCGGCTTCGTTTCGAATATATATATACGGGCCACAGGTATATGTACCTGTTGCTATATCTAATATACACCCGGCCGGGTATATTTTACCCGCGGGTATGCGGGTACGGGTAGTATACACCCGCACCCGCACCCGCACCCGCATACCCGATGGGTAGAGATTTTTGCCTATTAGCATACCCGCGGGTGAAGATATCTTTCCATACCCGCCTCCTTATCAGGTAAAACACATCGGGTACTCGGGTTTCGAGTACCCGTTGCCATCTCTAGCTTCCATGCACTCCTGCCGTCGAACCGGAGCGCGGGAGCTCTCTTGGCCCCTACCATAGTGGTGGTACATTCGTGGGTCCCACCATCTGTCCGGCGCTACGGCTATCGTGGTATAGGACCGTGGCAGGAGTCACGTATTGGCCGTCAGTTCTTTGGTTCTCAGTAAAAGAACTATCGTATATGTTAATTTCAAAATTAAAATAGTACAGTAGAGCCAAATAAAAAACTAAAGTGACGACAACAACGTCTCGTCTCCGTCTGTCCACTACAAGTTGCCGCTTGCGTGCAAGGCGGCGATCGTCTGTCCACGGAACCATTGCTTCCAGCGAGAAATTCCGCACATTGTTTTGATTTGCTCGGTGTTCACTCGTTCCGACTTGTCTACAGCAAATTTCCTTTCCTGCTGCCTTGCGGTCTTGCGACAGACTTGGATTTCTAACTTTCGACTTATTTTTCACTATTTATAAATTTTATTTTTTTTTATTTTTGAGCTTTTTTGCCAGTTTTTCCTGTATTCGTTTGCATTACACGTGCGGGACTAACCCGTTTTTTTTCCATTTTTAAATTTTTTAAATTTTATTATGCCAAATAAGCTACCATCAGTTACAGTGTAATTTCAGCTAGCTACAGTTAAAATTCAGCCATAAGCCACAAAAATTCAGCCCAATTGAGCACCGCCTTGAAGAATAGAACTGTCCGGGCAGAAGAGATCAAACAAATTAATCTTTCTCCTCTTCGATGGAACTTTCACAATCGAAGCTTCTCATGGTTAAACACACGCGAGCACCTCACGTGATCGTGAGCTCGAGTATTTAAATAACTCCTTCAACTGCTATAGTACTTCAGGGTCTCCGGCTCCGGATGAACAGTGCTCGGATGAATAGTACTCGAAGAGGGGTCTCCGACTGGTATTGAGTACTCGAAGATAGCGACTGCTCCTAAGTTCTCAGAACTCCCTACAGTACTCAGAACACTTGACTACTTGAGTTCTCGTAGTTGAGTTACAACTATGACAGTACTCAATCACACGTACTGATCGTGTACTCAGAAACTCACACGAGAACACTTTGTAGAAATCACACACAAGCGCAACATAGGAGCTTTTACGACGTGCAAACTTCTTTCAACGTCTTTTCTAGTTTTTTTCCCTTTATATACTACTGAATACAACAAATGGTTACAAGACTTTGATTGTGCATTATGACCAGTAAATACTAAACTTATTGCAACATAACAATGATGCAACTACTAATACTTTTATTACATGTATGCAACCACTAACTACACCACTAACTCCACGATGATGCCATTACACGCAAATAAACACTAATGTTTTTAGTCAAGATTATAGCTAACAATTTCCCTCCTAATCTTGACATGTCGACTCACCATTTTGGATTGCCTGCAACCTCTTGCCACGAGCGGAAGACTAACTCACGCCATCCATTATCTCTACTAGATGGATGCATGTAGCTACTTTGAAGGAGTACCAACTCATCTCACGTGCATACCTTCTCAACTAACTCGAACATATCTAGAACTTGTCTCACACTCGACAATGTGTACATGCTCACATCCTCATAGCTACATGCACTAACCACTAACACATGACTGATTCAATAACACGTGCATGTGCACACAACTGCTAGGTTCACTTGACTGCCAATCCGCTCACTTCGCTATCGATCCATCCACTACGCCATGACGCCACACATGTAACTCTCTTGAACTAAGCCCACTACTGTGACTATATACGGCAACAGAGCCATGCATCATAAATAAACATGATGAACACATAGATAACAAGATTAGTTCCAATTGAGCTTCAGAGTAGTGCCGATTCGTTATCCACATCCGCTGCAACGAGAAAAGCCTTATCCTTCACCTCTCGTGCCAACAGCCTACCGTGAGCCACCTGTTCGCTACCGCTAGCCACATGCATGTTGCCGCTGGCCACCTCCTCTAGGCCACCGGCGACACACCTCGATGTCAATGGAGACAACGACCTCGCCATCCTCGTCATCACCACACCGGCTTTGATACCAATTGATGCAACTTACGTGGTCGAAGCTTTTCGTAGTCGAACAGATGCGAGCACCTCACGTGATCGAACGCATGCGAGAACCTCACGTGGTCGTGAGCTCGAGTACTTGAATAACTCATTCGACTACTATAGTACTCCAGGGTCTCCGACTCTGGATGAACAATGCTTCGATGAATAGTACTTGGAAAAGGGTCTCCAACTGTTACTACGTACTCAGAGATAGTGACTGCTCTTGAGTTCCTAGAACTCCTTGCAGTATTTGGAACACTCGATTGCTTGAGTTCTCGTACTCGAATTACAACTATAGTAATACTCGATCACATGCACTGATCGAGTACTCAAAATCTCACATGAGAACACTTTGGAGAAATCACACACAAGCACAACATAGGAGCTTTTGTGACGCGTAAACTTCTTTCAGCGTCTTTTCTGGTTTTCTCCCCTTTATATACTACTGAATACAATAAACAGTTACAAGACTTTGATGGTGCGTTACGATCAGTAAATACTAAACTTAATGCTGAATAACAACGATGCAGTTACTAATGCTTCCATTACATATATGCAGCCACTAACTACACCACTAACTCCACGATGATGGCATTACATACAAATAAACACTAATGT